>CM053247.1:1667164-1722164 GCA_028583405.1 Pogonophryne albipinna
CTAACAACGCCACCTCCTGCTAAGGGGCAGGAGGAACCCGTGGACCTTTTATCTAGATCTCAATTTGTCGTTTTGATAATTGTAGGGCTTCCCTTAACAGGTACAATGACAGGCATAAATTACACAAATAATTACTAATTTATCCAGCCTATCCAATAAGTTGACCTCCTGGTACTCGAGCTAAAATTCAGCCTGCACTGAAAAATCTGAAGCGTTGAATTTAATTAAATGTATCATGTCAACAAATGTCACATCACTGTATTAGGTTAGTTTAAAGCAATAATATTAACTTTAAATAACAAATATGAGGTTAAACTTAATATTATTGTTTTCAACTAACCTAATACAGTTATGTGTTGTCTGTTGACACTACACTTAATTAAAGTCAACGTTTCAGGTTTTTCAGTGTGTGAGAATTAGCGTTCTTCTCTCTGACCAAACAATGTCTAATTTTCCTTCGGTTGCAATACAGCCCAACAGTCTACTGATAGAAACCAGTATCATTTTAGATACACAGCTGTTACACAAACACTTGAGAGCATTGTGCAGGTTGGGGACCACAGAGTATGATTACAGACGAAAACAATGTAAAATCCAGTTTTTATACTTTAAATGTATTTTATTTTGCTTTTAAAGAACACACATTGTAGGGGGTGTCGCTTAAGAGTGAGAAATTAATCCCAATGCTAGTTTAAAACTGCAGAGGTTGTTAATGTAAATGCATATATATTTAACCACAGCCTTGAAGAATAGAAGAAATAATAATAATACTATTTATTTTAGAGAATGATTTAAACTGCACACCTTTTCCTCAGAGGGCTTGTGTCTTGTAAACAGGAAATCCTGTGTTAAATGCTTTTGGATTTATTACTTATTTGACCTTAGAGTCTTTCTGCAGCGACCGGTTGAGACGACGCACGTCTTACACGTTGCTATAAGCCAGCTGACTTGCTGTTGTCTCTAGCCCACATGGATGAGATAAATCACACTCTCTAAAAGTTATTAGATAGATACCTCCTATCAGCCTCAGTTTGACTTTGTGCTTAGTGGTGATGAGGCAGTGCATTTTAAAAGTTTGCCTTCTGACATTACCTGATGCAGAGAAAAATTCAAGCAATTTATAGATAAAAAGCCCAATATATAATGATGTTCAATGATGAATAAGTATTGTTGTTTAGCATACTTACCATCCTCCAGACATCTCCCATCTGGAAATAGCCAGATGATTTGGTCCAGGTAAGTGCAGAAGGCTCAGCTCGACACATAATGACACCAGGATAACTGACCAATCCAGATATTGTTCCAGCTTACTGGAACATCTAACTTTATTTTCATATTCCAATAATTATTCTGTCATGTCTATAATCAATAGTTTTTAAATGTTGTGAAACATAGTCCTCACATCTTTGGAAGTGTAGAAGAATAAATATCAAATATGATTAACTTGCACTATGCATCAGTTATAAACATGACGTCTATAATGAGTAATAGTATTGAGGAATAAAACATATATTCTAGCGCAGCACAGGCCTAAAATACCCTAATGTGCTGTTCACCAGAGTCAGCAGGGCAGCCTGATCCTCACCTGCAGATAAAGGAGCGGGCTCCATGCAAATGAAAAGATTCATACATGTTAAAACCACAGCAGGTCTGATCCTGCCCTCATTCGTAATCCATATTCCTTAAGAGCCCCAAGAAAAGAAAAAAGACCTCTCAATGCTTTGCTTTGGTATTCATTACAATACATTCTCCCACTGTTGCTTAGTTCGGACCTGAATGTATGTGGAATGGAGTTGGAAGAAGAAAACAGAGTGTGATGATATTATACATGCTAAGCATAATGCTTCTGGAAGCAGGAACGCTTTATTACAGAGGCTGAGGAGAGGCTGGCTGGATGGAGAACAGAGGAACCACAGCTCGCTGCAACATGATGATGATGATGATGATGATGATGATGATGATGATGATGATGAAGTGCCTCAATCACTTGTTGTTAGCACTTAGCAGAATTACATAATATTTATAGGGGAGAGTGGGGTAAGATGAGCCAATTTTACTTATGTTGTCCTCTAGGCAAGGGAAATTAGATAGAAGTCAAATGACAACAACAACAACCTTTCCTTCAGGATGTGTTCTGTTAATCAAAATGGAAATAATGCTATCAGAAAGGGCCGTCTTGTGGCTTATCTTGCCTCATCTAAAGTGTAAATTGATCTGCGCCAAGGGGTAAATTGAGCCATCTGGGGGTAAATTGACCAATTGACTTTTCAAGTTTAAACCTTTGATAGTTATTCATGTTATCAAATGTGGTTATTCTCTGATCTGTCGATCACTTTAAACAGATTGTCAAATGACTCTTGCCAGGCATAAGGCAGGAAAGATCCGCTTCCTGCTTTCTTACAGTGCAGACGCTTTTCTGCTTGCTCTTGCCTCTGCTTACATTTTTATGCTGTTTTTCCTATTTTCATTTTCTGAAAACTTCGAGCAGCGGCTCCTGGACATTAACTTATCACTGGGACAGTTATTCTTCGTAAATAGACGGAGGGTTTCAGCCATATTTCAATATTTCTACGACGACCTCAGTCTTACAGTAGCGTGGCCAAGCAACAGCTAAATCCTGGTAGCCTACTGCATGCTATTTAGCTTAAGCTATTTAGCAGCAAAATGCCTCCGTTCTCTACAGATGACTTCCAAACTTCTCCAGAAGATGGCCTTGTTGGAAATGAAAATGCAACAGTTGGAACACACAGTTGTTAATGTGGAAGTGAATGGACTATGTGGGAATGACACCACTTTACCAGTGTTGCAAACAAATGGACAAAGGCATGCTAACTCACAGCTAGTTAGCAGCTACAAGGATTCCAAGGAACAGGAGGGCTGTGCACTGGGTAATGAATCTACAAGTGGTAGTCCTCCCTCGAACTCTCTGGGTGCAAGGCCGAAGAGTAAACCATTTCCATGGGATTTGGGAGGACGAACAACAGGCAGAGCCCAGCGCTCTGAAATATCTGATGCGACCGGCTCGTCTGCATTGTTATCACCCAGGAAGAGCGCGTCTTCAACCCCTATTCATACTAGGAAACCTTTCCAATGTGACGTCACAGAAGTGTTCAAATCTGGATCAGTCTGTATCAGATCCGTTGCAGCCCCTTTTTAAGAGATTTGGGTATGGAGGAAAAGAGAGAGGGTTGTGTTTTCTGACACTTGGTGAGTTCCCTGGAACACCGGGGACACATATTCATCAGCGCCATATAGATAGAAGAGTTACGACATCTCCGTTCACTCCAATGGACCAGTTTTTTTACAGCAATGGCGGATCGTGGAGCTCTCAATAGTTCCCCGGAAGTTAGCTTGCCGCTGACTTGCGGGGCTATCTGCGGCTAGCAGCACAGTAGAGTTGCAGCATAATAGACCGTTCGTGTTGGACTTTGAAAGGTAAGAAGACGTTTAAAGATGTATATTGCGGATATTATCAGCACATCTGAGTCAAATTAACTACACATGTGTATTAAAGGATGTTAGTGGATTCCGTGAAGATTATCCCTAAATCAGTAGATTTAGGGAACGTTTACAGATAACAGATTAGGCTAGGATTCCGGATAACGTTAGCAACACACGTTAACCACGAACAGCCTATTAATCTGTTCTCCTAATGTCATTTCTTCCAACGTTGTGGAATTAGAGAAAAGGGGCTTCTTTACGTGCTTTTATACGGGGTGGAGGGAGTTACATATTAGTTAAATATAACATTGGGGCGTGTGATTGTAGTGGGTGGAGGTGGTGAAATGAGGATATCCATTTTGGAGTTCAAGCTAGTATAATATAGTTAACGTTACACAAAAATAAGGAAGAGAGCTATTTTTGTGATACATCGCTATTGATATGGATTTAGAGTGGATATTTGAGACTTCTAAACAGTAAACAAAAACATAACTTATGGGTGAGTGTTTTTAGCAGTCATATAATGTCCTTGTGATTCTGTTGATTATTACCTGTCTGTATTATGTTGCAGCTCAGCTGATTTTGGATTGATGGCAAAGGGAGAGGGACTTAAGTGAGAGCGAAAACACAAGGTACGTTTCAAGGTAATGTCAGCAATTTCCCATCCTATAGGTTGCTAGATGTATCTAACCCTTTCTCCTGTCTCCCTCTCTCAGCACAAGAACCCCAGGGGGATTCAATGGAGCCTGAAGACCTGCAATGAGACCCTCACCCTGCACCTGGCTGAGTCTCACCTCCCAGAGTTCTGCAAGCCTCTCCCTGTTCCTTATTTTTATTAAACAGACGTTAAGCTTCCCAATGGTGTGGTCTTCGTTTTGTGAAAAATATGATTACCTCACATATGTTGTTGTTGCTGTTGTTGTCTTTTGTGATAGTTAAATTGCTCCTGCTGACTTGAGCCAGCCATTCTTTCTTCCTCTCTGTGTCAGTGGGGAAACCTTACATGTGTACTCCTTTCTCTGAGCGATTGGAGCTGCACAGCAAACCATGGGGGAGACTATATGCCAGGACAACACGGAGGAAAAGGCACAGACAAACTGCATGACATGCTATTCAATGTTTATTGAATTCCATTTATTTACAAAGGATGTTCCTAAAACAACACATTTAACATCATCATCATCATGCTGCTGCTAGCCCTTTGATAGTCACCTGTCGGTCTCCTGTCCTTTCTGAAAGTCATAAAGATTACATTAGTCATTTATGGCGCGTTTCCACTGCAGCGGGTAGCTCGCTTTAAGCGTGCCGAGCCGTGCGGGGCCCGTTTTGGTTGCGTTTCCACTTGGCCTAGTTTTGGTCCGGGGCTACTTTTTCACCTTTTTTCTGGCCCGACTAAATCGTGGTTCTAGGGCCAGGAACAACCTGGCTGAGTCGGGCTGAGTATGCTAAACTAGAGAGAGAATCGCTGGCAAGGGCGCTACAACAAGATGAACATATTTGACCGTGATTTAATTGTAATACACGTTTCAAAATGATGCCGAAGTAACAACATACTGATACCGGTTAGTAAAAACCATGAATTAATGCTTTGACAAGTCTGCAGACAGACGGCAGGCGAAAAAACCTTTTAAAATGCGTGTTTTCTAAATGGAGCTTGGCTAAGCTAACGTTATATATGCTCCGACCGTCCACACTCACAACAACGGCCTACAGACATAAATAAACCAGCGACTGTATTCTCCATGACACAGACAGTCTGTGGTTTGTACTTGTTTAACTTTTGTCTAGTTTCTGAACAGATATGAGGAGCTGTGAGCTCTGAGTGCTAAGAGCTAACGGCTGATGTTGTTTTTCTGGGGCTCTCATTGAAGATGACGTCACGGCTCCGCCTACACTGCGTTACTATAGTTACTGCCCCAGTTCCTAAACTGTAATGGAAGCGCAGCATTAACCCAGTTTAGATTTAACCACGCCCACTTCCGCATTACGCAAGGATCGACGTAGCTCTACGCGATAGCGTCATAGACTTCTTCTTCGGCAGTTATAGCGGTCGCGGTAAAGCAGGATATTGAATAGTTGTTTTTTGTCTTTCCAAAGGATTTGTTAACTGAAAGTAAACGATCCTGTAATCAAAGCCATATCGAAGAGTCCTGAGATAGTCAATAACACCACCTGACAGTTGTTGCAGATTATATAACATACTTGTTACTTACACACATGTGCGATGGTCCCAAAAAAGCCAAAATCTGCACTGTAAAAATATATACATTTATTAGGCACTCTGAATAAGGGTTGACTGTGTAATAATCATGCCTGTTATTAATGGCAAATGTTATATGTTGTATTATATAACAAAATAGACATTTATAACATATTATAAATGTCTATCTTTAAATAAAATATTAAATAGATACCGTTACATCCTAAACAGAAGGTAAAAACGTTAATATGTTACATGACAAACAAAAAAACGAAACATTATATATAGGCTATATATACAGATGTTTGCTAATGTATCCCTCTTATATCCATCAGGAATTCATATTAAATGATGAATTAACATTACTTCAGCACTGCATAAGTGTGGTCGTCAGTCATATTGACAAAGAAGCACTATCATATTGTATATTATGCGGCGTTTAAAAGGACGGTATTTCGCTTGTCAGATTCAGATTTTGCGGGTGTGCCGCGTCTATGACGCTATCGCGTAGAGCTATGTCGATCCTTGCGTAATGCGGAAGTGGGCGTGGTTAAATCTAAACTGGGTTAGAAAAACAATAGACGCAGCCGGGCCTAATAAGGCCTAACCAAACCGAGCGACGCCGAGCGAGGCCTGCAGTGGAAACGCGCCATGAGATTACTTATGTCCTCAATTACCATGGGATTACTGAAAACACCATGAATTAAAGAAATGGTAGAAATGTATCTAATCAGAATTTTGAAACCTTCCTTCCCTCCCTCTAAATATATCAATAAACATTAGGATGTGATGCTCCTGACTACCATACAAGTTTAAGAAGATAATATTTGTTTTAAAGAATTCAAAGCAATAAACAACAGGCTATGTAACCAAGGCAACGTTAGCCTAACATGTATATGTTAACAGGTAAGATAGCTGTTCACACTGTATATGTTTCTACTTTTTGTAATGCTGTAATTTTTTTATCTTGTGCTTTTGACGAAAGATGATCAAACACTGATGAGAGATGATTTTTCCTATTATGATTGACTGTATCAATCATTGTGATTGAATGTTTCAATCTTATTCTACTTTGTGATGTAATTGATGTTGTGTAAGTCCACACTCAAATCTGAAGATTCCCATTGATTTAAGTATTGAACAAAATATTATTAGACTAAGGTTTTTAGATTATCAAAATTGATAAAAAGAGAGAAACTGTTGTGGAATATTTTCCAAGGCCCATAACTTTAACCCAGTTTATCAGTTCAAACTGTCCTGACTGAGCACACGCACCTCATAACCTTGGCTGCTGTGCTCTCAGTGTTCTGTCTCCCTGTTCCTGCCTGTTGGCGTCAGCTGATAGAGGTGTTATGATTCTATGTTCCTGCCTGTTGGCGTCAGCTGATAGAGGTGTTATGATTCTATGTTCCTGCCTGTTGGCGTCAGCTGATAGAGGTGTTATGATTCTATGTTCCTGCCTGTTGACGTCAGCTGATAGAGGTGTTATGATTCTATGTTCCTGCCTGTTGGCGTCAGCTGATAGAGGTGTTATGATTCTATGTTCCTGCCTGTTGGCGTCAGCTGATAGAGGTGTTATGATTCTATGTTCCTGCCTGTTGGCGTCAGCTGATAGAGGTGTTATGATTCTAGGTTCCTGCCTGTTGGCGTCAGCTGATAGAGGTGTTATGATTCTATGTTCCTGCCTGTTGGCGTCAGCTGATAGAGGTGTTATGATTCTATGTTCCTGCCTGTTGGCGTCAGCTGATAGAGGTGTTATGATTCTATGTTCCTGCCTGTTGACGTCAGCTGATAGAGGTGTTATGATTCTAGGTTCCTGCCTGTTGGCGTCAGCTGATAGAGGTGTTATGATTCTAGGTTCCTGCCTGTTGGCGTCAGCTGATAGAGGTGTTATGATTCTATGTTCCTGCCTGTTGGCGTCAGCTGATAGAGGTGTTATGATTCTATGTTCCTGCCTGTTGGCGTCAGCTGATAGAGGTGTTATGATTCTATGTTCCTGCCTGTTGACGTCAGCTGATAGAGGTGTTATGATTTTATGTTCCTGCCTGTTGACTCAGCTGATAGAGGTGTTATGATTTTATCTTGTTATGCAGCATGTTGATGATGCTCTCGGAACTAGCTAAATACATGGGTCTGGGATAGAGTTCTTCAGAATTGACGTGGCAACTCTCCCGCGCAGTCTCACCGTGACTGATGTGACTTGTGATGTGAATTCTCCGGCCGAAGCTCCAAATAAACCATCAGTATTTGACATCAAAGCTCCTGCTCTACCCGTGTCTCTTTCCTGAGTCGGTGACTCCCACTGCATTGCTACAAAGAAGTTTCCTCCACAAAAGGTATTGTTGGGGAATATTTTCCAAGGCCCATAACTTTGACCCAGTTTATCAGTTCAAACTGTCCTGACTGAGCACACGCACCTCGTAACCTTGGCTGCTGTGCTCTCAGTGTTCTGTCTCCCTGTTCCTGCCTGTTGGCGTCAGCTGATAGAGATGTTATGATTCTATGTTCCTGCCTGTTGGCGTCAGCTGATAGAGGTGTTATGATTCTATGTTCCTGCCTGTTGGCGTCAGCTGATAGAGGTGTTATGATTCTATGTTCCTGCCTGTTGACGTCAGCTGATAGAGGTGTTATGATTCTATGTTCCTGCCTGTTGGCGTCAGCTGATAGAGGTGTTATGATTCTATGTTCCTGCCTGTTGGCGTCAGCTGATAGAGGTGTTATGATTCTATGTTCCTGCCTGTTGGCGTCAGCTGATAGAGGTGTTATGATTCTATGTTCCTGCCCGTTGGCGTCAGCTGATAGAGGTGTTATGATTCTATGTTCCTGCCTGTTGGTGTCAGCTGATAGAGGTGTTATGATTCTATGTTCCTGCCTGTTGGCGTCAGCTGATAGAGGTGTTATGATTCTATGTTCCTGCCTGTTGGCGTCAGCTGATAGAGGTGTTATGATTTTATCTTGTTATGCAGCATGTTGATGATGCTCTCGGAACTAGCTAAATACATGGGTCTGGGGTAGAGTTCTTCAGAATTGACGTGGCAACTCTACCGTGCAGTCAGATCGTGGCTGCTGTGACTTGTGATGTGAATTCTCCGGCCGAAGCTCCAAATAAACCATCAGTGTTTGACATCAAAGCTCCTGCTCTACCCGTGTCTCTCTCCTGAGTCGGTGACTCCCACTGCATTGCTACAAAGAAGTTTCCCTTACAAATTGGCGTTGTCGGCAGGATACCAACAAATCTCCAGAACTGGTAAGTGTAATTTCAAATCTACATTTGGACATTGCCTTACCAGAATCTGTGATTGACGGTATCCTAAAATTACCTGTGAAACTGAGCGGCTGTGTTTCGTTTTCGGTTAATGAACATTTGGGGATAATAAACCCAGGGGATCAGTGTCTGGGGACTCAGTCCTGGCTGATTTTCTCTGTGTATGCTGCTCGGGACGGAAGTGCCATACAAGCATGCACAGCTCATGTTTAGAGAAACCTTAAAGAAGGGCATCAGTAAAGTGGAGCTTCTGTAGGAAAGCAATGTAAAGATTTGTATTGGACAAATCGCCGAATTCTGGGGGTTTCAGCGGCCAACACAGCAGTTGAAAATAAGCAGCCGGAGATATTACTGCTATCGCCTCTGTAAACACGGCTCCAGCTGTAGACCCGGGTGTGTGTGTAAAACCTCCCCGTGTTTGTGGGGCTGGAGAAGTGCAGCTGAGAGGGAGAAAGTCACAGCTTTTTGTCTATAGCTTTAACTCACACCACCGCCGTCTCTATTAAAAACGAGATGGTCTAAAAGCACTCGTTGTTTGTGACCGTCTTCTACATTGCTGGCAAGGCCGGGCAGCGCGAGGTGCAATCATCACCTGATGCTTCACAGTTCCCTACACATTGCTAGAGGAGCTGGTGGCGGTCCGGGGTGCATACATAAAATTATAGGCTAATTGATCACGGGTGGGTAGTGGCACGCAAGTGTAGAACAAAACTGTGTTTCATCGTTGTGATGAAGTCGATAGCAAGTGTATAGGCTGGTCGTGTCGGACTACAGTCAACTGGGCTGTTTTTGGAGAGAAAGGGAAGAGGAAAAAGTCTATGGGCTCCAATCGGGGGGGCACAGCGCCACTAGAATAGAGTAGTGGTGTCGCAAAAGGATAAGCTAGTTATCGCTCTTGGACGGCTTTCAGGCACCGATCTAGGACTTGTATACAAGGGTGGACGCGCGAGACAAGGCGCCCCATCTACAATTCCACACCCCCTCTGAAACCTCTTAATTCGGACTAAATTGAGCTGGATGAACTTTGCTGTCACGCTGGTGTTTATTACGAGTTCATGTTTTGTTTGTCTGATTGTTTGTATGGGGGGTCTATATTGGTTTGTCTTCCCGCCGTCTTGTGTATGCTTTGTAACAACTAATAATGAATCAGTCCATAGCCAGGGTAAAATGAATTAAACTTTAGTTATCTCACCAAAAGTAAACGACTTGAGAAAAATAAATAATGTAAAGATGTAAAGCAAAATTCTGGTAGTATAAATGTGCTGCAAAATGAAAATAAATAGCAAAAGAGTGTTTTGATGTCCTGCCTCTGAGTGTGCAGAGGAACATGTAAACAAGAAGCACACTGTTCAGGGTGTGCGCTCTAGGTGTAAGAAGAAAATAAGATTATATTGCTTTAAGAATCCATTCTTAAATGGTATTGCTGGTATGTTAAGATATCTGTGTGACCTTGTATAAACCCTAAGCCCCGTCCTGCGCCCCGAGACCCTCAGAGGCATCACTGCTGGTCGTAAAGACCGGCCTGAGGAGATCAGGGTTGCAAAATCTGTTTTTTTTAGGTCAATGTTGTATTATTTGTTTAATTTATTCTTAA
This sequence comes from Pogonophryne albipinna, assembly GCA_028583405.1. NCBI lineage: Eukaryota > Metazoa > Chordata > Actinopteri > Perciformes > Artedidraconidae > Pogonophryne > Pogonophryne albipinna. The sequence goes on from CM053247.1 coordinate 1,677,665, forward strand.
ATCTATGTATGGTATGGTAATAATGAATAAGAAACGTAATGTATTGAACACATTCCGAAACAAAGCAAGACAGAACTAGACTCAGACATAATACTAATTGTGGTTGAAACCTTTTGTGCTGTTGCTGCAAAATGGAAGCTTTGTTGATTGTCTGTTCCAACTGGCCACTGGAGTCAGATAATTAATATAAGTTGAAGTTCAATTACAGTTTTAAAAATAGTTTAACATTCTTTATTAAACTTCTTCAAATTATTTCTCGTATCAACCAATTGGTCTCCATAGACATTACTAAAATTAAAATAGTTGTTAAACTACTGACAAGTTTTCTGAAACCGAGCTTATGAACAATAGAGTAAAGGTTCGCTGGTTAAGCCAGGATCAATATATTTGTTGACGTTTTTTATTGTGTGCATAATAAATGTGTTAGATTAATTGAGCAATTCTTTAAAAAGTATAATGTTGCAATCTCTTTAAAATAAGTAATTACAGTTAAAAAATAGATGTTGTTTTCCAAGGGCCTCTCTTTCACAGGCCCATACTTTGAATCATGACACTTCCAAGTCCTACAGAGATCAGTATCATTTTGTGTTGCAAGCCAAATCCAGGGGTTCTACTCGAGCCCAATTTTAAATACCATGAAGAAAAGTATTGAACCCAGCTCGAGCTAAATGTCAAATGTATTTAATTAATGTGCAAGTGTTTTGATTTACACTGAACAAAAATATAAACGCAACACTTTTGTTTTTGCTCCCATTTTTCATGAGATGAACTCACAGATCTAAAACATTTTTTATATACACAAAATAACCATTTCTCTCAAATATTGTTCACAAATCTGAAAAGATCTGTGATAGTGAGCACTTCTCCTTTGCCGAGATAATCCATCCCACCTCACAGGTGTGGCATATCAAGATGCTGATTAGACAGCATGATTATTGCACAGGTGTGCCTTAGGCTGGCCACAATAAAAGGCCACTCTGAAATGTTCAGTTTTGCTTTATTGGGGGGGTCTGGGGGGGTCCGAAAAAAAGTCAGTATCTGGTGTGAGGGGTAGGGGTAGGGTTAGGGTTAGGGGTAGGGGTAGGGGTAGGGTTAGGGTTAGGGTAATGTTGTGAATCGAGTGGCCCATGGTGGTGGTGGGGTTATGGTATGGGCAGGCGTATGTAATGGACGACGAACACAGGCCACTCGATTCACAACATTACCCTAACCCTAACCCTACCCCTACCCCTACCCCTCTCACCAGATACTGACTGGTTTTCGGACCCCCCCAGACCCCCCCAATAAAGCAAAAATGCACGTTTCAGAGTGGCCTTTTATTTTGGCCAGCCTAAGGCACACCTGTGCAATAATCATGCAGTCTAATCAGCATCTTGATATGCCACACCTGTGAGGTGGGATGGATTATCTCGGCAAAGGAGAAGTGCTCACTATCACAGATTTTTTCAGATTTGTGAACAATATTTGAGAGAAATGGTTATTTTGTGTATATAGAAAATGTTTTAGATCTTTGAGTTCATCTCATGAAAAATGGGAGCAAAAACAAAAGTGTTGCGTTTATATTTTTGTTCAGTGTATTTAAAATGTTCCAGTCTAGCTTCCTTCGAGTTTAGTCTAAGCAACATATTGGTTCTCATAACATTATCACTGCTGTCCCAAATGTTTTAAACCTTGGGCAGACAAACACACACACACACACACACACACACACACACACACACACACACACACACACACACACACACACACACACACACACACACACACACACACACACACACACACACACACACACACACACACACACACACACACACACACACACACACACACACACACGTGTTTAATCGTTCATGTCAGATATGTACTAAGTAAATACATTTGTTCCTGCTCAAGATTAGATTCAACTTTATTGTTATTGCACATATTACAGGTACTGAGTCAACGAAATGCAGTTTAGCTTCTAACCAGGTGCAACAAGCAGTGAAGTGAAAAGTAATGTACACAATAGACAGAATAAAATATAGAATGCATTGAATGATGAATAAACAGTGAGGGGTATGAATACACTAGATATACACAGCAGCCTGTGAGCAGTATGAACAGTGTGTATGAATATGCTAGATATACACAGCAGCCTGTGAGCAGTATGAACAGTGTGTATGAATATGCTAAGATATATAAAGTATGAAACGGTAAGCAGTGCAAGTATAGTATAAAATATATAGATATTAATTTCATGATGATAAACATTGTGGAACAATGATGAAAAATGGGAATGGAAGGGGCGACGTAAAACTGACACAAAACAACAACAAACTTTAGCCGAGCCAATTGGAGAGTTTCATCAGCAGCACGTGGTAAAAACCACCAATGAGCGCTCAGCTCGAGATACCAGCGAGTCGTTTCCCATCAAGCATTTCGCTTCCCCAGCCTGTGGAGAGGAACTGCGCCGCCTCGACGCGCCTCGCTCTCAAGGCTGCGGGCGTCTTTGTCCCGCGAGATTTCAACGTCTCATGTAGGCGAGCCTCCAGAGCAAGTCGGACAAAATGACTAACCATCATGCAACGCACTAGCAAGACGTTGATCGCAACTGCGCAGGTCTCGCTTGTCTCAAACAAGCCTACTATCTCTCTGTCTTTCTGTCTGTCTGTCTGTCTTTGTCAAACATTCTTATGTTCTTTCTCTAACACGTAATGAAGGTTATTAAGCTTTTTAGCTCCTATGTTGTTAATATTGACCGCCATTTCCTTTATGAAGTATCTGGTTTACACGAGTAGATGAACTCCTGTCCTTTCTGCTATGACACTTGATAGATATTAGTATAGATGCAACAGTTTAAACAAAACATTTTAACCTGTATCACAATGTGTTGCAGGTAAACGCAGAATTCACCCGCATCACCACCGTTCCGCTGCGGCCTACCTTCATGTCTCATCTGGATCGCCATTCGTCTCAGTTGATGAAGGTTTTCAAAAAGAAGGGGGGAACAGCAGGACGCAATTTGGGCCTGATCATGGCAGCCATGGACAAATCAAATCAATCAAATCAAGTTTTATTTATATAGCACATTTATAAACGATTTTTGGTGGAGCCAAAGTGCTGTACATATAATAAAAATAGCCTACAGTAGAGACACTTTACAGCAAATACAACAGCACAGATTGTTCAGAATATCAGTATGAGAAAAACGACACCCTCTATCCTTAGACCCTCACATCGTACAAGGAAAAACTTCCAGAGAAAACCCACAGTTTAAGGGGAAAAACAAGGTATAGTTGTATACAATTGTGTAGTTTGGGCACTGCAACACCATATTCTCTTTATCTCTCTCTCTTGTTGTCCCTCTCATATAAATATATTTTAACCTCTCTGACCCCCTTTCTTTGACTTGCCAAAAATCAGCACACAAGCATAATCAGTATTCTTGTGTGAAGATTTTGAAAATGTGTTTGTCCCTCAGGATCCCACAGTTGAAACACGACGGGACTGTGTCCTTAAAGCGCTCTGCGTCTACATGAATGAAAGTACAGAGAGCTTCATAAAGGAATATTTGGTAAGTTGAAACATAGCCAAACACAGATATATATATATATATATACACCTGAACATCAGCAGGAGAGGACTAGGGTTGGGTATCGTTTGAATTTCCACGATTCTGATTCCGATTCTACTTTTCAATTCCGGTTCTTAACGGTTCTCAATTCCGATTCTTTGAGGGGCAGGGTAAAAAAATGATACATGCTTCTTCCACCAAAAAAATTACATTAATTCGAGAAACTTTTACACAGGTTAGTTTACAGTAATATTCACATTAATCAGTCTGTTTATATTCACTGCTATGTAACTGTAACCTGAGAACCACTACAACAGTGCAACAGTCCAACTTTTAAAGGAACCCCCCCCCCCATTTAAAAACAGTCCTTGTTGAGAAAAACAAGCATATCTGCCTTCTCAGGCATACCGGGAAGAAATGTTTGAACATTTTAAAGTAAAATGCTTCAATCTGGTGCACTTTAAGCAGAATTACTAGAGACTAGATCTAGGGGGTACAACTCTAAACACCCATATGAAAAAGATCGGTTTACATTTTAATAATTAAATAAGTATGTGAACATAACCAGTAACCTACCATAGCCAATAACAAATACATGTAACGTGTTTTATTTTTGTTGTTCATTCATATCTTATTTTTTATTTATGCATATGTTTTTATCTCTCCAGTTTAAAACGATATGTCTGGTTTACTGTCCTATAGTATACATTGGAATGATTTCAAACCTGTTTTATCTCAATAATTATAAAGGAGTGCCTTGGAAATATGTGTTTACATAAATTGTGATCAAAACGTTTGAGACCCACTGAGATAACTTAGACTAAAGTGAACTATCTAAACACTCAGAGTCCTTTACCTCACTGAGCTGTAGTTATCAGCCTCAGTCTGACTGGAGATGACTCTCCCTCCACATCATTGTCGAAACATCTTCTTCTTCCGTTTGAGCAGCTAGCACCAGATGCTAATAACAACAGCGCTGGTACCTCCCTTTCTCCCTCGCTCGCTCCCTCTCTCACTCGCACTTTGGCTGTGAGCTGCGGGTGCCAGATAAGCCAACATCCCCCATTTTCATCACTTACAGCGCCCATCGTACAGGGCACATGAAAAGTGTAACCGGGATGAAAAGGGTGTTACATTTACTTAATTATGAATGTTGTTACATCAAGGCCGAAAATTAGGATGAGCACCAACGGTTAAAACATTTTTTTTTCCTCCCAGAGCTGTCAGCGCAGCGCCTCCACAGATCTGGCGCCCTAGGCGAACATCTATAACGCCAGTGCGATGGGCCCGGATGGGCCGGCCCTGGTCTCAGGTTACGCTGTAGGAAGTGTAGGTACAACGCTACATTTCCCGCCCCGCCGCAGTCATGTGTGCGGAAAACTTAAATAAATAAATTTATATAAAATGTGAAATTTTACCAATATACTCACGGACCACTAGGGGGCGCTCACGGACCACCAGTGGTCCGCGGACCACTAGGGGGCGCTCACGGACCACCAGTGGTCCGCGGACCACACTTTGAGAAGCACTGGAAGGATGTGTCAGGATGTAGAACTCTTGTGTGAACATTGGATAAAGCCAGGTTCATATTCTTGTTTCATGTTGTTGACATATTAGAGTCAAAGGTTTGCACAGAGCGAAATATCTTTGTGTTGCACCATAAATCAGAAAATACTGCATTAAAAAAGTCATTTCCTGCATTTTTCTTCTGATAAAGTGTGATATAGATAATGTACAGGCTTTCAGATTGCTGTAGTTCACTAAACAGAGACATTAACGACATGTTTGGTGTTGAAAATGTCAGAAAAAGTGAAAGAATGGGAGATAAATATCCCCAAATATATTTTGTGTGTGTTTGTGTTCCTCTTTCAGTTGAGACACTAGGTAGGTGAAGGATGCTTCAGGAAAAGACCAAACACTGGATGTCTTTCAGTCGCCAACATGTGTTTTCGAGACACTGATATTAACGGGGAAATCCTGCAGGACTCAAATGCCTCGTCTCTGTTCCCTTAAACTCATTTGGGAGTGATTACCCTTCAGCTCCGGGCCGGGGGTGCAGAGGAAAGGCAGCGTTACCCCCGGTCTGCACGTTGTTTCTCATTCAGAAACACAGAGGACTGTCTGTATGATGCGATCACAGACACGCTGCAAACGGTGTCCGCCAAAAGTCAAGTCCAGTGTCTTTGTAGTGTCATTTTTATTTTCTATAGTTTGGGAAGATTGAAATTCGGTAGGGAAAGCCAGCTAAGTCGGTAGGCGGTAGAAACATGTCAAAAGCGGTAGACTACCGCCCAAATCGGTAGGGTTGGCAGGTATGGGAAACAGCCGTGGACAGCTGCTAAAGGGAGAACTACAAACAATCCTCCGAAACCACCAAGTGTGTCAATCCAGAACAGATACGCTCCGCTGACCGAGAACCGGAGATCTCTTTCTGATGACCTGGATAACCTGTCCTCTTCACACAGCAGGGTAAGGACCAATAGCTACTCCAAAAGTAAAAGGCTAGAGGGAAAGCTAACGACTGGGCCTGAAACTCTGATTGTGGGTGACTCTGCTGTAAGAGATGTAAAAAGTCTGTGTAGTAAGAACACCAAAGTACTCTGTTTTCCCAAGGATATGGTCTCTGACTTGGCTGAGAAGATCCTGCATATTGAGGCTGAACATGCGACTGTGAAGAATGTGGTACTGCACATTGGAACAAATTATGTTGTGAAACAACAGTCAGAAGTGCTGAAAAAAGACTTTAAATGTCTGTTGGAAACTGTCAGCTCTCTAAATGCAGAGGTGTTCATCAGTGGCCCTCTACCGCCAGTCAGAAGAGGAGTGGAGAGATTCAGCAGACTGTTTGCACTGAACACCTGGCTTTCAACTGTCTGTACTGACCATTCTGTCAATTTTATTGACAATTTTTACTTTTTCTGGGACCGCAGACATCTTTTTAAAGCAGATGGACTTTGCCTGAACAAGTCAGGAGTACAATTGTTTATCTCTACCATATTCAACTGCCTGTGTCATCAATCTGTTCCCTCTGCCAAGGACAAGCAACTAGAGGAATCAAAACAGGAGAAAGACACAACACATCACGCAGAAAACCATGAAGAAGTATCACTGCACACGCCTGAGGAATGTCTTGATTATGGGAGACCTATGAGACGAATGGAGGAGTCTCCACGCCTTCACTCCCCACTCCCATCAACACCTTTGAGGATACTCTTCCTTCATCCCCCAGCTCTCTCTTCTCTCCGCTCATCCTTTCACCCTCGTCCCCCTTCCTGGAGTTCAATGACCGCATGAAGGAGCTACACAGGCTTGGCAGGAAGTCCTTGACCTCTGTCCCTCAACGGCACCCACCACAATCACCAAAGCAGAGATGTGCACCATCTCCCCCGTCTTCATCACCATCATCCAAACCAAAACGTGCACCACCACCCCCCCCCCACCCCTTCAAGACAGCGTCTGCTGTCTCCGAACCCTGATAAGAATGTGTGTGTACAACACGCAGAAAACTCTAACTGATATGTGCTGGGTCCAGGCTCAAGGGCATATGGCACTCTCAACTCTTTTCAGGACAAGCCGGGGTCCTGCCTGTCAGTAGCTTTGCCGATATCTGTGATGATAGGTAATAGATTAAGAGCGGGGAATCAGCTTAGAAACAGGAAGCACTCAAATGTTTGTGTGAATTTATCAAATTTAGCAGTGATTCCATGTCAGCCACAGCTTGTCACAAAACATCTGACTGATAGTATATTTAACAAACTTAAACTAGCTTTATTAAATGTCAGGTCTTTGGCAGGAAAAACATTTTGAATCACTGAGCACAAAAAACAGCGCAGCTGTTCTTATAGAATCAACCCCTCCCAACTTTAGTTTTATGAGTCAGGAAATAATGCATAAGAAAGGAGGTGGAGTTGCTATTTTGTTAAATTATTCCCTTCAATGCAGGAAGACATCTTATGGGAACTTTGCTTCTTTTGAATATGTGGCCCCTCAGCTGAAATGCTCCTCTCGAGCTCTGTTCCTAAATATCTATAGACCACCCAAATACTGTGTAAGCTTTTGTGATGACTTTACTGAACTGCTGTCTATAGTGTGTATTGACTTTGACCGTCTAGTAGGGGTGTAACGGTTCACAAACATTTCGGTTCGGTACGTACCTAGGCTTTTAGGTCACGGTTCGGTACGTTTTCGGTAAAGCAGAAAAAATTATCACAAAACATAAAATATATATATATTTTTTTTAATTATTATTAAACTGTGAATAATGTATTCACTCAAATAAATACAAAATATAATAAAATAAACATTAAGGTGCAGCATTTCGATGAACTGAAATAATCTGTATTTGAACTGTACTGTACTAGTACCTAAGCAGCCAGTTTGACATTAGGACTTGCTTGTCATTGTATTTTCATGTTTTTTTAAAGAAAAATGAACTTGTCCACATTGCTTGCCGAAAGGGCAGATCTGCTGGCACTAACAATGTCTCCTGCTGTGGAGAACACCCTCTCGCTAGGGACAGAGGTAGCAGACACAGCCAGGTAGCGCTTTGCTAACATGGCAACATAAGGATATTTGGCGTTTGTAATAGCTTTGGCTTGGTCTGAACTTTTTGCGAGTGGTGGAGGCTTAAATGCTAGTGGGAGTTGGGTTTGCACTTCAGTCTTTTTTCTTTTGGTACCGGTGATATTCACGTTCGGGTGATGCCTTTTCAAATGAGTGTGCAAGTTTGATGTATTGCCAGCCGCGTCACCAATTTTAGTTGAACAATGCCGACAAACCGCTTTGGTTCAGTCCACCTGTCTTTGTCCGTCATCCTTGTACGTAACTGCGAAACCAAAATGTTCCCAAACCAGAGACTTCAATGATGCTGGAGGATTTTCGAGCTCAACTTTATCTATGTTCGCCATTTCCACAGTTCCTCAAATTACTGACTAAATTTGAACGCATCCCTATGACCAGCTCTCATAGTATGCCTCTCGTCCAATGAAATGACTTGCTCGCTCTATGACGCGTTGAACCCAATGTGAGCAAATTACTCTGAATGCTGCTACGCAGCACCTGAGATTACTTCCAAGAAGTTGTTCACGTTTTTTTACGTTTAACATTATATTGTACACTTCGGTACACATGTGTACCCAGGGCCGCCCCTGGCCAACTTGAGGCCCCAAGCGAGATTGTGTGATGGGGCCCCCCCCCCAAAAAAAATGTTTGGGACACCAAGTAGTTTCGATTTAAAAAAATGTTGGGAGACTAAGTAGTTTTCACATTTTGTTATCATTAACAACACAGTAACATATTTACATTGACCTGACATACCAGTCAGGTCAATGTGCATATATGTCTTTCAGTATGCATTTACAAGTGAACACGTCTGCATTTCCTGGATGCAAAGTCATCAACAAGGTCATCGTATGACAGCTGCTGTGCCAACTGTGCGTTGATGCTTATGATTAGGGTTGGGTACCGAGAACCGGTACCCAACCCTAATCATAAGAAGAATCATTTAGAAATGTGAATTTCGGTTCTGCTTTTCGATGCCTGAGGAAATGTTTCTCGCCGCTCTCCGTAGCCTACTGTATGACTGCGGCGAGGCGGGAAATGTAGCGTTGTACCTACACTTCCTACAGTGTAACCTGAGACCAGGGCCGGCCCGTTGCACTGGCATTATAGATGTTCGCCTAGGGCGCCAGATCTGTGGAGGCGCTGCGCTGACAGCTCTGGGAGGGAAAACAAATGTTTTGACCGTTGGTGCTCATCCTAATTTTCGGCCTTGATGTAACAACATTCATAATTAAGTAAATGTAACAGCCTTTTTCACCCCGGTTACACGTTTCATTCGCCCTGTACGATGGGCGCTGCAAGTGATGAAAATGGGGGATGTTGGCTTATCTGGCACCCGCAGCTCACAGCCAAAGTGCGAGTGAGCGAGGGAGAAAGGGAGGGTGCACTGGAACCGGCGCTGTTGTTATTAGCATCTGGTGCTAGCTGCTCAAACGGAAGAAGAAGATGTTTCTACAATGATGTGGAGGGAGAGTCCTCTCCAGTCAGACTGAGAGGCTGATAACTACAGCTCAGTGAGGTAAAGGACTCTGAGGGTTTAGATAGTTCACTTTAGTCTAAGTTATCTCAGTGGGTCTCAAACGTTTTGATCACAATTTATGTAAACACATATTTCCAAGGCACTCCTTTATAATTATTGGGATAAAACAGGTTTGAAATCATTCCAATGTACACTATAGGACAGTAAACCAGACATATCGTTTTAAACTGGAGAGATACAAAAATATGCATAAATAAAATAGTAAAATAAGATATGAATGAACAACAAAAATAAAATACGTTACATGTATTTGTTATTGGCTATGGGTTATTGGTTATGCTCACATACTTATTTAATTTTTCAAATGTAAACCGATCTTTTTCATATGGGTGTTTAGAGTTGTACCCCCTAGATCTAGTCTCTAGTAATTCTGCTTAAAGTGCACCAGATTGAAGCATTTTGCTTTAAAATGTTCAAACATTTCTTCCTGGTATGCCTGAGAAGGCAGATATGCTTGTTTTTCTCAACAATAACTTAATCATTTTGTTTACCCTGCCCCTCAAAGAATCGGAATTGAGAACCGTTAAGAACCGGAATCGAAAAGTAGAATCGGAATCGGAATCAGAATCGTGGAAATTCAAACGATACCCAACCCTACTTATGATAGCTAGGCCACCTAAGCGTTCTTGTGCCATTGACGACCGGAGGTATGTCTTCATAAGCTTGAGTTTTGAAAAGCTTCTCTCAGCAGACGCAACTGTAACAGGAAGAGTTACTGCAATGCGGAGGGCAATCCAAAGGTTTGGGTACAGTTCCTGTAACTCTTTTTCATGGAGAAATGACAACATCTCCAGAGCAGATTTTGGTAGTGGCAGCTTTGGGAGGCTGATGATCTCCTGGACCATCTCTGCACCATCAATATCAGACTCTCCTACTGCAGTCAGTGTCTTCTCTACCTTGCTGCAGTGTTTCTGCAAGTCACCCCTGGGCATTCCTTGAAGCTGGCTGAAATTAAGCAGCACTCCAAATTTCTCCTTGACCTGACTAAGTGTCTCAAATCTCTCTTGCAGTGATTTAAGAGCAGAGTCAACAACAGTGTTAAAAAATGTCACCTCAAGCTTCTTCAGAGCATCACTGAAGGGCTCATCTGCAGTTACCCAAACTGCCGTTTTGTACTCCTCAGCCTCTTCACCTTGAGTTCTGGCTCTATGTTGAGGATCTCACAGATTTCCTTGGCAGTTGACTGAGCATCAGTAAACCCGGACTGTCTGTACGGTGCAAGAGAGGATTTTGCAGTTTCAATGAGTCTGACAGTCAAGTTGCATTGAACTGGACTGCAGCAGCTTATTCACCTGGTTTATGGTGGTGAGAATGTCAAACCATACCACTGTGCAGTGTGCATATCAAAAACCTGTATGAAGCCACTTCTTCTGCCAGAGCCTGAGCTTCTACTTTGGCAATTGGGTCATTCACAGTTTGCCTTGCCTCAAGGAGAGCTTCTCTGATTTATTTTGTCTGATGTCTGACAGCGGCAATACTCTGAAGTCTGCTCTCCCATCTCACATCACTCCAGGACTTCAGTGTCACATTGACATGTTTGGTCAAGATGCTCCATCGCTGTGTTGCTCCTGAAAAGAAATTGAACAGCTTTTGCACATATCCAAAATAGCCTACAGCATCTTTAGATGACTTGGCTGAATCTGCTATTACAAGATTCATGGTATGGGCTCCACAAGGTACAAACAGGCTCTTGGGTTTTTGTTGAGCAGTCTTGCTTGTACACCTTGGTTCTTCCCTTTCATGTTTGCCCCATTGTCGTAGGCCTGTCCCCTGCAATTGTCAAATGGAATCTGCAGCTCTACAAGTTTGTCCAGTATCACATTTGACAGGTTCAGACCAGTAGTTTCCTCCACAACCACAAATCCAAGGAAGTACTCCTTAACCTCCGGCTTGGGTTCGAGTTCCACAATGCGCAGTACAATGGACATCTGTTCCTTGTGACTCACATCTGGGGTGCAGTCGAGGATAATAGAATAATATGTGGCCTCTTGCACACAGGAGACAATAGTTTCCTGGACTCTGTCACCAATTATCTGAATCAGTTCGTTTTGTATTCTCTGTCCAAGATAGTGAGTGCGGGTGTTCTCATCTTTTATTTTTGCAAGGTGATTTTCCATGACAGGATTAAACCTAGCCAGCAGCTCAACTTCCTTCAAAAAGTTGCCGTTATCTAGCTCGTAAAGCTGTGAAGAGCCCCTGAAAGCCAGATTTCTGGAGGCAAGTGACAGTGTGATGCCAATGAGACGTGTGTGTTACGATTATTGTGTTATGTCACGTTTTGTATGTCTTGTTTTGGGTGTTTTGCTGTTCTCCCCGTCATGTTTTCCTCTTGGTATATTGTCTGGTCCTTTTCCCTGTGTTTTTCCTCCCTGTCGTTAGTTTCCCTGGTGTGTCTAGTTGTCTGATTGTGTTCACCTGTGGCCCTTGTGTTTCTCCTCCCCTGCCCGGCTGTTTCTCATCTTGTGATTACCCCTCCCTGTATTTAGTCTGTTCTCTTCCTGTGTTCATTGTTGGTTCGTCTTTTGTTTGTGACTGAGTTCACCGGTGAGTGTTCTGTTTTGTCCCAGTTATTATTTTATCCTTGAAATAAAGGCAATATCAGTGTAATCTGCATTTGGGTCCTGCTTGCTTCACCCACCGTAACAGTACGAACCAACCAAATATGGGCCCAGCAGATCCTTTTGAGCAGGAATTGTTGGATTTTACTTTTTCTTTGGCTACCTGCTCTGATCGATGGATGGGAGCGTCCGGGGTTCAGCAGCGAGAGGCTGCTCTGGCAGCGGCGCGCCAGATAACTATGGAGAAACCAGGCTTGGTGAGATTCTTACCGGGCAGGATTTTGGATTTCCTCATGGGGTGTTATCCCCTGCCTGACAGCCCCAGGCCTCCCAACTCCCGTTATGACACCACACGCATCGGTGTGGTCCGTTTGGAGTCAACCCTGGCTTCTGCCCCATTGCCTGCTACAGTCCAGGAGCCATTCGCTGGTACTCGTCTGGCTTTTGGAGGTCCACGGAGTCTCCAAACGGCTCCTAAAAGAAGGAGTCGCAAGGCCAGGTTAGCAGCACGAGCCCAAAGGGCCATGGTTACAGACCCAGTTCTGGCCCCAGCAGCCATGGTCCTTGCTCCAGAACCGGTCTAGGCAGCCATGGCTCCGGTTCCAGAGCCGGCCCATTCAGCCATGTTTCCGGCTCCAGAACCGGACCTTACAGCCATGTTTCCGGCTCCAGAACCGGACCTTACAGCCATGTTTCCGGCTCCAGAACCGGACCTTACAGCCATGATTGTGGCTTCAATTCCGGCTCCAGTTCCGACTCCAGTACCGGCCCCAGCAGCCATGGTTCCAGACCCAGTTCTGGCCCCAGCAGCCATGGTTCCAGACCTAGTTCTGGCCCCAGCATCCATGGTCCCGGCCCCAGTTCCGGCCCCAGCGGCCATGGTTCCAGACCCAGCTCTGGCCCCAGCTGCCATAGTCCCATCTCTTGTCCCTTCTCTAGTCTCTTCTCGAGTTCCCCCTCTAGTCCCTTCCCAAGTCCCTTCTCTAGTCCCTTCCCTAGTCCCTCCTCAGGTCACTTCTCTAGTCCCTTCTCCAGTCCCACCTCTAGTCACTTCTCTAGTCACTTATCAGGTACCAACTCTAGTCCCATCTCTAGTCCCTTCTCTAGTCCCTTCTCTAGTCCCTTCTCTAGTCCCTCCTCTAGTCCCTCCTCTAGTCCCTCCTCTAGTCCCTCCTCTAGTCCCTCCTCTAGTCCCATCTCTAGTCCCATCTTTAGTCACTTATCTAGTCCCTTCTCAAATCCCAACTCTAGTCCCCTCTCGAGTCCCCTCTCCAGTTTCTTCTCGAGTCCCCCCTCCAGTTCCCTCTCGAGTCCCCTCTCCAGTTTTCTCTCAAGTCCCCTCTCAAGTCACCTCTCGAGTTCCATCTCAAGTCTCCTCTCAAGTCCCCTCTCAAATTTCCTCTCTAGTCTCCTCTCGAGTTCCCTCTCAAGTTCTCTCAGGTCCCCTCTCAGGTCCCATCTCGAGTCTCCTCTCAAGTTCCCTCTCAAGTCTCCTCTCGAGTTCCCTCTCAGGTCCCCTCTCGAGTCTCTTCTCGAGTCCTCTCTCAAGTCCTCTCTCAAGTCCCCTCTCGAGTTCCCTCTCAAGTCCCCTCTCGAGTCTCCTCTCGAGTCTCCTCTCGAGTTCCCTCTCGGGTCACCTTTCAAGTCACCTCTCGAGTCCCCTCTCCAGTCTCCTCTCGAGTTCCCTCTCAAGTCACCTCACGAGTCCCCTCTCAAGTCTCCTCTCGAGTTCCCTCTCTCGAGTCCCCTCTCGAGTTCCCTATCGGGTCCCCTCTCGAGTCACCTCTCGAGTCTCCGTTCAAGTTCCCTCTCGAGATCCGTTTCAAGTCACCTCTCAAGTCAACTCTCAAGTTTCCTCTCGAGTTCCCTCAAGCCCTCTCTCGAGTTCCCACTCAAGTCCCTACTCATGTGCCGTTGGAGGTCCCGCAGACTACTCTTCTGCCGGAGGTCCTGCCAACCCCATGTCCTGTTCCGTTGGAGGCCCCGCCGACTACTCTCCTGCCGGGGGTCCTGCCAACCCTATGTCCCGTCCCGTTGGAGGTTCCGCTGGAGGTCCTGCCAACTCCATGTTCTGTCCCGTTGGGGGTCCCGCCGACTACTCTCCTGCCGGGGGTCCTGCCAATCCTATGTCCTGTCCCGTTGGGGGTCCCGCCGACTACTCTCCTGCCGGGGGTCTTGCCAATCCTATGTCCTGTTCCTCTGGGGGTCCCGCCGACAACTCTTCTGCCGGGGGTCCTGCCAACCCCTTGTCCTGTTCCATTGGAGGCCCCGCCATCACCTGTCTCGCCGGGGGTCCTGCCAACTCGTGGTCCTCTTCCTTGGGGGATCCTGCCGAAGCCTGTCCCACCGGCTCCGGTTCCTGTTCGGCCGACACCGGGTCCTGCCCGTCCTCCGGAGCTGTCTGGTCTTCGCCCTCGAGCCCGGCCCCCTGAGTGCCGCGGTCCCTCGCCCTCATGCTCGGCCCCCTGAGTTCGCCCGCTGTGGCCAGACCCCCACCTTGGACTCTGCCTTGCCCCCGGGCCGTCCGCCCGAGTCCCCCACTTTGGACTCTGCCTTGCCCCCGGGCCGTCCGCCCGAGTCCCCCTTCTCGGCTTCTGCCTTGCCCCCGGGCCGTCCGCCCGAGTCCCCCTTCTTGGCTTCTGCCTTGCCCCCGGGCCGTCCGCCCGAGATCCCTTCCGGGTCCACCGCTGTGCTCCTGGGCTGTCAGCCCAAAATCCCGTCCTCCTGACCCCCTCCACCCACCCTGGTGGCCTAGTGATCGTGAATAAAGGCAATATCAGTGTAATCTGCATTTGGGTCCTGCTTGCTTCACCCACCGTAACAGTGTGAGGACGTTTCGCCATCTTCTCTTCTCTCTCTCTAGCAGAGTCTGCTCCTGCTGGTCAATTGTCTTGCTCTTTCTGAGATGTGTCTCAAGTTCCCTCCGTTTTAGCATTGACTTTGTGTGATGTGGGTTGTTGTCATGACTCTTGAGAGCAGAGCTAATATTTGACCAATCACCAAAGCCCTCTGTAGTCAGCTTTACGTCTTTGCCACTAAAAAGCTTGTAAGCAAAACAAAACACAGAGTTGTTCTGCTTTGAATAAACAAGCCAACTTCTTGTCACCTTCTCTCCATTGGCAAGTGAACGATAGGACAGACCATGGTGAAAGCCTCTTCCATCGTTTTTAGGATAAATGAAATTTGACCCAACTTTAAAAGGCTAGTGTGCTGGCCAAAGAGCAGGATCAACTGGTTGTGCACTAGTGACGGTGCTTGATACCTCACTGATTGATGGATCTTGTAATGTGCTGGGTGCTGCTGCGTCTGCAACTGTTGAGCCGCTGGTTGACGGGCCTGGCAGAGTATTGGTGGGTGCTACTGGGTCTGTACCTGAGCCGCTGGTTGACGGGCCTGGCAGAGTATTGGTGGGTGCTACTGGGTCTGTACCTGAGCCGCTGGTTGACGGGCCTGGCGGAGTGTTAGTTGCTGCTGGGTCTGAGGTGATGCTGGTTGATGGTGGGGTACTGGGTGCTTCCTTTGTGCCTCCCTTTTTCATAAATTTCAGCAATGACCCTGGAAATGCAGACAATAAATCCATCATTCAAGCAGACTTAAGATATGTTTTGATCTTAATAGTGCACTACAGAATGAATATAGTGAAAATACTAGCCTCAAAAAGATTAAAATATAATTAATGCAAATAAACTACTTCTACTACTAATAATAATAATCATAATCCTAATCAATTCAATAATGTAAATACTATATTATTATAATATCGTTTTAATATAGTCAAGACAAAACATGCTTATTACATTCTCAAAAACTGATATTTCTTAAATCTGTATTCAAATGAAGCAATGTATCAACAACACAGCTACAAACACATTTCTATCAGTATTTCTCTGTGTTGTGGTTGACATGATGATGACAGTTAGGAATTAAGGGGAGGGGCTGAGCATCAACATGAAATGTGCAAATTGACATAAAAATAAAATAAAAGGGGAAACATGCTCCATGTTTTTTAGGCTGTAAACTTTAACTGTTATGTAAGCCAAGTAGACAGACAGTGTATCACTCTTCCTCCTGTACATTAGCAGATAAAAGGCATCACATACTTGAATGAATGGTAAATAAAGAATGCTGGAAATAACTGCATCTCCATTAGCCTGTATGCTATGCAGAGACTGCCTTCTTCATGTCGTGAATTGCAGCTGATGTGTTTAATATGGCAAAAGTTTGAAATTTGACTCATAATACAACATTAGCAAGTTTGGAAATAACCCACCTTCGAGTGATGCTCTAGTTTCTTCATGTTTAGTTTTTTTTTTCCTCTTGTTTGCGCCGGAATCATACTGTCTTTTTGCCGACATCTCTTCACCTGCTGCAATGATGATGGCGATTAATTGCAACGGTGTCGGGTTACAGACAGGCTCCCCCGTAACCCGCGCGTCCGCGCGTCAGCTGGGATGGTGCGCGCAGTTGCCGACTTGCTCCCATTTTCACCTTGTGTGTCGGGGGGGGGGGGGGGGGAGCGGAGCCGCGGAGCAGAGCAGCGGAACCTCGCGGCTGAACTGCGCGGAAAACGCGGAGAGCTGAGGCCCTCTGGGCGTGATTGGCCTAGGGAGGGGCGGCCCTGTGTGTACCGAACCGAAGGGCCTGTACCGAATAATTTCGGTACGGGTACGTGTACCGTTACACCCCTACCGTCTAGTCATTGTTGGTGATTTTAACATCCATGTTGACAACCCCCAGGAGAGAGGGGCTAAAGAACTGTTTTGTGTTCTTGATAACTATGGACTGACTCAGCATGTGACAGGTCAGACGCACAATAAGGGGCACACTCTGGACTTAATTATCTCAAACGGTCTGAATATCTCTAAGGTTGTGGTGACGTTGCACTCTCTGATCATTCCTGTGTTTTCTTTGAGAGCTATATTTCTGTACAGAAATTTTTCCAAAAAGAGGTAACCACAAAGCGATATTTAACTGAAAACACTAGGGAAATGTTTTCTTCCACACTTGCCCTTGCTAACATCTCAGATAAAGGAAGTGACTGGCAAGAAAATATCTCCATGGAGAAAGGCCATGACTGTGAAAACAGAAAAAAGAGAGTGTGGAAAAGCTGAACGTAGGTGGCGAAAAACAAATCTCCAGGTTCATTTTGAAATCTATAAAGAGAGACTTCGCCTTTATAATTTGGAATTCAAAAATACACGACAGTCTTTCTTCTCTGACATCATTACCAAAAACAAAAACAACGCAAGTGCCTTGTTTGCTACCGTCGACAGACTAACAAACCCCCCAGTGTCAGTGGCCTCTGAATTTCTATCCACCAGGGCATGCAATGAATTTGCCTCATTCTTTACTGACAAAATTCAGAAAATCAGACAAGCTGTCAGTGCCTCTGCATCAGGTACAGAAAATGTGTTGTCCCTATGTCCACCTGATATCAATTCAAACACCATGACACAATTCCATCAGATTAATGATAAAAACCTAGAGGACATTATTCAACATCTGAAATCCTCCTCCTGCTGCCTTGATATTATTCCAACAGGATTTTTCAAAGATGTTTTTCATTGCATGGCCTCAGATCTACTTCACATAGTAAACAAGTCTCTTCACTCAGGTGTTTTTCCAGAGGCCCTGAAAACTGCAGTCATTAAACCGCTCTTAAAAAAGAATAATCAACATGCTTCAGTAATGAACAACTACAGGCCCATATCAAATCTCCCATTTCTAGGTAAAATCATTGAAAAAGTAGTTTTTCAACAGTTGAGTAATTTCGTGCATTTAAATAACAGTTTTGATGTGTTCCAGTCAGGCTTTCGTCCAAACCACAGCACTGAGACTGCTCTTGTAAAGGTCTTCAATGACATCCACTTAAACACAGACAGTGGCAGAACTTCAGTGTTAGTATTATTAGAGCTCAGCGCTGCATTTGACACTGTTGACCACAACATATTACTAGACCGACTAGAAAACTGGGTGGGACTTTCGGCAACAGTTCTTAATTGGTTTGAAAAAAAAAAAAAAATGTGTAGGTAAATACACATCTGAGTTGACAAATATGACATGTGGGGTTCCTCAAGGCTCCATCCTGGGGCCTCTTCTCTTTAACATCTACATGCTACCACTGGCTCAGATAATGAAAAACAACAAAATAAGTTACCATAGCTATGCGATGACACACACATTTACATAACCATTTCACCAGGAGACGATGCTCCAATTCAGACACTGAGTAAGTGCATTGAACAAATCAATGACTGGATGTGTCAGAACTTTCTCCAATTAAAGACAGACAAAACTGAGCAGTGGCGAGCCGTCAGGGCCCTCTAGGCCCTCTCTGCAGGCCTAAGATATTCTACAAAATAATATTGTATAATATAATACACTACATAATAATAATACAATATAATATAATAATATTTAAAAACATTAAAAAAAAATATATTTCTTTTTATATTTGTTTTTTAAATATTTTTTTTGTTATATATTTAATTAGTTTTACCAAAATAACTTGATTTAATTGTATTTAAAATAACATTTACAAAGAAATAAATCCTTTGAATCTGCATATTCAGTTTCTGTTAGAATGTGAAGGGTTAAGTGAAAGAAGCTCCCTTAGCGGTCTCTGCGAGTTACTGTGAAGATAGGAGCTATGAATTCACACGTAGTAACTGAACGAGAGAGTAATGTCAAATGACTACAATTAACCAATCATATCTTCCCTCTAAATGGGTGGGTTTTATTATAGCGGACTTTATGACAAGTTCCGCCCGCTTTGAAGCTTTTATTGTTTCCATAGAAACAACAACTTCCTGTCAACAGCGTAAACTCGCCTTCAAAATAAAAGCATGCCAAATTACACTTAAGACATACAACTGCAACAAAAATAACAAACACGGAGACTTCCGGTATGAGGTGTGCGGAGTAGACGTGCAGATGGCTCGCTCCCACGACTTAACTTTCAGATTTACCTTTTAAACTTCTCATTTTTAAGTATTTTTGTTTTCAAAAGTTTAGTGTAACTGTGCTGACCACCTTTTTGGCCTCGACAATGTCTAAAACGAAAAGCAAGCAGGATAAAGACCCGTCTTCCTCGTCTGATAGTGTTACGCTAGCAGAACTTAGCTCCCTGTTAGCTGAGCACAGGAATGCAATATCTGCCGATTTTAAGTCATCTTTTGAGGACAACGACACTGGACGGCTTGAACTCGACTGTAGCGGGCCATGGGGAAAGGATCGGCTCTCTGGAAGACAACTCTAATGAGGTGGACCGTCGTCTCCAACATTTAGAGAATGCATGCTCTACCCTCCAACAAGATAACGTGTTGCTGAAAACTAAGCTAGCTGACCTGGAGGGGCGCAGCAGGCGCCAAAACATCAGGATTATCGGCCTACCTGAATTGCTTGAAGGTCCACGACCAACCGCGTTTTTTTCCCAACTACTTGTGGATGTCTTTGGCAAGGAGGTCCTTTCTTCACCACCTGAGCTCGATCGTGCCCACCGGAGCCTCGCACCCAAGCCTGCTGCAGGAGATAAGCCACGACCTGTCATCGTACGCCTACACCGCTTCCAAGTGAAGGACCTGCTCATCCGTGAGGCTCGTAGACGTGGTGAGCTGTTCTACAAGGAGCACAAGATCCGACTCTACGAGGATTACAGCAGCGATGTGTTGAAGGAAAGAGCAGAGTACAAAAGTTCCATGGCGGAACTCTACAAGCGCGGGTACAGACCGGCTCTCCTGTATCCAGCCAAGCTCCGTATTACCCTCCCCAACGGCGAGAAGACATGGATCCGGTCTGTTTTGGAAGCTGACAAGTTTCTACAGAACTTGAACAAGTAAGCCAGTGACTTATGTACAATTAACGCTATCGTTAATGTCAATATTACGTGCCTGATGGCGAGGTGCGCTCTTTCCATTTTAGCGTTTTCCCATCATAAATGCCGGCTGTGCGCTAGCGTTGATTGCAGTTTGCGGTTGGCGTACACCTTCCCAAATGTTATCTCCACAGCTACGGGCTGTCTACAGTAGCCTATTGTTAAGAGTATAAACGTTTGATATTCATGTTCCACTGTCTCATCAAAGAGTTTCGTATTTCTAATAGGCTGACATGTTTAGTGTTTGTGTTAAACTGTTTCATCGTATTTCCAACAGACTGACATGTTTTCACAGGCAGACATGTGTTCAAAACAATTCATGGGAATGCCTATTATACTCGTTTTTTATGTGGCTTTTGAGGTTAAGATACAATGCTTTTCTTGAAGTTTATTAAGTTTATTAAGTCGTGAGATCAGCGTGATGGATTTTAGGAAGTAGCAAATGATGCTGATCAGTGGATCAGTGAGTTTCACGCTGTTGCTTCTTGCAGCAGCAGTGGGGTTTGGGGTTGGAGTGTGGGTTGCCTGTGGGGTGTTTTTGTCACTGTTTTTTGAGTTGTTTTATTGTGCGTTCTGTTACTGTATTTTTCTACTATTATCTATGTGCTACTGCTACAATCCATATGGCTCTCTCTCTGGTTCTGGCTCTGAGTCTTAGGTGGGAATGGGCGGGGGCATTTATGGAGGATGCATCTCCAACCATACCGTCAATCCCTGCATATGGCTAGTACAGTCTCATTGTCTGCACCATGCGTTGCAGTTCGATTCACTAGTTGGAATGTTAGAGGTCTTAACTCTCCTGTTAAGCGTAACAAAGTGATCAACCATCTTATATTCCTTAACACTAAAATAGCCTTTTTACAAGAGACCCACCTTAAGCCGTTAGATCACGTTAAACTTAAGAGAGGTTGGGTAGGCCAACTTTACCACTCCTCATTTTCAAGCAAGGCACGCGGGGCTGCAATTCTAATTCATAAATCATTCCCCTTCTCAATGTCCATTTCAGACCCTAATGGACGCTTTATAATTGTTACAGTTAGAATTGGGGCTAATAACCTGGTGTTGGCAAATGTGTATGGCCCAAATTGGGATAATGAGAATTTTTTTAAGAACTTTTTTTTCTCTCTCCCTGACCTAAACTCTCATCAGCTTATCCTTGGTGGTGACTTCAACTGCTGTCTTGATTCCTCACTTGATCGCTCATCCAACAGGCCTTATGCTTAATCTAAATCATCTAAAGTAATCCAGCTGTTCATGGAACAATATGCCGTCTCAGACGCCTGGCGCTTTTTTAATCCTAGCACCAAGCAGTTCTCATTCTTCTCTCCTGTTCATGGAACGTTCTCACGAATAGATTTCTTTCTCATTGATAGTAAACTCCTCTCCTCTGTCATGTCGTGTTCCTACAGTCCTATTGTAATTTCAGATCATGCAACCGTCGTCATGGATGTCTCCTTCCCAGGCAGATTGCTTTCCCGCTCTCCCTGGCGCTTTAATTCATTGCTACTTTCTGACACCAACTTTATTAACACAATTAACAGTCGTATTGATCTTTTCATATCTACCAATGTCAATCCAGATATATCTGCAGCAGCCATATGGGAGTCATGTAAAGCTTACTTAAGAGGAGAAATAATATCTTACTCTGCTTATCAGAGAAAGATTGCTATGGAAAACAAGGCCACTCTCTCCAAGGATATAGCAGAGCTGCAGTCAAAGTGTGTAGACACACCTGATGCTGATCTTTTCAAAGACTTACTCACAAAAAAGGCGGAATATGACATTCTGACCTCCAACGAAACAGCTCAGTGCCTGTTAAAAACACGCCATAATTATTATGAATTTGGAGATAAACCAAGTAGGTTGCTTGCTCACCAGATTAGGCAATCCTCCTCATCATTGCACATCGCCCAAATTAACACAGATATTGGACCAACCATTAACCCTCAATCCATTAACGGTCAGTTCAGGGATTTTTATGCGTCATTATACTCCTCTGAGTGCCCAGACAACGAAGCACAGTACGAACACTTTTTTAGTTCCTTAGATATCCCTTCTATCAACTCTGAAGTGGCATCTAATCTGGATGCACAATTTACAATAGACGAATTTAGGAGTGCTTTAATGTTTATGCAGAATGGGAAAAGCCCTGGCCCTGACGGTTTTCCTGCTGAATTTTTTAAAACATTTGCACCACATTTACACTTTCACCGCTTCTACTTAACATGTTCAACGAATCGCTGCAAAATGGCTCACTTCCTCTCACTCTGCGTCAGGCTACTATCTCTCTCATATTGAAAAAGGATAAAGACCCATTGTCTTGTAGTAATTATCGCCCTATCTCTCTGCTTTGTGCTGATGTCAAAATACTGGCTAAAATGTTGGCTAGGCGGCTGGAGTGTGTCCTGCCAACTATCATCTCTGCAGACCAAACAGGGTTTATAAAGAACAGACATTCCTTTCACAATGTCAGATGACTGTTTGATATTCTGTATTCACCAACCACCTCTGACGACCCGGAGCTGGTCATCTCAATGGATGCTGAAAAGGCATTTGATCGTGTGGAGTGGCCCTACCTGTTTTACACACTGAAATGTTTTGGCTTTGGCGATGCACTTATATCTTGGATTAAGCTTTTGTATACATCCCCCCTTGCTTGTGTTCGCACAAATAATGACTACTCTGACTATTTCTCCCTCAACCGTGGTACCCGACAGGGCTGTCCACTCTCTCCATTACTTTTTGCCATTGCCATTGAACCTCTAGCAGTAGCTCTTAGGGCTAGTCAGATGTTGGGCATCTCAAGAGGTGGCATAGAACATAAACTATCCCTGTACGCCGATGACCTCCTGGTCTTTCTTTCTAGCCCAGACAAATCTATCCCTATTGTACTGACCGTGTTGAAAGAATTTGGGCAAATCTCAGGTTATAAATTGAATCTGCATAAAAGCGAACTTGTGACAGTTAATGCGGCAGCCATAGCCCATCCCCTCTCCGAGTTACCATTCAGAACATCGCTGGAGCACTTTAAATATTTGGGTGTATGTGTAACTAAAAACTATTCAGAACTATTTGAACGTAACTTTTCCCCTCTCTTAGCTAGGCTGTCCCAAGACATCCATCGTTGGTCACTCTTGCCTCTGTCTCTCGCTGGTCGTATAAATTGTATTAAAATGAATGTGCTGCCCAAGTTCTTATATCTATTCCAGTGTATACCTATTTTCCTCCCCAAACACTTTTTCCACTCTCTTGATAGTGTAATCTCACAATTTATTTGGAACAAAAGCACCCCTAGAATCAAAAAAGACATTTTACAAAAGCCTAAACAGTTGGGTGGCCTTGCTCTACCCAACTTCTTGCTTTACTATTGGGCTGCAAACATTAGAACAATATTGTACTGGTGTCACACCAGCAGCCAGCCTCCATCATGGCTGCAGGTTGAAGAAGCCTCATGTAGTCCCTCTTCTCTGTTGTCCCTGCTGTGCCTCCCCCCAACATCGTCACCAACTTCACACTCCAGGAGTGTTGTAGTGAAAAGCTGCCTTAAAATCTGGAATCAGTTCAGGCGGCACTTTGGGCTACAGATAACACCTGTCTCTGCCCCAGTACATTCTAACCCTCTGTTTACTCCGTCAGTCATTGACAGAGCTTTTTTGATCTGGAAAGACCTAGGGATTGTTTCAATAAAACAGCTTTACATCAGTGGCATATTTGCTTCCTTTGACCAGCTAACTCAAGCTTTCAATTTGCAGCGCACGCATTTCTTTAGATATTTGCAAGTCCGAAATTTTGTTCGCAATCATTTTCCTGGCTTCCCTGCCCTCCCTCGTTCTACTCTTGTTGATACAATACTTGATGTTAACCCTAATCGCAAAGGCTCAATTTCCATACTGTATAATACTCTTCTCAAAAATCAGTTAACAACCTCTGATTCTTTGCGTAATGCTTGGTCTGAGGAGCTTGGTGAGGATATAGACCCTGCCACCTGGGAGCATGCTCTGAGGTGGGTCCACTCATCGTCTATCTGTGCTCGCCATGGAGTTTTACAGTGCAAAGTGGTCCACAGAGTTCACTGGTCTAAATGTAGGTTAGCTCATATCTACCCTGACATTGACCCAAACTGTGACAAATGTCATCAAGGACCAGCCAATCTCAGTCATATGTTCTGGTATTGCCCCACCCTTGCTCCTTTCTGGGCTTGTGTTTGTGACTCCCTCTCAGCCATCACATCTGCCAATATCCGACCCTCACCATTACTCGCCCTGTTTGGTGTCCTACCCACTGGCCTCTCACTGCCGTCTTATTTTGCTGAGCTTGTTGCCTTTCTCAAATTGTTAGCAAGACGTGCCATTCTGCTGCGGTGGAAAGGCCCTTGCCCCCCCTCTCATTCTCAATGGATAAAGGATGCCCTTCATTTTATGAGACTGGAGAAGATTAAATACTCTCTGCGTTTCTCGGAACAGAAATTCTATAAGATATGGCAACCCTTCCTAGAGCATGTCAGATCTCTCCAAATAGATGTTGACCCTGACATCTAGACAACCTGGTTATGCCCCCCCCCCCCCCCCCCCAATGAGCTTCAGCTTGTAGTACAGTAGCAGGTGTTTTTATTTTTATTTTATTTATATATATATATATATATTTTTTTTTTCTCTTTCTGTGTGCTGTTAGTGTTTTGTTATAATTCTGTTTGTGTCTTTGTAACATACATGTATAGAAGCATGTATGATTTGAATGCATATGTAAATGTGTATGTTATGGCATGTATGGCCAATATTGGTCTTTCATTACCATTATTACCTGTTTCAAAATCCATTGCATCCTATTTCATTGATGCTTGTCTGTAAGGGAGGGGGGTGGGAGTTGGGGGTAAACTGTCTCTTTGTTGATACCTTGTTCCACAGTATTCAACTGTGTATCAATCTCACTCCATGTAGGAGGTGTATTGTATGTCTGTTGTGCTCAAAATCTCATAAATAAATCATAAAAAAAAAAAAAAAAAGTAACAATGCAATATCCTTTTCAATTTCAAAGAACATCAATTGGGTTATTTACAGGCGTTGTTTTGTGTGGTAGAGGGTCGCTTTCATTGATGCGTTTTGCACCCCGAGCCGTTGTTTTGATAATCCGCTGAAGTATACGCTGTGACGTAATAACTCTTTTTTTTTTTTTCGAGGGAAGGGGTGGGGGTCAGAGGGCCTAGGTATAAAAGTCACGGCTCGCCACTGAAACTGAGGTAATGGTTTTTGGAGCCAAGACAGAACGTCTGCAATGTTCAAAACAACAGATAAAGCCAGAAATCTAGGTGTAGTCATGAGCCGCTTTCAGACCAAGTACTTTGCCGTACTTAGTGCCCAGCACTTAGTGCCAGCACTTAGTACCCCCATGGAGCTAAGTACAGATTGCGTTCACACCGGAATAAATTCCCTGAGGGAAGATTACGCAAATGAAGCCGCTGACGTCACTTCTTCTTCTTCTGCTTTGGGTTTACTGGCAGGCCGCAAACCACTTCACGGCGTCTACTGCCACCCGGCCGGCAGTCTCCGGAGTTGTTTTTTTTGTTTGTGTTGCCATAAGTTATTCTCTCTCCTTTGGTGCGCAGGGCCAATGCTAATGCTAATAATGCTAATGCCAGCAAATACAATGGCGGTTTCACAAAACTTTTCAGAGTTTTACGGGGCGTGGTTTGCAATTCGCCCAGCCAATCAAAATTGGTACTTTTTTCTCCGCAGGATAGTACCACCTCTCTAGCTGTTACTAAAAATGGGGGTAAAAGTTCTCGGAACTAAGTACTCTTGTTGGGTAATGCAAAATTCCAGGCACTAACGGAACTAAACGGGAAAAGTACGGGTAAAAGTACTCCGGTGTGAACGCGCCTATTGACTCTTACCTGACTTTCAACAGTCACATCAAAACAATTACTAATTCAGCCTACCATCACCTTAAGAATATATCTAGGATTAAAAGACTAATTTCACAGTAGGATTTGGAAAAACTTGTCCATGCTTTTATCTTCAGAAGACTGGACTACTGTAATTGTGTCTTCACAGGTCTCACTAAAAAATGTATAAGAAAGCTGCAGCTGATTCAGAACGCTGCTGCTCGAGTCCTCACTAACACTAAGAAAGTGGATCACATCACTCCTGTTCTGAAGTCTTTACACTGGCTTCCTGTGTGTCAAAGAATAGATTTAAAAATACTGCTGCTGGTTTATAAAGCACTGAATGGTTTAGGCCCAAAATACATTTCTGACCTCCTGCTAAATTATGAACCATCCAGATCTCTCAGGTCTTCAGGGACTGGTCAGCTTTCTGTCCCCAGAGTCAGAACTAAACCTGGAGAAGCAGCGTTCAGTTATTATGCTCCAAATATCTGGAACAAACTCCCAGAAACCTGCAGGTCCGCTGCAACTCTGACTACTTTTAAATCCAGCAAGAAGACTTTTCTTTTTGTCGCTGCTTTTAATTGAACTATTCATATCTTAAACTGCACTGTAACTTTTATTCATGTATTTTTTCTTTTAATGTTTATTTTATTATCTTTTCTTTTTATGACTGTTTTTAAATGCCATTTTCTTAATGTCTTTCATTTTTATAAAGGACTTTGAATTGCCTTGTGTTGAAAGGTGCTATATAAATAAACTTGCCTTGCCCTGCATTGGCAAGGTTTAAAATGATTGAACCTAAACTAATATAATTATTTCTATCAAGATACTGTATTTACTGTAGCTACACCAGTTAACCTTAGCTGACCTACTGAATCATGTGATCTCTTGCACCCCCTACCTGCTCTCCAGCTGTTTGGTACAGGATTGTTGTTCTTTCTACATGTTTAAAACATCCAAAACAGATCAGTTGTAAAACTACACTGAAATACCATTATATACCACAGAGACTTAATTTCAACCTCAGTGCCTCATGGGGGGTTGAGTTGAACCACTGGCTCACTTTACCCCACAGCCACTTTTTGGGGAAAAAACTGTCCTTAATCATTCATGCTAATCTTTAGCTAAATGATTCACAAGACTTTACAACTTGCTAAATAACCAACATGTATGATACATATTTCAGACCTGGATACATTTGCAGTAATTATACCTGACATCTTCAAAATGGAATCGGATTTCGAGGCGTAGTCATGGGGGAGGGGG
Organism: Pogonophryne albipinna; assembly: GCA_028583405.1. Lineage (NCBI taxonomy): Eukaryota > Metazoa > Chordata > Actinopteri > Perciformes > Artedidraconidae > Pogonophryne > Pogonophryne albipinna. The sequence goes on from CM053247.1 coordinate 1,704,902, forward strand.
TCTGCAGTTCGGTGGACTAAGGATTGCACCACTGCTTTTTGCAGATGATGTGGTTCTGATGGCTTCATCGGTCTGCGACCTTCAGCACTCACTGGATCGGTTCGCAACCGAGTGTGAAGCGGCTGGGATGAGGATCAGCACCTCCAAATCTGAGGCCATGGTTCTCAGCAGGAAACCGATGGACTGTCCACTCCAAGTAGGGAATGAGTCCTTACCCCAAGTGAAGGAGTTCAAGTATCTCGGGGTCTTGTTCTCGAGTGAGGGAACAATGGAGCGTGAGATGGGCCGGAGAATCGGAGCAGCGGGAGCGGTACTGCAGTCGCTTTACCGCACCGTTGTGACGAAAAGGGAGCTGAGCCAGAAGGCAAAGCTCTCTGTCTACCGGGCCATTTTCGTTCCTACCCTCACCTATGGTCATGAAGGATGGGTCATGACCGAAAGAACGAGATCGCGGATACAAGCGGCCGAGATGGGTTTTCTCCGCAGGGTGGCTGGTGTCTCCCTTAGGGATAAGGTGAGAAGTTCGGTCATCAGGGAGGGACTCGGAGTTGAGCCGCTCCTCCTTCGCGTCGAAAGGAGCCAGTTGAGGTGGTTCGGGCACCTAGTTAGGATGCCACCTGGGCGCCTCCCTAGGGAGGTGTTCCAGGCACGTCCAGCTGGGAAGAGACCAAGGGGTAGACCTAGGACCAGGTGGAGGGATTATATCTCTTCGCTGGCCTGGGAGCGCCTTGGGATCCCCCAGTCAGAGCTGGTTGATGTCGCCAGGGAAAAGGAAGTTTGGGGCTCTCTGCTGGAACTGCTACCCCCGCGACCCGACCACGGATAAGCGGAAGAAGATGGATGGATGGATGGATCTTCAAAATGTACTTTGACAAGCAACACATGGTTTATTATGATAAAACACATTTACCACTGTACAATGTGCTTCTCTCCATCACAGTCAAATAGAAATGATGGGTGCTTGGTCACATGACATCAAATGTGCATAGTTCCCTTGATAAGGGGGATGGGTCAACTTACCCACTGGCCCATCCTATCCCACACTCCCCTCTTAGATGCATTTAAAATGAAAGGCACAACGATTCAAACTCAGCAAAAAAGTAGAAACTATCTGTTGCTCTCCATAACTGTCTCATTCTATATGCCAGAGATTTGACCCAGAGTTCATGAAGCTTTGTCTTTTGCATGTTGACATTGTTAGCATTTAATCTAGCCTTACAAAGCTGCTCTAGTTCAAAAAGTATTTGTCTTAGTTTCAGTTTCAGTTCTAGTTTTTGTCAGATAAAGGTCCAGTGTGGAAGAGAGTGGAGAATTGTAGTCCTTTATAGACTACAGACGTCACAATTAGGTGGCCTTTCTTATAAAATCAAAATACTGGCTCTAACAACTGCATTCGACCAGGAAGATACAAACTTGAAGAAAACAGAATCATATAAGTACATCAGGTTTCATAGAGCTAAAACATTTCAAGTGCCACTCAACTGGCTTTAGATAAGCCAGTCCTTTATTAGTGCTTTGTTAGTAGTTCTATCAGTCGAAGTGGAGTCGAAAGAGATGAGTTTTCAGTCTGCGCCGGAAGATGTGCAAGCTATCTGCTGTCCTGATGTCAATGGGGAGCTCATTCCACCATTTTGGAGCCAGGATAGCAAACCCACGTGTTTTTGATGATGGGAACTTGGGTCCCCCTCGCAGTGCTGGTGCAGCGAGCCGTTTGGCCGATGCAGAGCGGAGTGCACGTGCTGGGGTGTACAGTTTAAGCATGTCCTGGATGTAGGAAGGGCCAGATCCATTCGCAGCATGGTACGCAAGTACCATTGTCTTGAAGTGGATTCTAGCAGTTACCGGAAGCCAGTGAAGGGAGCGGAGGAGCGGCGTGGTGTGGGAACATTTAGGAAGGTTGAAGACCAGATGAGCCGCTGCATTCTGGATGAGCTGCAGAGGTCGGTTGGCACATGCAGGTAGACCAGCCTGGAGGGAGTTGCAGTAGGCGTGAGATGACGAGAGCCTGGACCAGAACCTGCGTTGCTTTCTGCGTCAGGAGGGGACGTATCCTCCTGATGTTGTAAAGAGTGTATCTGCAGCAGCGGGTTGTAGCAGCGATGTTTGCAGTGAAGGACAGGTTGTTATCTAGGGTCACACCCAGATTCCTTGCACTCTGATTCGGGGAAACAACAGAGGTGCCGATGTTGATTGTTAGGTCAAGAGTGGGACACTCTTTTCCCGGAAGGAAAAGCAGTTCAGTCTTGTCAAGGTTGAGCTTGAGGTGGTGAGCAGACATCCACTGAGAGATGTCAGCTAGACAAGCAGAGATGCGTGCGACGACCTGGGTCTCTGAGCGGGGAAAGGACAGAATTAATTGGGTGTCGTCAGCGTAGCAGTGGTATGAAAAACCATGCGGGCTAATGACTGATCCGAGCTAGTTTGTGTACAGAGAGAAGAGGAGGGGACCAAGGACAGAGCCCTGAGGGATCCCTGTAGTTAATTGACAAGGGTCGGACTTGGACCCTCTCCAAGTAACCCTGTAGGTGTGGTCTTTGAGGTATGAGGTGATGAGGGAAAGTGCAGAGCCTGAAACTCCAAGTTCTTGGAGAGTGCGAAGGAGGATCTGATGGTTCACCGTGTCGAATGCAGCAGACAGGTCAAGAAGGATGATGACAGAGGAGAGGGATGCTGCTTTAGCCGTGTGCAGTTCCTCAGAGACAGCAAGGAGGACAGTTTCTGTTGAGTGACCTGCCTTGAAACCAGACTGGTGCGGATCCAGAAGTTTGTTCTGATGGAGATAACAGGAGAGTTGTTTAAAGACAGCGCGTTCAAGTGTTTTAGACAGGAACGGGAGGAGAGAGACAGGCCTGTAGTTTATAACATCAGATGGGTTGAGTGTGGGTTTCTTTAGGAGAGGGTTTACTCTTTCCTCCTTAAGACTATTTGGAAAGTGACCAGAAGTTAGAGAAGTGTTGATGAAATGGGTGAGAAACGGTAGAATATCAGGAGCGATAGTCTGAACGAGGTTTGAAGGGATAGGGTCCAGAGGACAGGTGGTAGGACGGGCAGAGGTAATGAGGGTAAGAACCTCACTTGGAGAGAGAGGGGAAAAGGAGGTTAGTGTGTGGGTGAAAGGAGGGTCTGGTGACCCAGCGGTGAGTAAAGGTGAGTCAGAAAAAGAAGAGCGAATATCATCAACCTTTTTTTCAAAGTGGTTAACAAAGTCGCTTGACAGAAGGGAGGAGGGGGAAGGGGCTTTGGGAGGGTCCAAGAGGGTGGAGAAGATGGAAAATAGTTTTTTGTGATTGGAATAGGAAGATTGGATCTTATCTTGAAAGAAAGTGCTTTTTGCCTGAGAGATCGAAGCAGAGAAAGAGGATAGGAGAGCCTGATAGGTTAGGAGGTCATCACGGTGTTTGGTTTTCCACCGTTTCCGCTCTGCTGCCCGAAGGACGGTTCTATTAGCACGCAGTGCGTCATTTAGCCAGGGAGCAGGAGGGGACTGACGAGCCTGCCGAGATGTGAGAGGACAGAGAGAGTCCAGAGAGGATGAGAGAGTAGACAGGAGAGTTTCTGCAGCAGAGTTTAGAGGCAGGAGTTGGAATGAGTCAGAGGAAGGGAGGGCTGAGAGCACCGATGAGGCAAAGGTAGAGGGGGAGAGGGAACGAAGGTTACGGCGGACAGGTATCCACAAGCTTCTAATGCAGTTGTACAGTATGTGCTGTATGTGTGTGCATACTATTTATAGACAAATTGAGACTATATATTTAGTTTGTGTGTGTGTGTGTGTGTGTGTGTGTGTGTGTGTGTGTATGTGTGTGTGGTTGTGTGTGTGTGGTTGTGTGTGTGTGTATGTGTGTGTGATTGTGTGTGTGTGTGTATGTGTGTGTGTGTATGTGTTTGTGTGTATGTGTGTGTGTTTGTGTGTGTGTGTGTTTGTTTGTGTGTGTGTGTGTGTGTATGTGTGTGTGTTTGTGTGTGTGTGTGTGTTTGTGTGTGTGTGTGTGTGTTTGTTTGTGTGTGTGTGTGTGTATGTGTGTGTATGTGTATGTGTGTGTTTGTTTGTGTGTGTGCACATTTCTTCATGTGAGTGTCGGAGAGCTGATTAACAGAGTGGCTAGCAACTGAAAAAGAAATGCACATCCTGAAAAACACACCGCATGCAAATGTGTTTGTCAGTCAGACAGTATGTCTCAATTAAGGCCTGAAAAGTCGAGTCTGAGCTGCCAGCTCCACTGACCCCCCACCCCCTACACACACAGGCACACATAATGTCCACACACTGCCTTAAAGCTTAGCGAAAAACTGGAAAGGACAAAGAAGAAAGAGGGAAAGCTGAAGAAGAGGATAGAGGAAGCCTTCAGCGGTGTGACAGCGGGGGAAATTCTTGAGAGGAGTCTGTATACTAAATTGACAACTGGAGAAGCACGGAGAGGGGGGGGGGGTGATGAGACCGGCTGGAGCACGCACACCACTGCACCAACCATAATGACAACAATAATGGCAAACAATAAACACTCAGATCAGACACCCCCAACACACACACACACACACACAAACACACACACGCACATACACACACACGCTCACAAACACACACACATGCACACACACATGCACACACACACACACACACACACACACACACACACACACACACACACACACACACACACACACACACACACACACACACACACACACACACACACACACACACACACACACACACACACACACACACACACACACACACACAGCTGTGGCACACTATCTACTAACTAGAGTGTGGTTGATCCTACAGAAACACACACAGAATACACACATTCTGTACACATTAACAGCCTTTGGACACACACATGAACAGTGTATACGTGTAATTATAATTGGACAGACACATTGTATTAGGTCACAAATAGGTAAACACATATCCACACAGATGCTGCTTCTCTGCACACACACACACACACACACACACACACACACACACACACACACACACACACACACACACACACACACACACACACACACACACACACACACACACACACACACACACACACACACACACACACACACACACACACACACACACACACACACACACACACACACACACACACACACACACACACACACACACTGAGGAAGCTGATGGTGAGAGCAATGATGGCTGATGGCTGTGGAGCCATTTAATTAATCTCCAGACAGAGAGGCTTCAGAGGAGGAGAGGGAGAGACGCTGTATTAGGAAAATAAAGATAGAACTGAAAGCTGTGTCTGTTATGGCAAGCCATTTGAGTATTTATTCCATATCCTTGATATCAGACGGCAGCTGCCTACACTATTTGGCTCTTTGATTTCACTTGTTAGATGGGGCATTCTACCGAATTAGTGCAAAGTGCGGTCCCACAACAAGAAAAACTATTTAACAAAACAATTAAGTATTCAGACATAGATATTTACTAAGAATAGGTTATGGTCTATTTAAACACAAGGCATTAAATTAGATAGTGATAAGTTTAATATATACAAAAACATCATTTATAGGGTACTTTCTATTGGGAAGTAGCTGTCCCCAAACCTGACATCTACATTTCAATTTCTGTAAATAACACTTAAAACATTATATGTTTCAATGGTGTATTTAGAAGATCTGTATGATTACATTCAAACAGAAGTTGGAATATTTAGATTTATTTATTTTATTTATTTTTTAATAAAAAAACTATACTCAAAAAACCATGTCCCCAGTTTTCATGTCACTACCGAAACACAGGAGCCTCATCCCAATACCCCTTCTCGACTCCTCCTTTCCCTCACTCGCTTCCCTTCCTTGCGTCTTAGCTCCGCCTCCGTAAGATGCGAGCGAGAGACATGAGTAGGTGACGCGAGGACAGAGGAGTCCTTAGGTATTAATTGGAATGTCCTCTTTCACTCAAACGTTACTTTTAAACGACGTATGTTAATGATGACATGTGCACAGCTGTATCCCCTCTCATCGGGCTTAACTGGATAACCCCTTAGAACCGGCCCATTTGTTGTTAAATATTTATTTAAATGAATGAATCTTTCTCTTGTTAGTCAAGGAATTCAATGTATGATGGTTGGTCCTGCTTTTGTGTTCCGTTTTGGTGTAAAATGTAGCCTACATTTTATATAATTATAGTAATGTGAAAGCCTTTTAGAAATGAATTGCACATAATAATTCCGATGGAGCTGTGAGCACTTATACATTTATGTGACGCTTTTCCACTCATCTTCCAGTTGTCCGTTTTCCTCTGTTGAAATGGACCAGCTGTGAAGGTGGGGGCGGGGCTTTTATACGCGAGTAGTGAAAACACTTCCGCGTAGTCTGCTCGCGTGTATCCTCCCTTTCGTCTCCTCCCGCACCCCTCCTCCCTCACCCCTCCTCGACTCCTCTGTGTGCATTTCAGCTATTGGGACGTCCTTCAAAATGGCGTGTCTTAATCGATTTCCGGGTCAAGTCCCGGAAGAGAGGAGTCGAGGAGGGGTATTGGGATGAGGCTAAGGGGTTTTAGTCCAATGGCTGAGCCTGGTTTTTAGCCACACCCCTGCATTTTTGACTAGGCAGTGACACTGCATCCCTGTCCCTCATGGCTGAATGGCAAGTAGCTATATCCCATACTTTTGATATAAATCTGTTCCAAAATCTGAAAATCGGCGTGTAACTTTAAGAATTGTCACTACCGAACACATCATTATCTTCAATTAAGTAAACTTTTTCGGGGTTTTATGCAAAGTATTAGGTTGTTATGTGTGTAAACCTCTTCAAAAACGTGTATGCTAGACATGTACTTATAAAATTGAGCATTCTTTAGTTTTTTTGCTAGAATCGTCACTACCGAAACAGTCACGACCGAAACATATGGTTAATTTTCGGTAATTGACATGATCGTTTCGGTAGTGACAAAATGGAATGGTAAGCAGGTAAATCCCACCATTTTGAAATAAATGTGTTTTAAAGTCTGAAAAGCAGTGTGTTACTTTAAAGGTCTCTTATTATACTATTTGTAGGCATATATTATAGGTCTCAGATATATATAAAAAAAACATGTCTATGAAGTGTTTTGCTCAAAATACCAAAGAGATCACCCATTCTAGCCTCATCCCCCTCTATTTCAACCTGTTACTTAGTGCTGATTCTGGGTCAGTAGCTTCAAACATTCACACTTCAACATAAGGCATGCTATGAGTTAAGATTAAGCAATAAGGTTGAGGGAATATGATACAACCTTGAGAACAAAATACTGTAGTCACTACCTTAACACTGGATGTTTCGTAAAAAAATAAGTATATTGAGTTATCATCTAAAATGATGATACTAATTGGTTTAATGTATGTTCAATTTCAACAATCATCAACTCTGGAGTCAATATGATCAGTATTATGCATTTTACAAAGAAAGTTTGCATTATGATTTTTATGAATTGTATAAATTGAACTTTTAAATTTGATTAAAAATTCACTTTTATTCATTTAATTGTGAAAACCCTCAAGAAATATTTGTTAAAATACTATTTAGATAAGGGAAGGTAAAACAATCTTAACAGGTTAATATAATACTTTTTTACTACAGTGTATGTACTATGTTTCGGTAGTGATATGTCAAAAAATTCACTAGTCAACATGTATGACTTTGAAACAATTCACTAGTTAACTAGTTGCACGTACATGTCAACTAGTAAGTCATTGTTTTGAGAGAGAAGAAAACCACAACTAGTGGGCTGAACATATCCACTATGGCAAGCCATTTGAGTATTTATTCAATTTCCTTGATATCAGACGGCAGCGGCCTACACTAGTTGGCTCTTTGATTTCACTTGTTAGATATATGGTCAAACTAGTTAGGCACTCTGCTTTACTAGTTAAATAAAACATTTCACTAGTCGCTCTTTTTCAGCAACTAGTGGCACTTTTGTCCGACTAGTTACCACGTATGCCTTACTAGTGACGCCAAGAGCATCACTAGTAACGCCAAAGTCCCAACGTGTAAGCTTTTTGATGAACTAGTGGCCCTCGGACCGTACTAGTGACCCTAAAAGTCTTACAAGTTAACTAGTGCGCTGCAAAAGCTCTGACATGTTAACTAGTCACACAAAATAAGCACAACTAGTTAACTAGTGGCAAACATTTGTCTGCACTAGTTAACTAGTCGCACCCAGAATAACTCACTAGTTAACTAGTAAAGGCTAAAAGTTCACTAGTTAACTAGTTGACGCCTCTTTTGACCTTACTAGTTAACTAGTGGGGCTCAAAATGTCTACACGTTAACTAGTGAACCCTTTGCCCTTTACTAGTTAACTAGTGAGATGCGTTTAAATTCCACTAGTGAACTAGTGAGGCTTAAAATGTTCACTAGTATTACTAGTGGATCCCAAATGTGCACTAGTCACACTAGTTGCACAGAATGCTAATGAGGAGGAGGTGAAATAACGCATCGAGGTCTCCTATTGGCCCTAAGCTATAGAGCGCCACCCAGCCCAAATAGTTTATTTAAGAGCTTAAATACACTGTTTTAAAATATGACCATATTTACACATATAAAACAAAAGTATTTTTGTTATTATCATCATATGACTGTATATCAAATTAGGTAAGAACATTGAAGACTTTGTCAACATTAGAAAGTTGCTTTAGGACTGCAGACAGGAATATAGATCCTCTTTAAAACATTTTATTAAGCTGCAATTTGAAAGGTGCTTGGATTAGAATGACATTGTGATAAAAGAGTGACATTATTGATGGATTGAAAGTGGAAGTAACCCTCTTCGGATCACAGCTTTGAGAGATTGCCGTGACTTCCGTAAATGTTAGTCTTGGCAAATATGGAGAGGTTGTTTATCTTCATACGGATCTATCGTTATCCTGATTTTAAGATCCGTCCAGTGTTTCTGCTTTATTCATTTCATGAGCACCGCTGATAAAATGTCCCACGATCACTTCCTCTACTTTTGTGTCTCGAGTGCCGGTATTCTGACACAAACGTGCGCACACTCGCACCAACAAAAACAAACACACACACACACACACACACACACACACACACACACACACACACAGCGGAACAAAGCAGAAGCAGAAACATGTATTTTTCTAGACAAAACACACACTGACTGACTTCCCACGGACAATATGTTAACAGTAGGCACTAAATACCGACTGATGCACCTCACGTCTTCAAGACCTTGCAAAAAACATCGCAGGAGAACGCCCCCTCAGGCTCTCCCTCACAGAGCTGAACTGACCAATCAGAATCTGGGTCCCGTCTGCTTTATTTGCCTATGGCTGACTAGTTAACGTGTTGGCCATATGAACGGCAACTAGTTAACTAGTGGATACATATTGCAGCTTACATGTTAACTAGTGAAGGCAAAATGTTCACCAGTTAACTAGTTGAAGCCTGTTTTGGCCTTCTAAGCTGACTAGTGAGGCTCAAAATGTGCACTAGTTAACTAGTGAGGTCCAAATTGTCCACTATATGCACTAGTCCAATTGTTTTGACCTTACTAGTTAACTAGTTACACACAATTTAGCTCACTAGTTAACTAGTGAAGCCTTAGAGGAGTCACTAGTAAACTAGTGACACCGATGTTTGTCTTACTAGTTAACTAGTGGAGGGCATTTTTTCTCACTAGTCAGGTTCTGTTATAAACATGTTAGACTTTGACCTTACATGTTACACATTTTTCTTACATGTAAGGCCTTCCCTTCGACTAGTTTGGCTTTTTTCGCACTAGTGAGCAACTGTATGCAACTAGTTAGCTATTGATTTAACATGTATGGCTTTTTACAGAACTAGTGGATATTTTCAGCCCACTAGTTGTGATTTTGTTCTCTCTAGTTCAACACAATGACTTACTAGTTGACGTGTACGTGCAACTAGTTAACTAGTGAATTGTTTCAAAGTCATACATGTTGACTAGTGCATTTTTTGACACATCACTAGTAAACTAGTTGCACGTACATGTCAACTAGTAAGTCATTGTGTTGAACTAGAGAGAACAAAACCACAACTAGTGGGCTGAACATATCCACTAGTTCTGGAAAAAGCCATACATGTTAAATCAATAGCTAACTAGTTGCATGCAGTTGCTCACTAGTGCGAAAAAAGCCAAACTAGTTGAAGGAAAGGCCTTACATGTAAGAAAAATGTGTAACATGTAAGGTCAAAGTCTAACATGTTTATAACAGAACCTCACTAGTGAGAAAAATTGCCCTCCACTAGTTAACTAGTAAGAACAACATCTGTGTCACTAGTTCACTAGTGACTCCTCTAAGGCTTCACTAGTTAACTAGTGAGCTAAAGTGTGTGTAACTAGTTAACTAGTAAGGTAAAAACAATTGTACTAGTGCATCTAGTGGACAATTTGGACCTCACTAGTTAACTAGTGCACATTTTGAGCCTCACTAGTCAGCTTGGAAGACCAAAACAGGCTTCAACTAGTTAACTAGTGAACATTTTGCCTTCACTAGTTAACGTGTAAGCTGCAATATGTATCCACTAGTTAACTAGTTGCCGTTCATATGGCCAACACGTTAACTAGTCAGCCATAGGCAAATGAAGCAGGCGGGACCCAGATTCTGATTGGTCAGTTCAGCTCTGTGAGGGAGAGCCTGAGGGGGCGTTCTCCTGCGATGTTTTTTGCAAGGTCTTGAAGACGTGAGGTGCATCAGTCGGTATTTAGTGCCTACTGTTAACATATTGTCCGTGGGAAGTCAGTCAGTGTGTGTTTTGTCTAGAAAAATACATGTTTCTGCTTCTGCTTTGTGTGTGTGTGTGTGTGTGTGTGTGTGTGTTTGTTTGTTTTTGTTGGTGCGAGTGTGCGTATGCTTGTGTGTGAGAACACCGGCACTCGAGACACAAAAGTAGAGGAAGTGATCGTGGGATATTTTATCAGCGGTGCTCATGAAATGAATAAAGCAGAAACACTGGACGGATCTTAAAATCAGGATAACGATAGATCTGTATGAAGATAACCAACCTCTCCATTGCCAAGACTAATATTTACGGAAGTCACGGCGATCTCTCAAAGCTGTGATCCGAAGAGGGTTACTTCCTCTTTCTAGCCATCAATAATGTCCCTCTGTTATCACAATGCAATTCTAATCCAAGCACCTTTCAAATTGCAGCTTAATAAAATGTTTTAAAGAGGATCTATATTCCTGTCTGCAGTCCTCAGGCACGTTTCTAATTTTAAGAAAGTCTTCAATGTTCTTACCTAATTTGATATACAGTCATATGATCATAATAACAAAAATAATTTTGTTTTATATTTTTGTAAATATGGTCATATTTTAAAACAGTGTATTTAAGCTCTTAAATAAACTATTTTGGCTGGGTGGCGCTCTATAGCTTAGGGCCAATAGGAGACCTCGATGCGTTCTTTCCCCTCCTCCTCATTAGCATTCTGTGCAACTAGTGTGACTAGTGCGCATTTGGGATCCACTAGTACCACTAGTGAACATTTTAAGCCTCACTAGTTCACTAGTGGAATTTAAACGCATCTCACTAGTTAACTAGTAAAGGGCAAAGGGTTCACTAGTTAACGTGTAGACATTTTGAGCCCCACTAGTTAACTAGTAGGGTCAAAAGAGGCGTCAACTAGTTAACTAGTGAACTTTTAGCCTTTACTAGTTAACTAGTGAGTTATTCTGGGTGCGACTAGTTAACTAGTGCAGACAAATGTTTGCCACTAGTTAACTAGTTGTGCTTCTTTTGTGTGACTAGTTAACATGTCAGAGATTTTGCAGCACACTAGTTAACTTGTAAGTCTTTTAGGGTCAGTAGTACGGTCAGAGGGCCACTAGTTCATCAAAAAGCTTACACGTTGGGACTTTGGCGTTACTAGTGATGCTCTTGGCGTCACTAGTAAGGCATACGTGGTAACTCGTCAGACAAAAGTGCCACTAGTTGCTGAAAAAGAGCGACTAGTGAAATGTTTGATTTAACTAGTAAAGCAGAGTGCCTAACTAGTTTGACCATATATCTAACAAGTGAAATCAAAGAGCCAACTAGTGTAGGTCGCTGCCGTCTGATATCAAGGAAATTGAATAAATACTCAAATGGCTTGCCATACATACATGTTAAATCAATAGCTAACTAGTTGCATACAGTTGCTCACTAGTGCGAAAAAAGCCAAACTAGTCGAAGGGAAGGCCTTACATGTAAGAAAAATGTGTAACATGTAAGGTCAAAGTCTAACATGTTTATAACAGAACCTGACTAGTGAGAAAAAATGCCCTCCACTAGTTAACTAGTAAGACAAACATCGGTGTCACTAGTTTACTAGTGACTCCTCTAAGGCTTCACTAGTTAACTAGTGAGCTAAATTGTGTGTAACTAGTTAACTAGTAAGGTCAAAACAATTGTACTAGTGCATATAGTGGACAATTTGGACCTCACTAGTTAACTAGTGCACATTTTGCCTTAACTAGTTAACATGTAAGCTGCAATATGTATCCACTAGTTAACTAGTTGCCGTTCATATGGCCAACACGTTAACTAGTCAGCCATATGCAAATGAAGCAGGCGGGACCCAGATTTTGATTGGTCAGTGTCCAAACTGGGTGAAGAGCCTTATAAGCATAGATTTTTTTTCTAGGTAGGGCTGTACCACATGCAATGAATTTCAGCAAACATCCCAGTATGACTTAATGCAAAAAAAACAGTAGTTTCAGTGTTAATTTATCAGTCTTAAATTGTAATGCCTCCATAAACAATTTCAACATTTGAGACTATGTACAAAAACTTAAAAAACAATTGCATTAGCAATACTTGCATATATATGTATGTATATATATATATATATATGATGTATATCATATATATATATATAAGTTATTTGCATTAGAAACGTGTGTTTAAACCCTTCTGTTCAAAGTTGATATTTTGTTTCTTAAAAGATTAAATCTTTAAAAACATGCTGTTTGCCATTTTTAAAGTTTGATGGAAGAAATTAAAATATAGGTCACTGACGTGGAGCTTTAGGCCTGCAATGCTTTAAAAAAAATGTTTTAGTTGTTTCAGTTTTGAAGAGTGATATGGATGTTAAATACACACATTAGTATGAATAATCTTAAACAAGAACAGGATCTTGAGCCATGATAATCCGTGTATCTACCGTCCAATTGTTTTTCTTTATTAAACACGTAAACGGAAGAGCGTTTGAGAGGCCTTTTTGCTTTTTACCTTACTAAATGGTCTAATGGTCATTGGAGCGAGGGGCGGGGCGAATCTCACGGAAGTGATTTCAAAACAAAAGCGGTGATAATATTATAAACAAAGGGAAACAAGGTGAATTTAGCGACTATTAACAACAACTAATCTAACAACTAAAACGGCCAAGACACATATTGAGCACAGAAAATGGATGTTACTAAGGGCTGTAAATATAATAAGCCTCTGTCTAAAATGGACAACATTGTTAGGAGATTTAAACTATACTGTACAGTGATTCTGCACTGCGGTCAACTCCAAATCAGCTGATCTTCATTCCTGCTATATTTGACGAGTGATACAAATATGTTTTACCACAAGTTCTTAAGAAAACTGACACTGTTGGACTCGGTTCTAGTTTGACTTCTACCAGAAATAAAATGAAGTACTTTTGCTGTGTTCTTTGTGAGTAATCCTCTGTCAGAATCCCCTCCATAGTACATAATTCATGTTTTCTGCTGTCTTTGATGAGTGATAAAAATATAATTTTACCATTAGTTCTTAATGAAATTGATACTGTTTGACTTTTTATTAGTTAGCCTACTACTTACAATACATTGAAGTACTTTTACTGTGTATTTTTTGAGAAATACTCTGTCAAAGTCCCCTGCTGAGAACAAAATCAAGCCACTTCTGCTAAGTTTGATGAGGGAATTATTTTTTGTTGCCATTAGTTCTTCGTGAGATTGATCCTGTTGGACTCAGTACTACTGAAACTACCCCCACAAGTACTATGAAGTACTTACTGTGTACTTTTCCAGTACTCCTCTGTCAATGTCCCCTCCTGAGCATGTTTATCTGCTATTTTGAATAAGCGTTAAAAAAACCTTTCTTCATGAGACTGATATTGTTAGACAGAGTATTTTAAGAGGATGGTAGACATGATATCAGCACTACTTCCAGTCAGTACTCCAGCAGCAGCTTTTACCCCCTTGGGAAATCTTTAGGGAATATCCTGGATAGCGGCTATATCCTTCATCAAAGTCACACACCCTGTCACTCTTGTTGGCCTCTTATGATGATGCCATCTTAACTTTTAACAGCCAGCGCCACCATTTGGTAGAGCACATTTTCTGTCTTGATATCTTGTTGAAAAATAAATAAAAAAGTTGAACTCCATCTGATTCAGCCAGCTCTATCGTTTGGTTGACATGTTATGCACAAAACAACCTCTAGATGTCACTGTGGTTTGAACAGAAAGCCCTTCAACTAGCTTCCACTGAGAAAGTTGGCATGCTAAAAATCACTCCTGAAGAAATCACTCTTTTTGGTCAACTTGTGTAAGGTAACCATATAATCTTTGACATAATAGTGTCAGAGCAGTTACTGAACAGAATTATATAACTTGATGCCCAAAACATTTTTGTAACAAGGGTGTAATTATTTTTTTGAAAATATGCTCAACCAACCGTTCAAATTGGCCTTCATGTTGTAAACGACTTTTTCAGAGTTTCAGACATATTTTCCAATAAAATATGGTAAATAAATGGCTAGATTCATGGTAATATTACTAAATGTAGTACTGCCTTATGAGTCTCAGAGTGAAAGAGCGATAATAATTGACATAGCACCTTTACAGTTCAGTCATTTATTGTTAAGTTTATTGTTAAGTTTATTGTTTATTGTTAAGTGGTGTGTGTTCAAATTCCAGGTTCCATGATATCATCATACAGAAAATAATTGTTGTAGTTTTCTTTAGCTGTATGACTTGTTAATTGTTCATCTGCAATGTTTAATACATGGAAAATTGTTTGAATGTGTGTCCATGGTATGTTTAATTATGTTTCTAAACACAGGCAAATAGCTGCATACGTAAGGCAATACAATCAAACACTATTATTTTATCATCCACGCACCAACAGAACATTTGGAAATCAACCATTAATCAGAGGTTGTCGAAGTAATCAGATCTTGTACTTGAGTAAAACTAGAAGTACCAGAGTGTAGGAATACTCTGTTAAAAATAAAAGTCCTGCATTCAAAATGTTACTCAAGTAAAAGTAGACATGTATTGACTTCAAAATGTACTTAAAGTAAAAGTAGCCATTGTGCAGATTGGTCCATTTCAGAATAATATATATGATATGTTTTTATAATGATTGATAATTAAAGTGTTCTCAAAGCTGGTAAAGGTGCAGCTAGTTTGAATGACTTTGTTTACTGCGGGGTAGCTTGTGGATTTACTCGAGGTGGAACTAAAGTCTGATTTAAGTGTTGATTACATTTCACATAATAAATCAAAATCTGTAAAGTAACTAAAGGTTTTAAATACATGTAGTGGAGTAAAAGTGGCTACGCTTTAAACTCTAAAATATAGTTACAGAAAGACAGAAGGACAGACAGACAGACAGACAGACAGACATCGAGATAGAAAGACATTGAGACAGGCAGACAGACATATACATAGAAAGACAGACATACGGACAGACTGTCTTCTGTACTTTCTGCATGTATGAACATAATAATATACGTATATTTGTAACGCAATCTAAAGGCAAAGATTTAGAACCTTATTTTGAAGAGTACAGCACAAGCATAGGGCACACTAGCCAATCAGAAGCAAGGAGGCGCTGGAGACACACCCATTTATGGAAACGAAACATTGAGTGGTATACTTGTTTTAACAGTAAGAACAGAAAAACAAAAAAACGAGCTGAATTTCCGTTTTTTCGTTTTGGGGCAAAATTGAAAATCAAAAAAAATGCTTTTTTTTTTTTTCAATTAGAACTAAAAATCAAACTGTTAAAACGTATTTTAAACTAAATAAACTACCCAGTATGAACTATTTTATAGCCCTTATTATAATCATTAAGTCCTTAAAGTTGTAAAATGCACTAAAAGCCGAATCTAGATTTATTTTCTGTCTCCATTCATTCCACTGAGCCGAGAGTGGGAGCTCGGGGCGGGGGCTTAAGGGGCGCATGCTCTGTGAAAATCAAATATTAACACATATTTCTGGGATTCCATGTTTGTGTTTGAACTTCTGTGAAGATTGATGGGCGAGGTCTATCTTAAGAGCCAATAGGAGACCGATATGCATCCACTAGTTAACTAGTTGCAGTTCATATGGCTCACTAGTGAACGTGAAGGCCATACACGTTCACTAGTGAGCCTATATATGCAAATAAAGCAGGCGGGACCCAGATTCTGATTGGTCAGTTCAGCTCAGGAGGGAGAGCCTGAGGGGGCGTTCTCCTGCGATGTTTTTTGCAAGGTCTTGAAGACGTGAGGTGCATCAGTCGGGTATTTAGTGTCTACTGTTAACATATTGTCCGTGGGAAGTCAGTCAGTGTGTGTTTTGTCTAGTAAAATACATGTTTCTGCTTCTGCTTTGCTCCGCTTTGTGTGTGTGTTTTTGTTGGTGCGAATGTGCGCACGCTTGTGTGTGAGAACACCGGCACTCGAGACACAAAAGTAGAGGAAGTGATCGTGGGACATTTTATCAGCGGTGCTCATGAAATGAATGAAGCTGAAACACTGGACAGATCTTAAAATCAGGGTAACGATAGATCCGTATCAAGATAAACAACCTCTCCATATTTGCCAAGACTAATATTTACGGAAGTCACGGCGATCTCTCAAAGCTGTGATCCGAAGAGGGTTTCTTCCTCTTTCTATCCATCACTAATGTCCCTCTGTTATCACAGTGCCATTCTAATCCAGCACCTTTCAAATTGCAGCTTAATAAAATGTGTTAAAGAGGATCTATATTCGTGTCTGCAGTCCTAAGGCAACTTTCTAATTTTAAGAAAGTCTTCAATGTTCTTACCTAATTTGATATACAATCATATGATCATAATAACAAAAATACTTTTGTTTTATATTTTTGTAAATATGGTCATATTTTAAAACAGTGTATTTAAGCTCTTAAATAACTATTTGGGCTGGGTGGCGCTCTATAGCTTAGGGCCAATAGGAGACCTCGATGCATTCTTTCCCCTCCTCCTCATTAGCATTCTGTGCAACTAGTGCGACTAGTGCACATTTGGGATCCACTAGTACTACTAGTGAACATTTTAAGCCTCACTAGTTCACTAGT
>CM053247.1:1727164-1817164 GCA_028583405.1 Pogonophryne albipinna
GAATAATCAGAGGACTTTTAATTTAAACAATAAATGTCAGCAAAATATTAAGAAATACATTTTTGTTCAACACAGGTAACTCTGCTGCCGAGAGTACAGGTTATTATCCTGGAAGTCTTTGTATTTTGCAGATTATTCGTAGATGATTCAAACATTACGGCACGTACAGCTCCACTGGAGGTATCTGGAGGATGCAGACACACACCCCACACACACACGTCTCTAATAACTCCCCCCCACGGCAGTGTGCTGTGGGAGCTGGTCAGCGGCGTCAGTCAATTGATTGTGCACAGAGGAGGAGGAGGAGGAGGAGGAGGAGGAGAAGGAGGAAGGAGCCGCAGGCCATGAGCAGCAGAGGAGGTGAAGACCTATCGGAAATCAGTGCACCATGAGCATTTCGGCCCCACATGGGCGAAGCACGCGCTCAGACAGCAGCCACAGAGAGCTCCACACTGTCAGACTTCTCCTAAGCCATCAATAAGACCCAGACCCAGCTGACACCTTTACATGGCTGCAGACCATTCCTCACACCAAATCAGAAGCAGGTTTATTGCCAAGAAGCTTAACACATACGAGGAATTTGCCTTGGTGTGTTTGGTGCATTACATTGGACGTCATGCCAACGGTATCTTGTTATATTTCATATTGTAAATCCCGCTCAACATGTTGCATATTTCTGCTCCACACTACCTCTTTTTAAACCTGCACAGCTCTACACTTTGAATATATATTATATAGTATTTGTCCTATTTTATTATATTTGACTGTACTCAGTTCCTCACATAATTATATTTTGTGTAAATATTGTCTTAATTTTGTCTTTGTGCAATAGCCTTAAAATCGTTTCTAATATAGCTTTTATAATAGTACTATTCAAAGAAATGTTGCTACGTATTCTCCTTTCTGTGTCTATTTATGTGTTAAATATAATAAAATCAATTATATACAGTATTGTAATGACAAGCTGTGAAGATATAAGAGGTAGCTTTTGTGTACAATGTGCAACAATTCGGAGGGTTGTGCAGGACTGACTGTATTCAAATCTAAGATCATAATACCATTTCATTTCTTTCCCTTCCTGCACTGGGAAAAGCCGTATATAAATGCTATGTATTATTATTAGTCGTTGAACGGATGATACATTTTTTAAAGCGATGATAATCAACAAGCAGAGAGGAACAACAAGCTTAAATCCAAAGATGTATGATTGAATAAAACATCATGTGTGATTTTATTGTAGTTTCAAGAGTTCAATATTGCGGTGCAGACCTTGTAACCCACTCATCATTTAAGCTGCCTTTGCACACATTGCTACTTAAAAAGCTGATTTTTTTTCGTGTCAAATTTGTTATTAAAGTTAGTAAAAAAACATCTTCATTTAGTAACTTAACATTAACAACACAAGCCTAAAGCACAACTTAATCTTAGGTTGTTTTACAATCTCAACCTCTCAATGAATCCATTTTAAGAAGACAAACTAAAAGATTACATTCCACTTTATAATCATTGCACTCAGTACAATAAAAGGGGGTGAGCCCATGATCCTATTCAGTTGATGGTTCTATGTAGGGAGGGACTTTAGACTAACATGTTGGATTCACAAAAAAGGATGTAAACATGGGTCATGTCCTTTAACAGTCTTGTTCGTTTCTTATTAACATCTTATTAACATCGGACCAGTGACAATCCAGCATTAATATCATGTGACCAAAATAGACCTGGCATAGGAAATACTGGCATTTTAAAATCAGCTGATTGCCGATGTTTTGTGTCATGTCCACTTTCATCATATTATTGCAGAGTCTGGTCTGGTCTGATCTGAGTCTCATTTTCACACCCTGGCTTGTGTGTGCACATGTTAAAAATGCAAAAAGACCTGCAACCCTCTTTCAGTCCCAGGGAGGATCCAATTCTGTAGATAAAAGACAATAAACATTCCCCCTCTGCAAACAACATCTCCAAACTGATATTGCTGTGGTTAATTAGAGCCTATTTATAGCCTCGTGGCGGTGTGGTGGGGGGGTCTGCAGTACCAGGCGGGGCCTCTGGATGCCAGTGTGGTGTCAGTAACTGTGTGCCTGGAGAGGAGGGGGGTTGGTGATGAAAGCGACTGAGCTGGCTGACGGCGAGGAGGAACTGATGTTCAGAGGCGTAAAGGCGACTGGAATCTTTTCTTCCTCTCTCTCTGTTGTGCAGGTCCAGCCGCTCCTCCTCTCTCTGCAGCGTGTGCAGCTCATACTTTCCATCCGCTCTGCCTGTTTTCCAGCGTGCGATGGAGGTATACCATGGTGTGGCAGACTTGTAGGCTGCCTAATTAATGGTCCAGAGCCTAGGAGGTGTGTGTGTGTGTGTGTGTGGTAGTGAGAAATTGTGTGTATTTGCACTTCCAGTCGTATGTACTCTGTGTGACTGTGCACGCACACGCTTTAGAGGGGTGTATCTGTTTATGCGTGTGTGTTACCCCCCCCTACCCCTGGGGGCTGAAGCAGACTGCAGGGGCTGGTACAGGAACAGAGCTGGGATCATGGAGGCAGCACTGCAGGCATCTGCCCCCAGGAAGCAGCACCAGCCCCGCGCAGCTGGCACTGAGGCCTTCATGAGCCAGGAAATGGCACACCTCCCCGACTATCCCCCACACCCCCCCTCCCCCTCAATCAGACACACGCCTCACACACCCTCTGCACACTGTTCATCAAACAAGCTAAAATCATTGATGCCTTTTGGAAAAAAATAAAATAAAATGCTCGATTACAAAGAGATTTCATTTTGTCTGTCACATTCTTTTTTAATATTTAGGGAGACAGTTTACATGACAACAGCGTGTGTTCTGTGAGGGATGGCTGCAGTTTGAGTCGTCTGAAATTATATTTTGCCCATTTATCAAGTATCGTAGCTGGGAAACAATTGCTTAAGAATTTGGTTCAACATATTTACATACAAAGTTCTTTGGGGAATTCAAAGATGGACAATTTGACAATTACAATTTACCCCTCCCTTCCCCCCACCACTGAAAGCCTTAGATTCCCTAAAGAATACAGCATGCATGCATGACATAAATGCATGTGTATCTTCCTCTCCCTGGATTTCATGTAAATGTGGTTTGATTTATTGTTTGCATGTGTTGTGTGCGGGTGTTTGTGTATGTTTGCATGAGCATGCTTGCTGTGCACACCCCCATGTGCAGGGTTAGTCTCAGAATACATATCTGGGTGTTGTGCGGGGCGGTTTGTCCATCATTCTCTGCAGATGGTAGACAACCAGCTGACACAACGACAGGCCCTCACCTTGGATTACTCCCATGCTGAGGAGGCTGCTCTGGGCCTGGCCGCCAGGGCGAGCAGGGCGCTAACAGGCCCGGGCCCCAGCCATCCTCGGTGCACCCACACACAGGCAGGACTGCGGGGTACAATTAGGCGGAGAGGACGCCATACGACCGCTCACCTGTCAGCGAGACTGGCGACATGCGTGGGGTGCAAATTGACACGAGTGCCACAACCGGGCCGACAGGAGATCCACGGCAGGGACAAATCTCGCTAACAAACCCCGGTGTCCTGTCAGTCAGAGCAGGGGCCACCTCACATTGACCCCCCGGACCACGCGTTAGGCTCTGCCTCCTCCTCGGTGCTCCCCTGGCAGACGCTGGCCTGTCACTGAGCTGAGATGACATGGTCACATGCAGCACAGCCAGCAACACCATCAGCCTCTCAGTCATTACCTTCCATCAGCCGACCAGAAAATAGACTGGTAGAATCTGTAGGGTAAAATGACCTAAAGGCCTGACCTGAAAATGGCACAAAAAGCTGAGAGATGATGCTCCCAAAATAATAGTCTGTGTCAGCGCACCTGGCCACTAGCCACTGGCCATATCAATGCCTCCCAAACGAGGCAGAGGACGGACACAGATCCTGTCTAAAAGTGCCTCTACCCTCAGTGCTGTGGCTGTAAGGAACACAGAAGATCCAAAGTAGTTTTGCTCAGCTTTACTAACAAAGTTGATAATTAGAGGTGGAATAAAAGAAAACTTCTTCTGTGCGTGGTCAGCGGAAGAACAGAGGGAGAGAGACAACATGATTCCCGACAAAAGCAGACAGGGAGCAGGAACTCAGCTAATCCTGTTGTCTGACTGCGAATGTTGCAAGGGTAATGCACCGCTAAATGTACTGACGTTTGCGCTAATCCATTTAATTCTCTTTTAAGGGGGAAAGTGTTCACATGAGTGAGCGGCATGTTTTAATGTTGACGATTTAAAGATGGACAGAGTTATGGACAGACCCATGCACGCAGCCGGTCAGCCGGCCAGGGGATGGAGGAGGCTGTGGGTTAGAGGGAAGCAGGGATTGGCGGGGAGGGGGGGCAGTTGGTGGGGAGGTGTGTGTGGTGGTTGGGGGGGATACTTCAGCTTGCTAGGAAGGCCATTTTTCCTATCTCTCTATCATTCTTTCAGTTTCTTTCTCAAAATAGAGTTGGGAGCAGGAGAGAAGGTAGCACTCAATTAGGCTTTCCATATCCTTCAACACAAGTAATGGTTCTCCATACTGGGGACTGTATGGAGCCAATGCTGGGCCTGTATGCAGGGCCGGTCCCCCTGGCAAGGCGGGCTCATCCCAGCCCATTGTTCTCTATCAGTGGACAAGGCTGATTCCTGTAATTAGCTGTCAGTGCAGAGCCCTCAGCAGCTTAGTGCTGTCCGCTCAAATCAAACTAATGAAATGCAATCCGCTCAAATGTCCTGGATGCATATCTGTAACAGGCCTGCGCACACGAGAGGGGAGGCAGGGGGAGCTGCGCCACGGCAGGGAAACATCCCCCCTTTGCCAAATTTAGGATTCAAATCCATGCTCATTAATCCGTTAATTCAGCACATTTTTGACAGCCAATTAATGCGGATGAGGAGTGGGTGATCTGGACAGGACAGGAGGTGCCTGAGCACGGTAAGAGGACCAGGCGTGAGGGGGTGAAGGGCTAGCGGACCCCAGCATCACTCAACCATTTCATTCTCCGTAGTGTTCCTGGCAACCAACAAGCCTCAGTGTACAATCATTCCCTGCACAACAGTGCTCACATATGTATTCTCCTAATGCTTCTAGGAGACGATGAGACAGCGCTCAGATAAAGCAGAGTGCAGCGCTGCCAACATCTTTCATGCTACATTTGTCAATTTAACATTAGAGTTGTCTTTCAGTGAAAACTTCAAGAGAGCAGGGAGGGACTGTCTCTCTGTGTGGAGTCTGGATACAGCTTTCCCTCTGGATCTGTATTAACATGCACATGACAATGCAATCATTGGAAATCATTTGCATAAAAGTCTTCAAAGGTTTGATTCTCATTCAAATATCATTGCTATTGCAATAATTAAAGCAATTTGATAAACTATCAGAGAAACAGAAACAAATAAAGGCAAAGAATAGCATGTACTTATTACATATTGAAAGAAAAGAGTCAAACCCTCTTCGAACAACTTCCATTGACCAGCAGACATATATTAGGCCAATAGAAGTATACATCTATAATATGATACAACTATTGACTCCATTTACAGTATCTGCTATTTTTACAAATCATTAGATATCAGCCAGTTATAGTCGCTGCCTACAGGAGATAGAGACTTACACAGTGCTATCAGCCAGTTATAGTCGCTGCCTACAGGAGATAGAGACTTACACAGTGCTATCAGCCAGTTATAGTCGCTGCCTACAGGAGATAGAGACTTACACAGTGCTATCAGCCAGTTATAGTCGCTGCCTACAGGAGCTAGAGACTTACACAGTGCTATCAGCCAGTTATAGTCGCTGCCTACAGGAGCTAGAGACTTACACAGTGCTATCAGCCAGTTATAGTCGCTGCCTACAGGAGCTAGAGACTTACACAGTGCTATCAGCCAGTTATAGTCGCTGCCTACAGGAGATAGAGACGTACACAGTGCTATCAGCCAGTTATAGTCGCTGCCTACAGGAGATAGAGACTTACACAGTGCTATCAGCCAGTTATAGTCGCTGCCTACAGGAGCTAGAGACTTACACAGTGCTATCAGCCAGTTATAGTCGCTGCCTACAGGAGCTAGAGACTTACACAGTGCTATCAGCCAGTTATAGTCGCTGCCTACAGGAGCTAGAGACTTACACAGTGCTATCAGCCAGTTATAGTCGCTGCCTACAGGAGATAGAGACTTACACAGTGCTATCAGCCAGTTATAGTCGCTGCCTACAGGAGATAGAGACTTACACAGTGCTATCAGCCAGTTATAGTCGCTGCCTACAGGAGCTAGAGACTTACACAGTGCTATCAGCCAGTTATAGTCGCTGCCTACAGGAGCTAGAGACTTACACAGTGCTATCAGCCAGTTATAGTCGCTGCCTACAGGAGATAGAGACTTACACAGTGCATCACAAGACTCAGATCTTAATCCTGTCTGACGATGTTGGAACATGAACATTGTGCTTAATCGCTTCACTTCTTCTCTGACTGATTTCTATATGACATCGTTTTTTAATCTAATGTTTTTATTTGATTTTGTAAAGTTGCATTTTATAATTCTGCTGCAGCATCATTTCAACCTGCATAAGAGGGGCAACATAAGGGGTTTGTTACTTCAGGGTTACATCTTTCATACAGTGTCCACTTTATGTCCAATTATCATGATCCAAACGAGATGAGCTCATAAAGATGGAAGATGCTTTAAATTGCAAACATTATACTGTATAATTGTAATATAGCTACGTTACGCTCAGAGCAATATACATATAATGTACATTTTGTAAAAAGAAAACAATTGTGGTAAGTCTTCACATTTTAAATGATTTATTTCATCTTTTGTTTGCTGTGTGTAATTTCTGGTTAATGATATAAATAAAGTCTAATATCATAAATAGTCATGAGTGACCTCAGACATGTAGAAAGCATTTCTAATTCTTCTTGTCAGTGTATGGACGTCACATTGACCACATGTCATCATAATATCAGGTGGCTAACTTCTAACTTCTTTTTCCTTTTGGAATTTAATTATAAAGTCAATAAAGAAGTACAGAAAAATCAGTATTTTGAAAATGAAATGTAAGCCTGAGCTCATGTTGCCGTCAGATGAGAGTGTCATCTGGTTTCCAGGGATTGGTTCATTTCCAAATGTAATCTGTTACAATAACTAGTTAAATGCCAACAAAATGATCACTATTTCTTAATATCAAAATATAAATGAAATCTGATTACATTCCATTACTTTTGGATTACCTCAATATCAAGTGCAATGCAAATATAAACAAGAGAAAATACATAACAATAAGATATGTTTTTAACTTAAGTAACAATCCAACTTTAGAAGAGAGTAAACCAAGATGTTTCATAAACAAGTGTAGAAACAGTAATACATTCATCAGAAGAATAGACTGTATTTTTCTTTAATAAATCAGGCGTCCACCTACTGCATTAAACAAGAAATGTATTTAAAATAAAGAATAATTCAAGTATAGCTAAATATAAACCATTAAGAAAATTCATTCAGTTTGTCTACCTATAATATATGGATCTTTATTTCAAAATGTATTGGAACATTGTAATCCTGCTAGTAATCTCTATATTTTTAAATGTTACGATTAACTGATTACTTTTTGTATGTAATTGTAATCCAATACAGCTACCTTTTTTCAATATTCTGATGACGTAATCTCATCACATGTAATCCGTAACTCTTGTGCATGTAAACATACACGCTGTTTGAAATGATGCTATCTCTCCATTCTCTCCTGCTGTCCTTCCTTCCTCTTCCTCTTCCCTGTGTGTGTGTGTGTGTGTGTGTGTGTGTGTGTGTGTGTGTGTGTGTGTGTGTGTGTGTGTGTGTGTGTGTGTGTGTGTGTGTGTGTGTGTGTGTGTGTGTGTGTGTGTGTGTGTGTGTGTGTGTGTGTGTGAGTGATGCAGTAAAGCCTGAGGGCATTAAAAGCAGCCAGGGTTTTGCTGTAGTGTTGGTGGGCTCGCGGTCTCCACTGAGCCGGGATCAGATAGGTCTGGGCCGCTCGGGGACCCGGCCTCAGGCGCTCCACAACACCGCCAGACCCACCATGTGTGAACACTTGTTCTCTTCAATTAAAACAGTCATCTGAATATTCCAATCACATTGCTTAATGACAGCTCTCCACCATGCACGCATGAAGTGGAAGCAGAGGTCAGTGAGCCCAATGAGGAGCCTGGGTGGGAGGGGGCTCTGACCCAGCTAGAAAAAGTTTCATGTAAAATGATTTTACATGTCACAAGTTTTTAAGCTGCTGTGGTGTTCGTAAAATATGGATCATCTCGTTTCACAAAATAAATCTTAATTGATATTAGAAAAACACATTTTTATTGGAAAACCACCAACTAACATCAGAAAACAGAAAACTTTTGAGCATCTCTGGCTTATTTTCATTTCATTTCATCAAAACATTTCTGGATTCTGGTAAATATAGTTCAAAACAAGTTTTCCCAGCTATTAACAGGATCTCATTAATATATTTATATATATATATATATATATATATATATATATATATATATATATATGCCCTCTTATTTCAAGAAATGTTACCAAGAACATTTTCACTTGTTCTATTGTAATCTATTACTTATTACAAGTGAATAAACCTTGTTTTCATACTTTTTTACTTGTTTTGGAAGCAGCTATTTTTAAAGTGCATTTTGTAGTGTGATTTACCTGACATACTGTACACTACTGTATGTAGAACAACACTTTTTCACAGCACAGGCCTAGACTGACACTGCAGGTCATTTACAAAGAAGGACAGTTTTTAGTTTTTTAACCAATAAGGAATGAATGTGGAATCATATGTATGTTTGTAGGAACGTGATGTTAAACAGTTCCAGTATACAACCTTTCATTTTCAGCCTTTTCTTGATTTTTTTGGTTCCAAATGTTGATGACAGTTACTGCTTTTTATTAAACATTTTGATTCCAGAGTTCAGCTTTATGTATTAAGTTAATCGAGTGTTCTCCATTTACTGGGGTCTCGTTGTGTGTGTGTGTGTGTGTGTGTGTGTGTGTGTGTGTTCGTCCGTGCGTGCGTGTATGTGTGATGGGGCAGATATTTGTGCATTTCTGAGTCTATACGCACTTATTGAGTTTTGGGTATTCTCTGAGCATTATACCTTATTAGGGCCCGAGCACGGAGCGCTAGGACCCAACGGCGTCCTCACACGAAGTGCGAGGAACCTATTGTTATCCTAGGTATTATTATTATTAGGGCCCGAGCACGGAGCGCTAGGACCCAACGGCGTCCTAGCACGAAGTGCGAGGAACCTATCGTTATTGGAGGAATTCTTCCTATTATTATTAGTCGCCATCTTTCCTGTTTTTGAGGGCTTTAGGACGCTTCAAAAGTTGTATAATTTTGCACGGACGCCAGGACCGGTAAAAATTGCAACATTCTGGAGTCAATGGGTTAAATATTCCAACATGCTCGCTAGCGCCACCTATCAAAATCCCATTTCGGAATAAATGTACAAAGTCGCACCGTAACTCCGAATGACCTGACATTTTGCACACATATCGGGTGGAACTGTTCTACAAATAATCCTATTGGACTCCTAAACTCGGCCTACTTTTATTTTTGTTTAATTAGCATAATATTCAAAACAGTGAAATATTCACTTAAATTTCAATTTTCAGTTTTTCAACACCAAACTTCGTATACAGCATCGGTGGAGGGTCAGACACATTACCGTAGAAAATTAGCATGTTCAGACGATAAATATTGCCGCCATTAATCAAAATGCACTCGAAAAAGGCGGGGCTTAGAAAGAAATGCTCATAACTAATCAACAATGTATCCAAACATCACAGATTTTGGTGGATAGGCTTAGTCTGTCTTGGGGAATAGGCACACCAACGCATTTTCATTTTGGACTATAGGGGGTGCCAAAAACACCACCAATTTATAACTCAAGAACGAATAGAGGATTTTTTTTTTTTTTTTTTACACATACTCTGGGGGTGACTACAAACTGAGATTGAAAGTGTCGCAACAAATGCATAATGTGGGCGTGGCCTATACCATTATTTTAAATTGCCATAGCATAAAATGAGCTTCGGACGCAAAACTTGGGACACACGTCAGAGCCCACGACCTTTTCGAGAATGTAAAAAAAAAACGTAATTTCTCAAAAAAACTGCTTACTAGCGCCCCCTATTGTGTGGTAGTCACATATAGTTTCTCAGAACTTCCCGAATTTTGGCACAGACATTCCTCATGGAATTGCGGACATATTTGTTATAAGCTTCCATTAGCCCCGCCCCCGAAAAAGTCGGCCATTTTGAAAAATGTGAGTTTTTCATGCATTTTAAGCACATTCTTGCAAA
The DNA here is from genome assembly GCA_028583405.1 of Pogonophryne albipinna. Classification (NCBI taxonomy): domain Eukaryota; kingdom Metazoa; phylum Chordata; class Actinopteri; order Perciformes; family Artedidraconidae; genus Pogonophryne; species Pogonophryne albipinna. The sequence goes on from CM053247.1 coordinate 1,737,504, forward strand.
CTCCTCCTAGGGGAATGATCGGAAAAATTCCAATCCAGGACAAGTTCAGCCCCTATCCAATATGATGCTAAATTGCAATGACATTTTTTGATAGCTCAAACGAGGAGCTTGTAAGCTAACAGAGAATGTTCAATTTTTTACGATTTACATGTCACAAATTACTCTACTCGCATATAGTTTTTCCAATATTCCCGAAAACCTGTATACATATTGCTATTATGATTGCGGACATATTTCTAATTTGTTTTTATTACCCCCGCTCCCCAGGAAGTGGACAATATTGAAGAATGTGCGTTTTTCATGCATTTTAAGCACATTTTTTAAACTCCTCCTAGGGGAATGATCGTAAAAATTCCAGTCCAGGACAAGTTCATCCCCTATCCAATGTCATGCTACATTGAGAAGGAATAGTCCTTCAAACTGGGAGCTCATAGGCTAACGGAGAATGTACAATTTTTGACCAATTCTATGTCATATACGCTACTGAGACCTGCCTGTCTGCCTGGCACATCAACTCTCACACACAAACAGACACACAAACACACACTCACCTACTGTTAGTCCAACAACACCCTTTGCTGGCGGCATATTCATTACAACAGACACCTATACACTCCCTAACCCTAACCCTAACCCTACTGTTTATTTGTAGATATCTCCTAAAGCCTACAAATAAAGTGTGAAATGTAGGCCTGTTACATTTATTGTTGAGCGATATATATTATACATCACTGTTGGCTGAAATCGTCTCCGGAGAATACTTCAGTATACCCTTGGTTATAGCTCCTCCAGAGAGACTCCTCTCTCCTCTCTTCTCTCTCCTCTGCATCATTGTACCCTCGGTTATAGCTCCTCCAGAGAGACTCCTCTCTCCTCTCTCCTTTGCATCAGTGGACCCTCGGTTATAGCTTCTCTAGAGACACTCCTCTCTCCTCTAAATCAGTGTATCCTCGGTTATAGCTTCTCTAGAGACACTCCTCTCTCCTCTGCATCAGTGGACCCTCGGTTATAGCTCCTCCAGAGAGACACCTCTCTCCTCTACATCTTTGTACCCTCGGTTATAGCTCCTCCAGAGAGACTCCTCTCTCCTCTTTCCTCACTCCTCCACATCTTTGTACCCTCGGTTATAGGTCCTACAGACAGCCTCCTCGATAATCGATCCTCAACGAGCCTTTAGACATATTAGTTTTCTTTCGAGACGGCGCGCCGACATCCGTTTCCGGGTCGCAGCCGGACGACCTGGGAGTCAAATGACAAACAGCTCATTTCGGAGGACTCGCGTGCCTCTGCTTGACGCCGGGACGACCTGCTGCCCTCCCCGACAGGCGCACGGACGTGAGGGCCCGCTCATCACTGCGCGCACATCTGCGACCGCAGTTTTAATATTATTATATATCTGTAACAGTATTCTTAACACTATTGTGGTAACTGTAGTTATTTTCTTTTTTTTGTGGCTTTTTCTTAAACTAGTGGATATTTTCAGCCCACTAGCTGTGGTTTTATTCACTCTAGTTCAACACAATGACTTACTAGTTGACATGTACGTGCATTCTTTCCCCTCCTCCTCATTAGCATTCTGTGCGACTAGTGTGACTAGTGCGCATTTGGGATCCACTAGTACTACTAGTGAACATTTTAAGCCTCACTAGTTCACTAGTGGAATTTAAATGTATCTCACTAGTTAACTAGTAAAGGGCAAATGGTTCACTAGTTAATGTGTAGACATTTTGAGCCCCACTAGTTAACTAGTGAGGTCAAAAGAGGCGTCAACTAGTTAACTAGTGAACCTTTTGCCTTAGTTAACTAGTGAGTGATTCTGGGTGCTACTAGTTAACTAGTGCAGACAAATGTATGCCACTAGTTAACTAGTTGTGCTTCTTTTGTGTAACTAGTTAACATGTCAGAGCTTTTGCAGCGCACTAGTTAACTTGTAAGACTTTTAGCGTCACTAGTAGGGTCAGAGGGCCAATAGTTCATCAAAAAGCTTACAAGTTGGGACTTTGGTGCTACTAGTGCTGCTCCTGGTGTCACTAAAGGCTTATGTGCTAACTAGTTGGACAAAAGTGCCACTAGTTGCTGAAAAAGAGTGACTAGTATGATGTTTTATTTAACTAGAAAAGCAGAGTGCCAAACTAGTTTGACCATATATCCAACAAGTGAAATCAAAGAGCCAACTAGTGTAGGCAGCTGCCGTCTGATATCAAGGATATGGAATAAATACTCAAATGGCTTGCCATTGTCTGTGTTTCTGTCAGCTCTCAGGAGACGCAGTCTGCCTCAGTAACAGTCCAGGTCCTGGGTTACAGAGGTGGGAAGTAACTACGTACATTTACTCAAGTACTTTACTGACCTCTGAATGGAGGTGTGTCTGAGTATTTTCCTCACATGTTTCTGAGCATGTGATTGTGTAAACACACTGTCTACAGTCATCTCATCTCATCCAAGCATATGGGGAATTGAAAAAGCATGTAAGTTGTTCATTTAAACCCGACCATATTGAGACCTGGCCGAGCGGAGGCTCAGGTATGGCAGCTTTTAAATACAGCTCATTACTCATTACTGCAAAGCGGGTCTTTCATTTGTGGAGCTTGGCAGCTGGACCACCTGGCCACACATTAAACACTAAAGGCTGCTCTCCCTAATGGCCGCAGATTAGATCATTACCTTAACAAATCAGAGAGGAGCCTGCCAGCAGGGACACAGAGAGAGGAAGAGACCGCTGGACTTTACATGCAGGCACACACACATCCTGGTTTTGGGTCAATCTGTTGTGCATAATCACAACACACTTTAGGGGGTTCAAGTATATTAATATTATTGACTTTGCTTATTTTTTTGCAATTAGCCCTTATTGAAGCCACGCTTAACTCGACCCCCTGATGTATCAGTGTGTCTACAGTTTTACACTTTAAAATATATTCTTTTTCTGCTCCTTCCCCTGGTACTCTCTTGCACTAGCACCACAAAAACAGAGAGTATCCTTCAGTCTGAGAAGTATAAAGATTTCAAACTGATAATATTACTAGTGTTAGCTCTTGTTATTAAGTACTGTATTTAAATGACTGGATTACAAAGATTTTGAGGAAAGTTTAACAGGAAATTCTTTTGGGAAGTGTCTATCAGTGTGATGAGCTGCATTTGTCCACGGTCAAAGACATTCAGAAGTTCATGTGAGATCGCACCTTCAATGTGTTTGCTGCGCTTACAGTATATGGGTATATTTAGCATTTTATGGAGATGCACTTCACACTGACAAAAGCAGAAAAAAGTAACATTTTATTAGCCATTCACCCTATAGGTTCATTATTGTGTCCTCGATAAATCTGATTCCAGTGCCTGTGAAGGTGCTCCCTCCTATACTCACTCCCAGATTGATATGAAGGTTGTCACTGAAGACAGGCCCTGTCTGTCTGGAGGCACCTGAGCAGAAAACTTCTGTTGAAATGGAAATACGGATAATCAGAATATGGGGCAAGAGAGGGAGAGATGCTGCGACAGCGCTGTACACTCCTGCAACACAAATGGAAGTGATGTTGCATTTGTGTATGTATGTCTGGGTGTGTGTCCTTCTCAATCTTCTGTGGATGGAGCGATGCCTGTCCCCAGTCTACAGACTTTCCCTTCTGGGTCAAAACTAATTGGTGCAACGTTGAAACTTTGCTCTGATAATGACCACAAGCCCTCCGACTGCTCTCGCATGAATGACCCACCCCCCCACCCTGAGCACACAGACACAGGCCAGTGCTGGGGCGAGAGATGGGAAGAAGGAAGGAGGGAGAAATGGTCAGAGCTTGTTTGGAAAGGAGATCGGAGGATGGAAGATATGCGGGAACACAGAGAAAGAAAGCTTATCCTGTGCTTTCAGAGAAGATGCACAGACAATACCATTTATTTAAAGCAGTTGTTTAATGGTCTGTACAAAAACTTGATCCACAGCATCTTTCTTAAACCACATGAACACAATTTGAGTGTAGTTCCTCATATGTTCTCCTGGAAATGTATGGCTTCGTTGTATACAACTACACATCTTTTCATGATGGTGAAAAATAATAGGTCACATTATATTGTATTTTCATCCAGCAATCAAAAGTGAATTCAACCATAACTTAAATGCAGAAGATGGCTCAACCTCATTGTCATTGTGCATTTAGGCTGTTATTCAACCAACCACTGCAACAGTCCCTTAAACAGATGTCAGTCTGCCTCAGAGGTGTTTGGCAGAGTGATTCATTATTCATGGTTCAGCATTTAAAAAAGAATACCCAAAAGAAACCTGATTGGAAAGCAAGTCATTGGCCAATCAATCAGGATCCACTGACTTGTCATTACTAGGGATGTAACGATACCAAAAACTCACGGTACGATAATATCGCAATAACAAGTCCACGGTATGGTATTTATCGCGATATTGAATAATAAAGGGAGAAAAAAAATTAAAAAAAAAATTCAATACAATTTTTTTTTACTCGGAAAATGTTTCTTTATTAAATAATAAATCTGATTTGTACAGCATTTTAGTAGGATAGCAGTATTGTCAAAAACAAAGTGACAGTAACAGACTGGAACAAGAAAACCAGTGTTTTTGTACCTATAGTACTACCAAACAAAGTAGGCATTTTCTTTGTGCCACTGCATCTCACAAATAAACAAGGACATTTAATAATCAGACCCTGCAATAAAATAAATCAAGTTTCACTTTAGTTTTTCAAGTAACTCAACTCAAACTCACTAGTCACTCACTCAGCATCATCAGACAGGTTTTTAGGAATATGAGCATGTCCACATTTCCAGGTATTTATAAGCTGGGATGTTTGGGCATTTACAATATCCCCTGCTCTGGAAAAAACTCTCTCGCTTGGTACTGATGTTGCTGGGACTGATGTTGCTGGTACTGATGTTGCTGGTACTGATGTTGCTGGGACAGCAGTGGTCGCGTTAACCGAATATTTTATTTAACAATGACGGAAAAATCTGAAAGCAGTCTGTCATTTTGACAGATTAGAACAAACTCGGAACAGCGCCAACGTTTCCCCGCAGCGAGGCTCTGGTGTTATGCCGTGTTATGCATGCCCTCCAAAAGGAAATGATATAGTTTCCAAACCGTACTTTGCCGTACAGATCAATACATGTCTGGGAGGTTTTGCTTTACGCTGTGCGCGCTCCCGCGAGGTGCATCATGCACACACAGCATAACACCGCCCCCCCCTCTTGACAGATCACGAGCGTGCTCTCTCGTGAACAGTACACGCGATGTTATAAAGCCGTGGAGGGCGGGAGTTTATAAACCAAAGAGTAACCGCCCTTACGGGACGCTGTAATAAGTAAAGCGAACGCACCCGCAAGGACACCTGGCCTTCTATTGGTTGAGGGATTTTGACAGGTTTGTTGCACAAAAGTTTCGAGCGCGCACAGAATAAATCTGAGAGCAGAACAAATCTGTAAGCAGCAATATATCTGAGTGCAAGTGTACAGTTTGAGCAGAAGCAGAGCAAATCTAAGTGCAAGCAGGCACTATTTGAGTGCGAGGACAGGGTGAGGGAAATAAATACATAAAGTATGCTCTCAAATTTAAATACCACGCTCTTGAATAAAGATAGGGAATAACCCCCATATAAATACGATGTCCTTTTGTGCTCTGTTGTTTTATGTTCATGTTGTAACCTACTTGCTGCCATGTTGGACAGGTCTCTCTTGAAAAAGAGATCGATGATCTCAATGGGACCATCTGGTTAAATAAAGGTTTAAAAAAAAAAAAGTGTTTTAAAAAAAATTATCGCGGTAGATTTTGTCAGTCTCACGACGGTATCGGGACGTTTATTTACCGCTATACCGCGATATTCGGTATATCGTTACATCCCTAGTCATTACTATACTGCAGTGACCACCAACTGGCGGCCCGCGGGCCACAAACGGCCCGCCAGACATTCTCATCCGGCCCGCACGACGGGGGTGACTGTGGCGTTGGCGGAGTGGTTACTGGGTTCGCCCCCCACCCATTTTTTTTTACAACGTCTCGTGAGTAAGGTGCAGTACCGGTGTCCAACAGAGAGGCAGCAGCTGCGGGACAGTAGACTGCGTACTGCAAAACCTTCCCTTCCTTGAAGAAGAAGAAGTGATCCTTCGTTGTGAAGAGTCTGCTTTGTGCGCTCCGCACCACAGCAGTAGCCACGCTGCGAAGAGTCCAACAGAGAGGCAGGAGCTGCGGGACAGTAGCCTCGAAGCAGGGTTGGATTGTAACGGAATATATGTAACGGCGTTACGTAATCAGAATACAAAAATCAAGTGTATTCAGCTGGCGTTACATTTGAAAAACGAGTAATCTGATTACAGTTGCTTTCGTAAACCTGAAGTGAATACATTTTGGAATACTTATTGGAATTATTGGTGGAAAAGTTTCCTCACAAAATGTAATATTCATTACCGGCAGAACTGTGTGCACACTGCACAGCGCTGCAGCATGTCTGTGAGCGAGAGAGAGATGCAGCGTGTCTGTGAGGCCCCGTCCCCGCACGCAGATGAGAGAGATCTCTTTTTAAATATATTGAAAGTTAGAAACGGAGATGGTTCGATAAAATGTGCAAGATAACGTTGATGTAGCATTTCTTTATTATCGAGATGATGACATTTATAACGGGATCAAATCAAAGTGAATGGCCTGCTGCTGCTGAATGCATGGGGCAAGTGACTGGAACAAGTTTTAAAAGTTATTACATCGTTTCAGATAATAAATAATAATGATAATTCATTCTATTTAGGGGTGCCTTTCAAAGCACCCAAGGACACCTTACAATTCATAACATATTCTAAGGAAAGGTTTACAGTAGGAGAATGCAGTCCGGGTGATGTGTTTTATGTGGGGTGCAGATGAGAGCTGTCCAGATGTCCAGCTGTCCAAGATGTTGTGTTTGAGTTCTTGATAAGCCATTAAAACAGTAAAACAAGTGTCTCTTGTTCACCAAAACATACCCATCTGTTATGGAAAAAGAAAGTATTCCAAAAGTATTCTAAAAGTAACCTGAACACGTTACTTTTTTAAGACACGTAACTGTAACTGTATTCTGATTACTTTCAGAGCATGTATTCAGTAATCAGTAACTGATTACATTTAGACAAAGTAACCCTGCCTAGAAGTGATCCTTCGTTAGCGTGAAGAGTCTGCTAAGCTTTATGCAGTACCTGTACCCCCCCCCCCCCCCCCCGGCCCTCGATAGTGTCTATTGGATACATTTTGGCCCTTGGACAAATGTAGTTGGTGATCCCTGCTATACTGTCTAAATGCTGCGGTGATGAAACGCCAAATCATGTTCAAAACCACATCAAGGATTATTTCTGAAACAATTTTGAGCTCACATGCTTTTTCGCTTTTCTTTTTGCATAAATTAGGGCGTGGTCACTTTGATGGACACGTACATGCCTCACTGTCAGCTAACAGCAACTTGTCCACTCTGCTAGGCTACAACCATAGAGGCTACAACGTTAGTTAGTCATAGTACTGTACTTGACCCTTTAGCTTTAGCCGTGTTCGTGGTGATTGTGCCTTTTAGGGAATATTGTTACAAATACCAGACAATTAAAATGTCGTGCTGTGCGCTTGAATGTACTAACAGAACTTCCAAGAAGTCTAAAATGATAATATTATACATCTTAACCCCGTTCTCAGGTGTTTGTGTCCTTGGTAGCTTAGCTTGTTACTTATTAGCCAGCTCAGGACGTAACCCTTTATGCATACATATACATTTTAGTTTATGATTCAGCCTTGGGTAAGACTTTTATAGTCTATGGCTATGACGCCCATAATGCTAAACGGGAGCAAATGTTAATAGGGGACCCAATTATTCCAGTGGTGGCCGCCGGAGCTAACGGAGCCGCAGTGGGCTAGCTCCAGCCGGCGTCCCAGACAGTGGCGGATTTAGGATTGTAGGAGATCCGGGGCTTAGCCCAGGAGCTGTTGGGGGGGTGGGGTGCAGGGGTACAGTGCTATTTTTTTATAAGTGGGGGTGGACCGAACAATCCTTTAGGGGGGTCGTCGCCTCCTCTTGGGGGGTCCGGGGGCATGCTCCCCCGGGAAGATTTTTTTTTAAATATTGAAGTTGAAAGCATCAATCTGGTGCACTTTGAGAGCAACATTAACCCTACCTTAATAACACCTTAAAGCGGACAAAAGGCACTGGAGAACACTCATTAACACCCTTTAATGAAGCAAACTAATGCCTTAACTCACTCAAACAGTCGTTTACTTATTAAGGTGAAACAAATGTGCGTAGAGTTTTAAAGGATGCGGATAGTCTCACCTTGATTCTGGCGCATTGCTTATCGTTTTATAGATCTATTCTCATCCACCATCTTTGTTTGTGACGTAAAAAATGTGTAAGAGTCACGTTTCTGAATCGGACACTCTGATGCAGTCACAGCCAATCGGAGTCTGATTCAGAGGGTTGCCTGTCAGTTCCGTTGTTATGTGTACTGAAACGAGAGCCGGTATAATTCCACGCGCGAAAACAAAATAAAAAATGGAATACGTTATTTTAGTGTCTTAAAAGTAGACTGAGTTATGAAGGGTTAACGTTACATCTTAGGATAATTTTTAGTCATGTTCTGTATACATACTAACATAAGGGTATACTTAGTGTGGTTACTCCATGTTTACTAACTATAACATTAACGTCACATCACTCTTTTTCACTTCTTACTCAGTCAGCCAGAGTGCAGATATCACCATTAGATTCACAAACCTGAAACATCATCCATTTATTCACTGCTGGTTATGACATTGTTGTCAGCTGCTGATACTGCTGCTGCTGCAGCTTGTGGCGCCTGCTGCAATGACAATAACTTTCTAATATCCATAACTGTATAGGCTATTAGCTTAAAACTCGTCAGGCACTAGGAAGGATCACTTCTACTTCAGGGCAGGCTACGCAGTACGCAGGCTAATGTCCCGCAGCAGATGCCTCTCTGGTGGACTCCGGTACTGCACATTACTCCCGAGATGTTTTAAAAAAAAAAAAATTGAATTTTTTTTTTTTTTTTTTAAGTGAAACATCCGGGGCTTTTCAGAAAACATCCGGGGCTTGAGCCCAAGTAGCCACCCCCTAGCGCCGCCACTGGTCCCGGAGCTAGCCCACTGCGGCTCCGTTAGGTCCGGGCGGTGGAGTCCCTCGTTATAACTGGAGATCAAGGAATGCAGCGAAACGCAGACTTGGTTCACCTGCTGTAGTATTAGCTAAATAAATTATGTTGAACAAGGCTTATTAAGCTGAACATCACCACAATTGTTCTGCTATGTATCGGTACTTATTTTCTTAACGTGTGCATGACAAGCATTAAGAATAACAAAATATAGCTAATTCTCTTGCAGATTGTCTCATTTGATTATGAATGTAACGTTTATATAGGGGAACTACACTGTTAGCAGTACCTTGGTATGCATGTATTTCATGTTAGCTTAGCTTCTTAGCCTGAGCTAGCTCTGTTTACTTCCAGTTCGGAGGCAGCCGGTCCCGCCTCGGCTCCGCCTCTTTGCCCTTATTTGGAGTAGGCGGGATTAGACTCTGACGTCGCTGTCAAGCCGTTAGTGGCCGACTCCGCCTACTAAGGGCTTCTCGGCAACTCTGCAGAATCCTATGGGTGACGTCACGGACAATACGTCCATTTATATATACAGTCTATGGTTCCGACACCATAGACCGGTTTCAGCATCAAAGTCTCTTTCACTGGAAGAGACTTTGATGCTGAAACTGGATGGGTACACTAACACCACTCGCTCCAGCTGCCAAAGGAGGAGATGCTGGCTCCAGGATGCGCCCTCTTCTGAGCACAATTGATGAGGTACTTTTATTTAAATGTTTCATTCAAGAATATGAAAATGCAGAATAAGTCTTCTCACTAAAATGCATTTCCTCACAGGCCCAGAGTATTGGAAAAAAGGGATGCAGTGGCCAGGTGCCTGATTGAAGACCTTGGGGAACGCCAAGAAGACCTTTTTCAAGACAGCAGGTATGTCATTAAAAACTGATCACTTCAAGATTTTAACGGAGTTATTTCAGAGGTTGCTCTGATACCATTGTTTAATTTCTGTGATGAACCACTCTTACACCTAACAAATAAATATGCAATTTATTGCTGTAAATCTGTAAACATCTTATTGTTTTTATAAATGGTTTAGCATTCACATGAAAATGATTTACTGATGTGCTTTGCTACTTAACATATAAAACCTTCTTTTGGTGTTAAAGTGAAATAAGATAAATAAAATGTTTATGGGAAATAATCAATTTAATGTCTTTGATTAGATCGATGGGCAATTTGACTGGGCCTCACATTTTTTATATAAGTTAGAAATCTTTTTTTGTTTTTAATCGCTGCCTCACATTTTTTCAAATCATTTAAAAAAAGTCAATCCCTGGTTTTATTGATTAGGCTTAATGCTAGACCACAAAGCCTATATTGTATAATAGCTTCTTGTTAATATGCCTAATTTAAAGTGAATATGCTTTTCTTTCTTTCTTTTCAACATGGAGGACGAGCATGACAACGTCGTGCTTGTGATCCATGATGCCAGGGACAGGGGACCAGCATATGTGTCCATTGTCAGAGAGGGAGACAGAGTTTTGAATTTGTACGGAAACCAAACAAAGGCATGTGCATTGTTGATGGGATTCATCTACGTCCTCAACCTGGAATACCCCAACAAGCTCAAATACACATTTGAGGTATTCTAAAAACTGTTTTTGGAGCTTGATGGAGCCAAGCTGCTCAAACAGGTCCAGAGCCTCAAATAAACAATTTGTTCTGAAGTGGATGTTGACTTGTTTTAGTGCCGAGTGACACAAACACAAAATAATGTGATGTGGAATGTAATGGATGTGGAGAAACCTTTTTCTGTTAAAAGTGGACTGTTTCCTGGCACTTAAAGGTTTTAATAGTTGAGTAAATTGCACTTGGAAGATTATGTTAATGTTTACAATTTCCATGCACTTTACTGTTAAAACATTGTGATTGTATGACTATTTTGAAGATTCTGCTCAGTGTTAACAATTTAAATGCACTTAACTGTTTAAATAATCTCAATGTATGACCATATTGCACTTATACATTTGGTCAATAAAAAAAAACATGGTCAATAAAATCTTGTGTGTGGCAATATATTGTTTACTGGTAACCTTACTAATAAAGTAATATGAATGTGTAATATGGATCAATTATTAAGTAAATAGCTGCCTACGATTAGGAGTAAATATTACTCATTTATAAGTAATACGTTTTAAGTAATTGAGTTAGATTTTACTTAAGTCTTATATATTAAATATTTGTAACCTTTACCCAAAAACATTGGGTAAAATCTACTCAAAAGAAGTGTGTGCAAATTGTTACCCCCATGTTATTGAGTAGATCTTATAGGTTGATTTTTACATTTGATTATGTGTTGTGAATGCAGGCCAATGAACTCAACCCTGTAGAGCTTACTGTGTTATTTTTATTATTTATTTTTATCCTCCTGTCCCCATCTTTACCCTTTTCTCTGTATCAGCTGCTATCCCAACGCAAGCTTCCCCACAACCCCAACCTCTCTCTACCGGCACCGCCTGACTCCCTGTTGTTTAACACGTCAACAGTCCAAAAAAACACATAGCTACCCATCACATAGCCCCCCCCCCCTCTCTTTTTTCCGTGTTTTCCCCATTGTTGTTTTCACCATCATCTTTCACTCATGCGTGTTGAACTGTGGCTAAAGCGTGCAAGCAGAGATTAGGGTGTAATACAGTCATATCCTGCAAATGCCTGCCGGGGTAGATCGCCACCCAACCCTGGCTAAGTGTATGCACCTGGCAGAGGATGTATTTCTCAAACTGATGATTTACATTCAAGTTAAGCTTCCGTGATGCATGGGTCTGAAATGTGTGGGAGCAAGGAGGCATGGGAGACATGTTGGAGTTCAAAGCTGCTCCAAAACACTGGGAGCGGGAGGGAGGGGCCGGAGAGGATGGATTGACTGAATCCAACTTTCGTTTTACCAAAACAATCAAGTCTGACAGGGGTCTCACATTCTCTCTAACAGTCTGCTTTTCCAATATGGCTACAACCAGAGGTGTGGACCTGAGTCTCAAGACTTGTGCTTGCCTCAGACTCATGCAGTCATGCATCTGGTGACCTGACTAATTGAAAAACTAAAATTACTTGTTTCTTAAACATAGACAAGAGCATTTTTTACTCGAAGCCTAAACATTTATATGTCCGGTTCTAGGTCAAAATACATTCATCTTCTTTAGAGATGCATGATGTTTCTGAAGACAATGACATCTCAATATTGGCCAAAATAATTGTTTTTGAATTGTATTTAGAATGTTTGCCAAGTCATTGGTCTCCATTGAGGTGACAGGTGACAGCTTAAAGTCTCGTTGATGCATTTTTTGATGAATTTTGGATGAGTACATTGATAGCTAAAAGCAAAATGGCAGAGAAAGAGTGTGTGGTAAGGTCTCTTCTGTAGCAACTTTACACCAAGTTCCTTGAAGTGTCAACATCACAGTTGCCACAGAAACACTCCTTTCATCTGTTCCATATGTGACCAGTGTTCAACAGATCTCCATTTGACAGGCTCTATCAAACCAATCACATTCACATTTGTCTCAGTGGACTTCACAGTTTGTACAAAATATCAGTATGACAATACGACACCCTCTGTCCTTAGACCCTCACATCGTACAAGGAAAAACTTCCGGAGAAAACCCACAGTTTAAAGGGAAAAATGGGAGAAACCTCAGGGAGAGCAACAGAGGAGGGATCCCTCTCCCAGGACGGACAGACGTGCAATAGATGCCGTGTGTAAATTGAAGAGATAATACATTTACAACATAGGTAGTCCAAATGTTTGGAAATGCATGTGTGTATAATATGACACATGCTTATTAATATAATAATAGGGCGGTGGTGGCTCAGTCCGTAGGGACTCGGCCTGGGAACCGGAAGGTTACCGGTTCGAGTCTCGGAACGACCAAGTGACTATCGAGGCGCCCTTGAGCAAGGTGCTGTCCCTACACTGCTCCCCGAGCGCCGACCAAATGGCTGCTCACTGCTCCTAACACTAGGATGGGTCAAATGCAGAGATCGTCCGGCAGTGGCTCAATCAGTAGGGGCTTGGACTGGGAGCTGTAGGGTAAAATGTGGAGTGTGGACTGCTACTTGGAGAGGTCCCAGTTCACCTCCTGCCCTGCCGTGGTGCCCTTGAGCAAGGCACCGGACACCCCCCTTCCAGCCTCACTCCCACTGCTCCCCGGGCGCTGTACACTAGCTGCCCACTGCTCCTACTAGACTCCTGGTACTAGGATGGGTTAAATGCAGAGGGCAAATGTCACTGTGTGTGCTGTGTGCTCTGCATATGTGACCATTCAAAGAGGGTTTCATCCCTCCCATTCTATCTAAGAAGATGAATCCAGGAGGATGTCAGCAATCCTGTGGGAGCCATCAGAGAAGTAGTATGATGAGAGTCAGACAGGACCACAGTGACAGGTTCAGCCATGACTCGAAATCCAGGACTCAGGATCCAGGATGCAGGATCCAGGACACAGGATCCGGGCTCAGGATCCTGTGGAAACAGCTTAAAGGTCCCATGTCATGGCCATTTCTACTGATCATAATTCCATTGTTGAGGTCTCCTAGAATAGATTTAAATTGTGCAATTTTCCAAACTCACATTGGTTTCTCATACAGCATCTCAGTAAAGTATGTGTATTCACCAGGTATTCACTCTCTGTCCTAAACGGCTTGTTTGAGCTCCTGCCCCCCCCCCCCCTCCCTGTGAGCCCAGTGTGCTCTAATTGGTCGGGACGTTGCGAGGCTCGTTGCTGCTCGCCGCTGCTCGCCGCTGCTGCGAGGAGCGGACAGTTTTCGGAGAGTTATTGCAACTCACGCATGCGCAGTTCGTACGTGCTATTTGGCCGTTGGCTGCTGCGACTGTTGGCCAAGAGAGACGTGAGGCGACGCAACCGTCGGGTCCGTCGGGACGTGTTCTTTGGTGTCAGATTGGTGTGTAGGGGCCTTTACTCTACATATGTCGAATAATGACTTATTGTTCCCATCTTGTGGTACCCTACTGAAGTGAAGGCGACGCCTCAGCAGCCACCTAATTACATGACAACAAATAGAAAACAATTAATCAGTAGATGGGACAGCAGAGTGAAAGGGGAGGTGGAAGTAAATAATGAAAGGTAGGGGGGTCTTTTAAAGCTTTATGACATTCCTGTGTAGATGGAGGTGGGGGTCTGGTGGGGTTGAGTGGCCTCTGATGTTCCACAGTGGTCCCAGAACCCTACTTTCATTAGTGGACTGGCTCATAAAAGGGCACCCAGAGCACCTGACTGCCGCCCAGCCCGCGTCGGCCCCCCTCTGCCTGCTTGCTTACTGCCTGCCTCCTCCGGGCCGCCTGCCCTATAAAACATCTGGTGACACAAGACCTCGACTGTTTCAGCTAAGTTTGCCCGCTGCAGTCGTAAACAGTCTCTGGTCTAATGCAAGACAGAAGTGGCGTGACAGTCCGGGGCCAGACCAGACCGATCCGGAGCACAAGTACAGGAGCCAGCATTCAGCGTCTGCAGCCCAGGACGCACAGGGTCTGGTGTTTACCCTAACATCAGATAAATCAGCACACAAATAATACATCAAACACACAGTCTTATTATAGACAACGCTAAACAGTCTGCTCCATTGGTCTAGAGAGAGCTGAGACCTTTCCAGGTAACACAGCAGGAAGCTCCGGCCCTCGATTAGCCAGCCACTCCTTCTTAAGCACACTGCCATCCATTGTCAGGCTGAGCAGTCACTCACATCAAACAGAATGCATTGTACAAAAAAATGCTACAGCTTATAAGGGGAAGAGGGCTGTACTCTAAGAGAGATGTCTGTCCATATTTAATTTAAGGCAGGCTGCTGCTGGGGTGGCTGGGACCGAGCAGATCAAAGGCCAGTAGCGTGCTGCTGCAACTCCTAACCACTTAGCACCTTTTCACTGCCTTTGATCTGATAATTAAGAGGCTACTCCAAGAGCAGGTGGCACTGATAAGTGTACCGCTAAACCAACAGCAGAGTGCATAGACCGACAAAGTCCTGTTCTATAACCACAAATATACAACAGCACTCAGATTCATAAGGAGTCCAGCTCGTCCATAAGAAGTAAAACACTAGCTAGCTACGTGTAAATAGTGCAACCACTCCAGTAAATTACTAGGCAAAGATGAAAGTCATAATAGTCCGAGCCTGATGGAGGATGTTGACTGCTGAGAGCATGGAGACGAAACAGAAGACAGGGTGAGACAGAGGGGATTGTGGGAGAATAGGAGGGGGTCTGAAGGCTGGGGCATGTTGAGTTGCTCTGTCCATTACTGGATGTGCTGGGTGATGAGGGCTCCGGAGGCGGATGTGGACAGAGATCCCTGTTGTTTTGCTGGCCACAGAGCGACAGGAAGCAGAGGTGTGTACACTGTGTCATTACACAGGCTTTGAAGATGTCCCTGATTCAGAGAGGAGGCTCCACATTAAAACACAGCTTTGGGGAATGCTCCTTACAACCTACAGTGAGGACGGACAAGGGGAAACACACTGCACACTTTGGGAATATATCTGTGAATCCAAGGGTGTAACTTTGGTTGAGAAGTGGGGGGGACACAAAACAGGGGGTCTGTGGGTCCTTCGCAATGAAAAATGTTCTCAGTTTGAATCCCATTTCCTGCCTTTCTACAAATATGGTGTTAAGAAATCCAAGAAAAATGTGTAGTGTATATAATGATTGTGCAAATGTATCTAGTATGAAATCCATGTCAACCTGTTTTATTTGTGGGTGGACCTCGCATCCTCTAGGGGGGTTCGGGGGCATGCTCCCCGGGGAAGTTTTTTTTTTTAATGTTGAGAACTTTATATATTTCAATAATCAAAACATCTTTAGAATGTGATCACAAACAATAACAAATAATTTAAACTTGTTTATTTTTATTTTAAACTCCTCTCTCCTATCTTTATCTTATCTTATGCTACCTAGTTAGCGTTCTTTCTTTTTATTTATGCATATTTTAATAATCACTCCCCTTTAAACTGTTTTTTTGTTATTGTCCTATAGTACACATTGGAATGATTTCTTACCTTATTTTTACAACTATATTAAATAGATAGAGGTGTGCATTGGAAATGTGTTTACATAAATGGTGACCAAACCGTTTGAGACCCACTGAGATAACTTAGACTAAGTTAACTATCTAATCACTTAGAGAGTCCTTTACCTCACTGCGCTGTAGTTATCAGAGCTCTCAGTCTGACAGGAGACAGGCTCCTTATATTCGTTAGCTCTGAGCTAGCACCAGATGCTAACAACAACAATCCCCGTGGCTCTCTCTCTCTCCCTCGCTCTCTCTCGCTCGCTCACTCAAGCAAAATGCGCTCGTGCCACACACACATGACGGCTTGCGTTACATGTCCCCCCTGTACCCAGTGGAAATTACGCCCATGTGTGAATCACCTTCTCACATGAGTAATTTGCTTGTCCCCAGATCATGTTCATTGCCAACATTTGTACAATTGTTGCTTTCTGCTCTAGCAAAGACAGTGTGGTGATGCTTAGGTGATATTTATGCCTGTCACCAAAACTACATTTGTATGGTATGCTGAAGTATAGGCAGTGGCGAGCCGTGACTTTTATACCTAGGCCCAGGGCCGGCCCTAGACCTTTGGGGGCCCTAAGCGAGCTTTGGCTTGGGGGCCCCCCTCACTAGCGCGTTCTCACTACACACAACACGGAACCAACTTTTGTCTTATGATGTTAGCATGAGCACACATATTGTATAAATAAGCATGTAAACACCATGGACCTAACCTCCTCTAAGGGGGTCCTCGCCTCCTCTAGGGGGGTCTGGGGGCATGCTCCCCCGGGAAGGTTATTTTTTTAAATATTGAAGTTAAAAGCATAAATCTGGTGCACTTTGAGAGCAAAATGAAGAGATCTATGGATACATCTCTCAACACCCATATGAAACAGAACTGGAAACAGATTTTTCTTTATAGATATTTTACAAATCACTCCCCTTTTAAATTGTATTTTTGTTTTGTCATAGTATTTCTTAACCTGTTAAGCCCTGAGCCTGTTTTTCAGGTCTCAGGCTCGAAAATGACATTCCCAGAACAAATGACCATATCTTCCCTTCTAAAAGGGTTAAATTAATAATCTTTTTTCTCAAAGTAATGATAAACCTGTGAGTTGGATGTAGAAAAGTCAGAATCAATATAGATGTTTTTTATTTTAAAGAAAATTCAGATTGAACATGGTAAAAAACTGTAAATTATAGTGTCCGTCCAAAAAATATTTTGTACTTATAGTGAAAACTAACCTTGGATGATGGGTTATTAGACTAAAAGCTTTAGGAATCCAAAGTACAACATATAATAAGTACCCTGTATCAAGATTGATGCAAAACAAGTGATATTTGACTTTTTAGAGAGGTTTAGCAAAAAAACCTCTTCTGGGGCCATTTGGGTGGATTTTCCTTATCTCTGGCCCCCCTTGTTCGATTTTGACATGTGACATCTCTTTCTGACCATTAGAGCCAATAGAATCGAAGGGGAATCTCCCCACACACACGTGTTAAAATAAATAAATGGCATCTTCGCGCAAGCAGTTTTGCTCCAGTGCGAAGCTGTCTCTAGGTTTGACATCTGGAAACGGAAAAGCTGATTTATTGCTCATGGATTATCAGAAATCATTCAAAGTGACACAGACACATTGGATTAACCTATGGATTAACTTCAGTCGCGTTTTTATCGTTTTAATGCCATTGAAGACCACTTTTGACCAGACTACCACACAGGTGAGCCATTTTGCCGTTTTTAGCTACCGAGCGCCATATGTTTTGATGTGTGTTCTTGTTATTATCTCAGAGAGTTCATATCATTGAGTGATAATGAGGGTACCCATCGATTCTGTATCTCCTCACGATGTGAAACGATGGGTTGGATATGCAGCAAAGATAAATAATAAGGTTTTGTGAGTGAATTTTGGTGCAGTCATCTGTTAGCATTTTTCGCTCGTTGCTAATTCAGAGGCTCAGCGTTAGCATTGTGGGGTTTTTTTTGAAAAAAAAATTAAAATGATCAGTTAGATGAGTTTCTTCCCGTTACATGGATATAAAACATTCATAGTTTATTAAATGAACATGCCCTCAGACACTGTTTCCTGCAAGATGTTGCAGGAGGCCCCCGGAACCGGGGTCTCTGGGCTTAACAGGTTAACTGTTTTTCATTCTCTCTGGCTGTCCATCTCATAATGTTCACATAGAAACTAGCTCTCAATAGGAATATTAGAAGAATTCAGAATAATTATAATTTCATGCAAAAATCTGTCACAAAAAGAGGTTGCACATTTAAATTCAGGTGTTGTTATGGCAACGTCAGTGGCCAAACAGCCACATTTACTGCTGCAAATACGTTCAAACATGCTGTTGACACGTAAAGCAGTGGCAAGGCAACTATGCCACCATTTCAGCTGACTTTTTCTCAGAAATACTGTCACATAACATCCATATATTTCAGTGCTAGCTAAGCTAACTATGAACATAGCCGCGGGAAGTCATTTTGCTCAGGGGGTGCTGCCAAAAGTGGGGAGGAGGCCGGTTAAAAAAAAAAAAAAAAAGGCTGTCAGCGATACGAGCCGCATAAATTGTTTGTTAAAGGCGAGACACCACAGGCAAAAACATCGTTTTTCATGTACTGGTCAATTTTGAGATGTTGTGCTATTTTGATTCCATAATATGTTTTCTTTCAGGCTTTTGGAAGGAAAACGTACTAAATACACATTTAAGTGTTTATTTTACTATAGTTTGTCTATTTGCGTCTGTAGATTTCTCCTAAATTCACCAAAAGTTAGCATTCTAACGTAACATAAAGTACCGCGACCGCTGTGTGCACCATGTCAACAGAGATATCGTTGGAAAGCTCCGTCTCTCCTGCACAATCTCATCAGATCCAAATATGGTCATTTCCTTTGTATCAGCAACCAATCGTGAAAGTACAAAAGGGTCTTAAACCAGTAAACAAAATCTCATTGGCTGGTGTCAATTTCTGACAACGTGATACGTTCAGAAGCGTCACGTGGTGTGCTAAAACACTTCCTGGTTAGCTTTCCGCTAGAAATTGAAATCTCAAAATGGCAAAAGAACGGCGAAAAAAACGTTCACAGAGAAGACAATAAGAATTGTCACTTGCACGAAGCAAGGTTATACAAAAAACAAATGACCCCGAACATGAAATACCTTCACGGAGTGCGTCGAGGCGCAAGCTGTCATCCAAAGAACAGGAGGGTTTAGCTAGCGCCTCACTGCAATCTTTAAAGGTCGTTTTCTCAAAATGAGTTTTTTCTCCTACACTGAGTTCGAAATTTCAACTTCAGTAGCACGTAGATACACCAAACCTTCCAGTTATATTCCTATCAATATTATGAAGGCTTTTACAGAAGGGTTTGTTCATTTGTCATTCATAGCCTGAATTATATAAGATTGTATACCTAGAAACATGGCAAAAATTGATATTTTAGGGCTGTTGACAGTATTTTCTGATTTATGGAGTGATAAAGAGAGATATCCAAAATCCCTTCTGTAAAAACCTTAGATGCTAATATGACTACAAAATGAAATGAGAATTTTGAACCTGGCTTTATCCAAAGTTCAGATTTCGGTTCCTGAAATTTGTTAAAATATGCGCAAATTTAATGAGATAATGGCTCGTTTGCATATTCAGAAAACTTGTAATACAAGAAACAATTGCCTTATTGTAGGTAATTAACTGGAGAAATTTCTATCTGATATCTTTAAGTTAAAAAAAATTACCCTATTCACCTGGTGTCTCGCCTTAACTGTTAGGCTTAATAAACCATTATAGACCTACATCACTTAGCAACAGCTGCACATGCCCACATGCTAACTATGGGTCTTACAAACCTACATAACATTACAAATAGTCAGAAAATATTATTTACAATATTAATAAAACTATGAATTCAATTTTAACTGATTGACAAGGCAAAACACTGCACAGCGGCAGCAGCATTAAAGGAAAAATATCGTCTTACCTTGTGTTGGGGCTTCACAAAACTCCAAATGTAGCCTTCCTCTCTGGGGTGGCACTAATGAAGACCCTCATTAGAGCAGATACATCCACATTGTCCAACATGTTACTGTGGACATGCATCAAAGTCAGATGTGTCAGTCTCTTCTGTGTCATATTACTCTAGTTGTAGAGGTGGTGGGCTGAGGAGTAGCTGGTGGTCCACTCTTTTTATTGGGTTGTTTGTTGGAGAAAAAAATCTGGGGTTGCGGTCGAATAGTCCAAAAATCAGCTACTAAATTCTAACCCTATCTCCTGTTCCTTGACCTCTGTGTGAAACGTCACGGGGTTAAGGGATAGTGGATAGGAGAATTTAAAAGGACTTAGGAGAAGAGACTGCGGTACTTTAGAGAATCCGAATGCACTTTCACTATTTGACGTGTTTATGATGCGCCAGCGGACGTCATTTTGTGCGTCTGCTGCTGTGGGGAAACTATGGAAACTACAGTTTTCTATACAGCGGACTACAACATGGATGTTCAATAAGAACGAGGGACTACTGTAAACTTATCTAGAAACTCTGCACCGTTCTCTGATGCTGTTGCTTTATGCTTTATGAACAACAGAGAAACATATTCTTCATGACCAAAGTTGTAATTGAAGTAAAAAATGAAAGTGAAACTTATGCTCGTCACCCTCTCCCTCCGGTCCACATTAATACAAATGATCCCAAGACGTATGATTGTATGAACTATGAAAATATCTTAAAATCAATGGAGGCATGGAGGGAGGTGGCAGAGACAGTGGGTGAAACTGGTAGGTTTTCGCCTGTTTGGGGAGTTTATATCCAGTTTACTTCGTTTTAACATTGCTATTGCTTTGTATGTCGGAGCGGGAGATTCATGTGATTGGTTGTTGGTCGCGTTGCTCGCAAAAAATTGCCAAGCTTCAGACACGCCCAGCATCAAGATTTTTCAAGATTTTTTTCATGCCTGTGTGTGGACGGGCCGTAAGGTAGCTTCTAGCTTCATGTCGAACAGTAAGTCAACATTTCCCAGAGAGCTGTCTTTGAAATCACCAGGTAACGCTAAAAAACATTACATTTAGATTGTATGACAAAGTGTTTATTTAATATCTCTGGCTAGCTATAGCTACTTGCTAACAGTTTAGCTTACCCCCGCGATTCAAACGTCAACGTAGCTGTAATTTATGCTTTGCTTACATGTTCGCATAACTTGGAAGTTTACTGACATTTACATACCTTGTTCACCTGGCTCAGGTGGTGGCTCTGGGGTTGTTGTGTGAGCCACCACTTGAGAATTGTTGTCTTTTTTAAGAAAAATCTTTTTCTTATGTCCATCTTCAAAAACTCTGAGTCCGACTGACAGTTTATTTTAAACATTGTCACAGCTCACAGGATAGGTACCTGTCAGCCAATAAGACACGTTTATTTCCATTCAACTCTCTGGTGATTGGTCTGGTGTCTTGCCTCTGTTGCATTCAGTGAACACGGGAAATTACAATCCTGCCGTCCTCTCTAGTGTCATGATGAGGTTCAGGTAAAGCACGGTTAATGTATTATATTATTGACTCAATAATATAATGACTTTGAGAGTAGGCAATCTAGGCATATTAACACAATTAATTAAACATACTTATCACGGCGACAGTGTACTGAGATTATTTTAATTTTTGTTGTTGCTAGGGGGCCCTTAGTGGCAGTGGCACCTCCAGAAATGTTTCATAGGGGTGGCCAAATGGGGCCACTGAAAATCTTGGGGTGGCCCACCAAAACCAAGCATTTAATTGTTGTAAAAGTATAGACTAGATGAAAACAATGGCAAAGAGAATCACCTACTGATATACTTTGGTTTCTTATTTAACATTTTCTGATACTATTCATCTGAAGTGAATATAATACGGATAACATTTGACTTCAAACAACATTTAAAATAACCTTGTTTTGTGTTATGTATACATGTTGGTGATTTATTGTTTTGGTTTTTATATATGCTAGTTGTTCTTTCCTTTTAAAAAGACAAATACAGCTTAATTTAAATAAGTTCCTTTATTGTAAGGGCACAAAATGTTCAGCATTCTCAACACATACAATACACAACATGTTCTTCAGTTATATTATGTCTCTAGGTTATAAATAGTTTTAGACAAAGCTGTTTGTGTCGCACTGGGATCAAAGATGATTGACATGACTTTATTAAATCAAGTTTTAAAACATGACTATTTTATTTCAACAGAACCCAAAAACACAAGGGGTATAAAATGGTAAATACATACTGTGATTGAACACAAAAACACCATCTATTATTGACCTTTATAGCAAATTCAAAACATTATAAATGATACAAAACACCACCTTTTAGTATTAGACAGAAAATAGGTGACGAGACATATTTCTATTTTTTTAGATTAGGCCACTGTGGTGAGAGTAATACATATAGCTTGTATTCCATTTGTTTTGAACATGTATATACTTTATAAACAAACTGGTTACCCTTTTTTAAATTAGCACATTATGAAAACAAACTTGACTAATGGTCAGCTCATAACCTCAGAACACAGAAGAGGAAACACTGCATAGATTCTCGTTTCATTTTGAAGGAGCTGCAGACCTAAAGTGTGTAGAAGACTTAAATGATTACAAAGGTCACAATCACATTAATAAAACTGTACTTAGGTTTTAGTTTCACTTTTTCAACACAGAGTTCCACATGTACTTTCTAGCATGTATGGCCATCTCCTCACTAGCCCTATGCTGCTGCTCCCCTGCCAGCTCTGTCTCTCCTTTACTCATCTTTTTTTTTAAGTCAATTTATTGAACATGTCAGAAACAAAAACATACAACAATAATATATATATATATTTTTTTTCTTTTTTTCTTCTCACTCAAATTAATAATTATAACAAAGTACAACAAAAAAACAAAAACAGAAAAACAACAATAATTCTCAAATAGTCTCTGTCATGTTAAACAGGGGCAAGAAGAAGCTTCTTAAAATAAGAAGAGATGTCTGTTGACTTTCTCTTCATTTTCTGCAAATTGACATTACACACAGCAGTGATTAATAGTAGCCTACGCATTCAACCCTGTCTCCTAAAAATTACGTTCCCACAGAACTAAACTGCATTCTCAATTACGTTTAGCAAGAAACGTATTTTCTCCCACGTTACGTTCGTTTTGAACGTATCTCAAATACGTTTATTTTCTACATATCTTCTAGAAACATATTTTCTCCCACGTTACGTTTCTTATGAACGTATCTCAAATACGTTTATTTTCTACATATCTTTGCCATTTGTTGTCTTGCATATAATAATGATAATAGTCATTTATAAATATCATTTTAGAGCACACATTTGAAATCAGTAGGCGAGGCTGTAATTTCTCCAGCTGTTACTCTCATGAGCGAGGCAGAAAATAATAGTTTTAACATGCCAAAAAGCTGCTGTGTCGTTTATTGCACCTCAAACATTAAAACAAATCCAGAGTTACGTGTTTCTGTACTTCCTCTAAGAAGAAAGGACAGTAACAGAAGAGCTCTGTGGCTTCAGGCTTGATCGCCGTTCAAATGACAGCGTTGGTTTCCCCAAAAGTGGGCGGGGCTGTAAAGTGACGTAGATTTTACTCTCATCTATTATTCAAAACCATTCTATTTATTCTAACGTAAATTACATGCCAGTGTTTTATCTTTTTATTTTAAATCGTATAATGTCGGACTTGTTTTCCCGTCGGTGAGGAAAAGAAATGGGGCTGAGAGCCTCAAAATACTGAAATCTGTATTTTTGAAAATCTTTTTTTCCTTATTTACTCAACAATAACACACAATTATCCTTGTTTTTATTTATTCGTTTAATTCTATAATCTTGGGCTTTTTAGCCATAAATAAAGTCACCGGAAACAGACGTAGGCCTATAAGGGACATTTCGAGCGATACACACAAACCCACTGAACAGATTACCCAAGATCCTCAGCTTGAAGCTCGTTGATTGGATGTTTTAGCCGCAATGCATGTTGGGATATGAGGTTAATGCGATATGATATCCGAATTTTTTTTTTTTTTAAATAATAATACTTTATTCCGAGTGTTCTTGCTTTTCTCTTTGGAAGTCATCACATAACGGAATTGTAATACACGGTTCGGCTGCATTAAATATTACACATCTGCCGTAGTTCTTTATTTATAGAGCCCTGATGAGAAGACTTCTGGACAAACAGGAGAACTACCGCCAAAACTGAATATGTGACGTGGATCATAAATATATCAACAATTAAACAACACCTTGCATTTCTTTTCACACAATACGTCTCCTTGCAGTATCAATAGTAATTCGGCTGACTTTTATATTTGATCCAATTGGTAGATAGGTTATATTTACACCATAACGGTGCACAGCTGATAGAAAAGGACTTGTAGTTTTTAAAGATATTACTGATTTTCTTTGAATATAAGAATGTAAATACTGAGTTGAGAGAATAGTCAGGGGATTTGGGTGATGGGAGACACATCTATGGAATCACAATTTCAATAGCTTACCATTAAATGACGGATATGCCTTTCTGTCTGTGATGTTTTACAAATCAGATATTAATGTGTAGAAGTAAAACATGAGAAATAGTATAGCAATATCCTGTAAAATTATGTAAAAACACGAATAAAACTACACATCTTCAGATGTTATACATACATAAGTGTCCTACACTAATAATACAAAGTTATTATTAGTATGCTGTGTGTACCTTGTGTGCACCGCCTAGTGGTTAAAGCACGTTATTGAATTATTATTTTTTTTTAATGTTATTTTTGTTGAATAATGTTATTTGATGAAAAAAATATTAAGAGTACATACTTTCATAGGGGGAAAGTAGAAGGTCAATGATAGAAATATAGAATATAAAAAATCAAGAAGATACTATAAGTGATCTCTACAATAAAACAGTTTAGTGCAGGATGTACACAGATATTAATATGAGGATGTGCAAAACAGACAAACTAATTAACCTTTATTAACATATTAAAGAATACTTTAGGTTAAGGTCTGTCACGGCTGGAGGGCAAGGTACACAGGACCCAAATGCAGAATATCCAAATTCAAAATACTTTTGTTGCAAAACTAGCAACAAAGTAAAACAAAGGCAAGGCAAAAACACAAAAATCCCTCTGAACAAAAACCCTTCCAACAACATCAATAATCCCACAAAGACAGACAGAAAAACCAGAACTTAAAGGCACACAAACTAATCAACTGAACAGGATACAGGTGAGGGGGGAGGAGACAACACAGGGCACCAGGTGCACACAATCTGCAGTAACAGAAAAGACGGGAGGGGGAACACAGAGACAGGAAACCAAAGACAGAACTAGACATGACAAAAACACAACACAGACAGATCGTGACAAGGTCTTCTTTCAAATAAGAAAAAAGCTTTGGGGGTATCTATCTACAGATAAATATTAAGCCTGACAAAGTACTTAACGTCTAATATATTGCTTTCCTGCAATGTTAACTATGTTGAAGCACTTATTTTAACTGATATTATACACATTAATTATACTCTTATGTAAATAGAATAAGAAATGTGCAGAATATGACAGTTTAATGGTGGTATACACACATATTGATAGATGTCGTAATGCACTGTTGAGGAACCTGTGACCCAAGATTTTCATTCATTGCATAACTACACCGTAATTGTGTATATGATATGTCAATAAACCTTAGAACATCTTGAAATCTTGAAAGGGATGTGCAAAATAGCCATTATACAGTCTTTAATTAACTATTAGTAGAGAATGACGAGTAATGAATATACTTTATAGAGATCTGCAGATAAATGTTTAGTCTTCTCAAGCACCAACTATCAAATATCTCTCCTGATTGTTGGCACTTGACAATCACCTTCCCTGAATTTTACTCAGGTGTAACTAAAGTCTGCTTTAAGGGTTGTTTATATTTCACATCATTAATCAGAATCTGCAAAGTAACTCAAATAAATGTAGTGGAGTAAAAATACCAGGTTAACCTCTGAATTGTAGTGGAGTAGAATTACAAAGTAACAATGAGCTGTCATGTGGGTACATATTAATGCTTCCCATTATGGATACAAGCGATTTTCACCCATTTAGTAATTACATGTTTTACATTTGATAACACCAATGTGTTTCCTATCGCCTAAACCTCCAGGGCTGTACACAGTTTAATACTGTCAACTTCTAATTTTGGGAAAAACGAAAACGTCTTTTAAAACTACAATTCCCAGTAGAGACGTGCCATAGAGAGCATGTTGCGAAACACAATAGCCAGCATGTGTATTTCTGGGGGGGGGGCGTTCGAGTCCAGTTTTGAATAGTAAGCCCAGGTTTCGTTCCATTTCAAAGCGCTTGACGCTCGGCGTAACCTTGGCGCACTGCCACTCCAACATCCAATCCCAGAGTTTGAAGATTAATCACGGGGTTTGTCAACGGGACTGTAGTCCCAAACAATAGCTGGGGATTATGGGTAGTGTTGTGTCTTCGGCAATCCTAAACTGAATTTTTTTTCGGATATCATATCGCATTAACAACACCACATCTGGCGTCACAGAGATCTTCTGTTACTGTCCTTTCTTCTTAGAGGAAGTACAGAGACACGTAACTGGATTTGTTTTAATGTTTGAGGTGCAATAAACGACACAGCAGCTTTTTGGCATGTTAAAACTATTATTTTCTGCCTCGCGCATGAGAGTAACAGCTGGAGAAATTACAGCCTCGTCTACTGATTTCAAATGTGTGCTCTAAAATGATATTTATAAATGACTATTATCATTATTATAAGCAAGACAATAAATGGCAAAGATATGTAGAAAATAAACTTATTTAAGATACGTTCATAACAAACGTAACGTGGGAGAAAATACGTTTCTTGCTAAACGTAATTGAGAATGCAGTTTAGTTCTGTGGGAAAGTAATTTTTAGGAGACAGGGTTGACGCATTACACCAGCTCAGCATACTGACATGTTAGCTTAGCAAGCTAAACTAACGCTAACTAGGATAGCTGCCAAAGTGTGTTTACAGACGAATTATACCTGAAGTCAAGCCAGCTATTACTGAGCCCCGAGCCTGTTTTCCAGGTCTTCCAGCGTTTTTCTCGTTTTAATGCCATTGAACACACATTTTGATCAGAATAACAGCTAAAGGTAAGCATAGCTCCGTGTTTTGCTACCTAAAGCTAACACACTAAAGTGTTGTGGGGCTTAACAGGCAACGAACGTATACGACTTACCTTCTAGAAGTCTGGTGGATTTTTGTCAACTCCAGTCCAGTCAGTAGAAAGAAACGTTTTGCTGTAACCTGCTGCTGTCTGTGCGAATCTCAGAGTGGTGCGTGCGAGTATCAGAGTGGTGCACCGAGTATCAGAGTGGTGCGCGTGAGTTAGGGTTGCCAGAAACTGACCATGATCAAAATCGATTATTCGGCAGCCCTGGCGAATAATAATCGATTCGATTTTTAAAAATAATATTCGATTATGGAGACTGTAACGAATATTCGAATAATCGAATAATCACTGGCATCCCTAGCGTGAGTATCAGAGTGGTGCGCCGAGTATCAAAGTGTTACCATGGTAGCAGAGGGAGAGGGAGGGGCTGCAGTATGAGCGTTGGAAGCTCAAATCAAGCGACTCGCTGGCTGTGTATTTGTTGTTAAATATCAGATAAACTACTAGCATACGTGACTGGCGAGGCGGTGTGTGTTGTGGGGGGGCCAACGAATATATCAGGGTAGCCATGGCCCCCCCTGGCCCCCCCCTGCTGGCGCCACTGCTTAGTGGCTGCTGGGCCCTAAGCGGCCGCTTATGTCGCTTAATCGGTCGGGCCGGCTCCGCCTAGGCCCTCTGACCGCCCAAACTTGTCATAAAGTCCGCGATAATAAAGCCCACCCATTTAGAGGGAAGATATGATTGGTCAATTGTACTGTCATTTGACATTACTTTCTCGTTGAGTTACTATAGCTGGCCCTTTCTGAATTCATAGCAGGACCGCCAATCACCTCCTATCTTCACAGTGACTCGCAGAGATACAGTCTATGGCAGAGACGAGTTTCTTTAATGTAACCCTTCACATTCCAACAGAAACTGAATAGGCAATTTAGATTATATGACAAAGTGTTTATTTAATATCTCTGGCTAGCTATAGCTACTTGCTAATGGTTTAGCTTACCCGCGCGATTCAAAGTAACGTCAACGTAGCTGTAATTTATGCTTTGCTTACATGTTCGCATAACTTGGAAGTTTACTGACATTTACATACCTTGTTCATCTGGCTCAGGTGGTGGCTCTGGGGTTGTTGTGTGAGCCACCACTTGAGAATTGTGGTCTTTTTTAAGAAAAAATGTTTTCTTATGTCCATCTTCAAAAACTCTGAGTCCGACTGACAGTTTATTTTAAACATTGTCACAGCTCACAGGATAGGTACCTGTCAGCCAATAAGACACGTTTATTTCCATTCAACTCTCTGGTGATTGGTCTGGTGTCTTGTCTCTGTTGCATTCACTGAACACGGGAAATTATTTACAATCCTGCCGTCCTCTCTAGTGTCATGATGAGGTTCAGGTAAAGCACGGTTAATATATTATATTATTGACTCAATAATATAATGACTTTGAGAGTAGGCAATCTAGGCATATTAACACAATTAATTAAACATACTTATCACGGCGACAGTGTACCGAGGTTATTTTTTTTTTGTTGTTGCTAGGGGCCCCTTAGTGGCTGCTGGGCCCTAAGCGGCCGCTTATGTCGCTTAATCGGTCGGGCCGGCTCCGCCTAGGCCCTCTGACCGCCCGAACTTGTCATAAAGTCCGCGATAATAAAGCCCACCCATTTAGAGGGAAGATATGATTGGTCAATTGTACTGTCATTTGACATTACTTTCTCGTTGAGTTACTATAGCTGGCCCTCTGTGAATTCATAGCAGGACCGCCAATCACCTCCTATCTTCACAGTGACTCGCAGAGATACAGTCTATGGCAGAGACGAGTTTCTTTAATGTAACCCTTCACATTCCAACAGAAACTGAATAGGCAGATAGGAAGGATTGATTTATTTGGAAATGTTATTTTAAATACAATTAAATCAAGTTATTTTGGTAAAACTAATGAAAAATATTTTAAAATATATTTAAAAAATATATATTTAAAAAAAACCGTTTTAAAATATTATTTTTCTAGAATATCTTAGGCCCTCAGAGAGGGCCTAGAGGGCCCTGACGGCTCGCCACTGACTATAGGCAACTAGAACACTTGGTTTAGGTTAGGGATACATTGATCAGGTTAAAGGAGGGGAATGCATGTTGCAGGACTGTTACAGGACACCATGAAACTCAAACTCACAACATGCTGGGCTGCTCAGCGTTAGAGCTGGTAGCCCTTATGCAGTGACTGTTGTCTGTTAAGCCGGTTCAAATCCTGTGCCGGCTGAACATTGTCCTCCCCTCCGTGTCACCCTTTCACTCTATATCTCAAAAAAGGCCCACAAAATACATATATTAAAAAAAAACTCACTACATTCCTTTCTCTGAACTCAACTCTTTTAATTTCCACCTTGCTAATTTATGAGAGGGGACAAGTCTTCCTACATTGAACATGAATGGTATTGGATCAACATTTTATTTGAGTGATATTTCCTAATATGGATGTAAACCGCATGAAAATTACCTACCATGATTGTGTTGTTTTTTACCGCCTATTGCAATGTGTAACTGAGTCATTATTTTGTGAACTCTATTCGTTACATGGTCCTTCTTCTACAGTCAGCAAGTCAGTGGAGATCAATGGCTCAATGTCATTGAGATTATGACTCCTATCTTAGTCCATGACAGGAGAGGACAGGAAGGACCTTGATCCACCCTTTTGAAGTGAGGATGGTGTTGCGGTGCACACACTATGACAAATGAGGTAATTAGAGGCGATTCCAAGGAGAAGATATCAGCCACAGGTATTGAATCTGCATTCTCAGATGGCTTCCATAAATCACTGCTGTGGCCTTTCCCCCCTTGACAGTGAAGTATCCGAACTGGGGAGAGGTGCCACAGCTCTTTCTTCACTGAGGTCAACAACCCTCTCCGGTAGTCACAGATAGGGAGTAGCATACAGGCTACAAACAGCAACATTTCTTATCAGTTGAGCTCATTGTGCAGTAGTCAAATCATAAATAGAATCGGGAGTGTGTTAATGATAATGCTGATAAACCAAAAAATAAATTCCTTGCACACGCTGTACATCAAGCCCCACAAACAGATAATTCTACTCCTCGCCCTGACAACTAGCAGCACATTGGTGAAAAAAGGTTTGGGGCAAAAAAGGGAAGGAGAGAAAAATAATTGGACTCCCCTCCCCTTACCCTCCCCCCATCTCGACCACAGACATAATTACCACTGGCCTAGTCGGGAGGCCTGGAGTGAAAATCTGCTGTTTGTGCAAAAAAAATGACCAGAAACATATTGTCTCCTTTATATAGATGCATGCAAATAATGCTGGTAGCTCTGTCCAATGTAATGAAGCCCTGTATAAAAACCTGGCAAAGTCATTCATTCATAAAATTCCAATGTGTGACTATTACTCTAATTACAGAGCACGTCGGCCCCAATTAGCCCACTGCTTCTCCTCTGTTTCTTTCTTGATTAACGGAGCCCTGGTAATTACAGGTTTCATGAGAGGGGGGTTTTAAGGCATTAGCCGGCCCACACAGCAAGCTGTTAACTTCATCCGTGTCCTTCCACACTGCACCTTCCATTCACCACTGCTTCATTCCTACTTTACCAAAGGCTTGGCTTTCTTCGTCAAGGTGTTGTCTTTGTCTCCTGCACCTACTTTCACCACAACGTGATTTAGCCCAGTCTCTATTATGTTTCATACTGAAGAGGAAAAGAAATACATGCAGAAAAAGAAAAAGAAAGAAAGTCATGGTGACAGGAGCAGGGCTAAGGCTATGGCCAGCGCAGGCAGCATTGCCATGTGTTAATTACACATGTAAAGCCTATTATATCAGGAGAGGACACCTGCTGGCAGGGGAAATGAGGCCAACGCCATCGCCCGCTGCATAGAGTCAAGCCCTCTCTCTGCTGGGGAGATGATAGCGCTCTGATTACATTTGTATACACTGCCAGGATTGGAAGGCGCACCTAACATTCAAATCATTCTCCTGGGAGCCGTCACAGGTTGAAATTGAAATGTTCCAGGTTGAAGGGTCATCACTTAGAACGCTCAGCGGCCGCCGCCATGTCAGGTCAGTGTTTAAGGCAGATAAAGAGACCCGGATCAAGTGACGTGCTTTAAAGGGCACTCACATACATCTGCCATTCACACACACAACATAGATTTATGTTAGTAGAATGTAACCCTTTAGTCCAGCTCAAAACTATAACCTGAACCAGAACCCAAGCCTAAACACAATTATTTACCTAATCCTAAAACTAAACAAGAGAGGTGAGAAGTAAAACATAACTTTTAATATCCTCTTGAAAACAGTAGCACCGAAATAAACTCAAACACAGACACACTCACACACACCCTTCACATGTGACACACCTTTCTAAGCTGTAGTGCTGCTCTGCTTCATCCATTTATGTTCTGATCGCTGTTCAGATAATTCTTCTTATTGTCTTATTAATTCCAACTACACAAATGCCACTTTTTGCTGAAATTGTAATTATTGTCTTTCTACCAAAACACTACAACTGTGTCAATGAACGGACAGCTGTTAGAACATGTATCACCTGCTCAAAGTACATTATTTACAATGATTTAGTGGGGTAAATATACAAATTAAAAGGAGTAAACATCATACTTTCCTTTCCCTGACTGTATACCTACAGAACCTGTGAACTTTATAAATAAATGACTAAAACAGAGATGGTAAAGGTGGACTGTGGATTGACATTCCCTTACAGCATTAACTTACCACTGTTAACAACAGAAGCGAAATGCACTGAAGTCCTCCCATCATGCCCGACTCTTCCTCGTGCTCCATTTCTTACAAAGCTGTGCCACGTTACAATGAGCTCTGGATTAAACTCGGTACCAAATCAGGCTTGCTCTTTGGAAGGAAATGATGTGATCAACTTCACACCCATCAGGGGAGCTTGTGTACATCTTGCCTAGGGTCTCACATCCTCATACATATTCAAAAGCCTTTCACAGTTCATTATAAACTCACAAAATCTCCGCTCCTTCCTATCCTAGATAACCATGTTACATTCATTAAAAGGGAGGAATACAAAGCCTCCCCAAATTATAACGATACAAATTCCTCTTGCAATTAGAATGTAACTATTCACCGTCTCACATCTAGGTCTCGCATCAAAAAACATCAAACGCTAGCCTGCCTAATGGATGTCTCTCTACATCGCACAATTAACACTCAAGGACAAACAATAAAGGAGTGGGAATTATTGCTCTCTGATGTTCAGTTTTTTAAAAGTTATTTTTTGTCCTTCAAGGCCATTTGATATGCAGGTTTAAGAAGTAAACACCTCTACCAAGAGTCATCCCCTGAGAGGAGATGAGTGGGATACAATCACACAGACCTGTTCGCTGAAGATCTATGTGACTGACACACTGCGGGACAGATTAGAATCACTAAAGCACACACATTCAAAATGACAGGTACAAAACCATACACCTGCTGTGAGGAGGGCTAGTAAACGTTCTTAATTCAACACATATTTCTAAAGCCATTCATAATTGTGATGCTGATAAATATAAGCATATGCTGTTTGAACAACACACACACATTTGAAAGGTGAAAAAAGAGTAGAAGCAATATTTCTAAAGTCAAAGCAGCCTTGCTTTTAAATTAGCTTTTTATTAATACATTGTTCTGTTGGATTTTCTATAAACCCTCATGCCCATGAAGTGACTGTAATAGAAGGGCACTGAGCCGGGACAATGCTGACATATATTGCATGTGTGCGTACATGTATCAGCTGGAGCTGGGACTGCTGATCAGTGTGTGTGTTAGATCAGGCCAGATGATGATCTGGTTGACCGGTGTTAGCTGAGCGCGTTGGGAGAGCTGAACGCCACTCGCCTCCCCTGCTGCTTCTCAGACCAAACTGGCTGTTTCTAATGAGACAGGCGGACAGGGAGCTGTCACACTGACGGGGGCCACCTGACACATGAAAATGAGACCCCCGATCAGCTCGCTGGGATTGGGAAGGAAGACTGGGAGGGACTTGGAGGGTGGAGAAGTGAAAGGGGGAAGGATGGGGAGGGTGGCTTACCAGCTGTCAGAGGACTGAGTGACAGATCAGGGAAGGTGGCTGAGCAGCAAAACTCTCTGTGAGTGACAACAGACAAAAGGCACATATCTGCATACACATTCGGCTGCAACTCCTGTCTGTGTCTCCGTCACCTGACAGGCCTACAAGGACCAATCCTGTTTTACTCAGGTACTTATTTCAACCGGCCAAGAGTTTGAGCAGAATCGGGCTCATTGATCTACATTTATACCTTCTGAGACTCTCATTACAAAAACCAAAATTCAAAGTCGTAGTTCTCCTTGTCCAAATTCCTCTCAGAATCACTCAGTTTGATCTCAGTTTGTGATAAACCCAGCAGCTTCAGCGACATATACCATCCAAATGTTGCAAAGCATATCTGGTTATTCCTCCAAGATGCCCTGCAGACATGCCTTTCTGAGTGATGACTGTGGGATTATCTCTCCATTACAGTGATTCTATCTGACAAGGCGTTCTGTCACATCTCAAACGGCTGTTTCCCTTGAAGAGCCAGGTGCTCTCTCCGCGTCGCTCACATCCGCAGATTGCCGGAGATTTGAGACAGCCCTGCGTTACGTTTTATCTGCGGGGGAGAAAGTGAGCGCTGGGGCTCGGCGACACTCCCATCCTTCAAGGTGTTCTTGTTCCATCTGCCGGAGGGTCCAGCGGGAATACTTCTCTCTGAGCTCTTCCTCAGTCCCAGCGAGCAGCCTTTCATGTCAGACAGGATACCAGACAGGAATCCCAGCTAGCACTCGGCTTCACTTAAGACTTACATGTTGACAGAGAGAAAGAGGAGTGTTCTCTTATCTCTGAATGGACTCTTTTTTTAGCCTACTCAGATGCCAAACTAAAAACATATGCAGCATGGTAGAGGATGGATCAAGAGGTATGAACAGTACTAGTTACATCTGTATGAAAGGAGCTGTCTATTATATCTACTGTAGAGGCCTGTACCATGAGTTTAGGTAAGCAACTGTTATGCTTTGTATCCACCTCAGTTAATTCTTGGTGTACGTTTAAATGTAAAATACCAAATTAAATAATGCATCTGCTCAAATAAGGTGTTTGCACAAAGTCTAAGGTGTCTACTTATTGGGCCAGTTATGAGTGTGATGTGACTATAACAAGGTAGCACTTATGTTAAGACAATTGACACAAAGCCAAAGCTGAATCATAATTTATGGAGCATTGCAGTGATGGGAATTACGGCTCTTTGAAGGGAGCTGGATGTTATGGCTCCGTTCCTTTGCGAGAGTCGTTCGAAAGAGCCGTTCAAAAGAGCCGTTCAAAAGAGCCGTTCGAAAGAGCCGTTCAAAAGAGCCGTTCTTTTTTTAAGGGGGCGGGGTTAATAGGTTTATCTGCGAAATAATCACCAGGATAATGATTGATGGTATTGCCAGAAATCTACTTTTACTCACAGAAAATGTATAACTTGCTACATCTCTCAAGCAGCATGCGTTATGCCATCATCTATGAAACATTTGCATTCGGGAAAGCAAGCTCTCGTAAAGGCGAGTGGATTTATGGCAGGCAGTGAACCAACGATAAAAAGAACGACTCGGTTCCCTTCGTTCGTACCAAAGAGCCGCTCAAAATAATCGGATCGTTCGCCAACGTAACATCACTACCTGGCACCGCTTTATTCTCAGTTAATTTAAACATCTTTGTTCTACCAACACCAGGTTTTTATTTCATTAAACATTGTTTTTTTTCTTTATAGGAGGGCATCCTCAGGGAGAACATTTTACTCCCAAGAGCTGTTTCAAAATGAACTTTTCACATCCAGTTGAAATCTTTAAAAGAAAGTCGATGCAGTTCACTACCATTGTCTTTTTTTGTAAATTCTATAAAACAGCAGCGTAAAATACACAAGTGACAAACGTGAACCGAGAACACAAAGTATTGCTGTATTGTGGACCTGGATGTGTTTAAAGACAAACAAAAATACCTTATATGTGAAACTTCGCAATTAGAATTAGAGTACAATGTAAACACTAACCATTACATTGTTCATACTATGCATTGTCTGTCTGTATAAAAAGCCCTCAGTGATGTTTTCATACTAAAAATATGTTAAAAACAGAGAATGAGATGTTTTGACCTGCAGTATTCAAATGCATACATTTTGTATTTCTTGTTTGTGGGCAGAAAACATCAGTGTTTGTTTCAACTATTATCTAAAGACTTCTATTTTTCAATTACAGGACAGATATTGTTATAGTAGTCCTCAAAAAGCACAGATCAAAATACACATTAGTGGTTAAAAAGACACTACAAGGAGTATGCACCATATGGCAATATGATTAAATAAAGGGACTAATTGTGATTTTCCATTGGAGAGTGTGAAACTGTACATGTTTGCAAGATGTGGTTTATTTATTGATGGGTGAGAGTGTATTAAAAGCCAGACAGAACATTCTGCAAAAAGGCTCTTTTATATGTGGACAAGTCTGACAACACATGAGCTACTGCAAATAACAACAACAAAGTGAATGGCATTGATTTTCCATCACAGTACAACTAAAATGGACAAAATGTGAAGAGTGTGAGAGCAGAGGTGGGGAGCGAGGCGTCTTTGGTGAGTGCAGGAAATGGGTGCAGATGACAAAAAATGGGTGGTAAAAAATGGACATGTTAGAGAAAAATGGAAAAAGACAGTCGTTTAGGGGAGCCCATGAAAGGCTGCAGCTGAATTGACTGAGGCAGGAATCAATACAGGTGCTTCAGCTGGAGCTGGGCTAGAGAGATGGCTGGACTGGGGAGAAAGCACATTGATGTTCAAAGAAGTTAAAACACTGAAGAGATGCTGCACAGTAAAAGCTATCTGTCAATGAAGTGTGTGTGTGTGTATGTGTGTGTGTGTGTGTGTGTGTGTGTGTGTGTGTGTGTGTGTGTGTGTGTGTGTGTGTGTGTGTGTGTGTGTGTGTGTGTGTGTGTGTGTGTGTGTGTGTGTGTGTGTGTGTGTGTGTGTGTGTGTGTGTGTGTGTGTGTGTGTGTGTGTGGTGGACAGGGAGAGGTGGCCTATGAGGACTCACCTCTCCACTGGAGTGGTAAATCAGCCGTGTGACAGGCTCAGTGCCCCCCTGCACTGCCCAATGAGACATGACCCTCTCAGCCCCTCCTGCCCCCTTCCAGCCCCCTTCTCATCGGAGCTTTGATATCCCTCCTCGCTCCACTGACCAACCGATGGGAGGGGGTGCACCCGCAGCATTCCTCCAAACTAGCCGAACGGAGCAGCTGAATATATCCCATCATGCAACAAAAGCCCAGAGGAGCCGCATTGGCCTTTGGAAGGGAAAGGGGGGGAGCAAGGCGTGATGTTCACTCGGCCCCCCCGGCCTCTTGACCTGATGGAGTCGGCTGAAAGCGCTGCTGACCCGACGGGAGTCAACAACTGCTTCCTGTCTGCTGGCATTAGCGTAGCCAGCAGTGAGGCTAAGCTGTTGGGCCGCAGACCACTAACCCAGCCTCAGCCCCCTACCTGCCCCAACGTCCCACCGCAGACCCCTCAGACCACACTGTCAACAAGACGCACTGAAGGAGCAGATGGCATATTAATCCAAGTCCGATGAGAGAGATTATGCATGAAAATGACTAAACCCATCCTTTTTAGATTAGTTCTACCCAATGTACCACTTTAGTAATGCAATTAGAAAGTCTTGTGCATTTTTGGACAAACTATGTTCTATTATTAACAAGAGGCAACACATCTCTTCCCTTAAGGCCCTGACACATCAAGCCAACAATCGGCTGTTGGTAAACGTAGGGCTGGTGGTGAGCGTCTGTGAGTCCCGCACAGTCAACAGAAATCACTCTGTTCAGCTGTAGAATATCAATGCATAGAAAAATACATTTTAAGAGGGTACACACAGAGGCTCTCTATATTTTTCAGCTTCATCTAATGTTATCATTCACATTATACACAATATTCAGAATAACAGCTGGTCATAGCAATCATTGGTCGTTCTGATTTCCCTTTTTGAATGACGAATACAGACCGCTGCCACCTGCTGGTTTGGAGGTATTTTCTGTATGTGCTAGTTTGCTGTCTTTGCGTGTGTCCATGTCAGACTTTTAACCAAGCTTTGCAGCTCAGAATAATGTCCCTCAAAGATCCATGGATATGATCACAGAGTAGAAGCAGTAGTTCTTCAGAGTTAGTGAGTACCCAGAATGATCCTATGATATAGCAAATGTTAAAGGGCAGTTTTTTAGTATTGCACCTGCAATGTCCGCTCCAAGTGACAGAGCTGACTAAGCTAGCAGCAGAGTGTTGGCGATTTCAGTATCTATGGCATCAGCATCAGAGTGAAGCCACCGGGGTGTAACTCTCTGGAGGCTGGGGAGCAGGGCTGCATATGTTCTGCCTCCGACACCCAATGCCACCGGCTGCACAGAGCGCAAACACTGCCTCCGCCTCGGCACACTCCTCTGGGACACCAACTCACTGTTGCACTCACACACACTCAGCTTGCATCACTTCAAAACTGAAGTAACAAAAACCCATCATCAGAGAGATGCAGGAATTAAGACATTTACTCCCCCGAGCCAGGTGGAGATGAGAGGATTAAAAGCTTGAATCGAAAGTGCAGTGCAAGATCAAGATCGGTGTCTCTATGAGTTGGAGCTGATCTTAAGTTAAATTGTAAAAGCCGTATTAATATCATCGACAGTCAGATAACTTGATCTTGATGAAACATACAATTCAGTGTAACATATAAATGTGTTGTTGCCTGGCCTTAAGGGTGAATCTGATCCAAAATAAATAAACATCCTCAGGTGTTGTGATACGATTCTAACTCTGAGGTTTGAATAATGTGCTTCATTAGAATTGGATCAGGTGTTTATCTGTAGAGCTGTTTGTTGGGGGAGAATCCTCAAACAACTGTGCTGTTCCCCTCAGGTCGCCTCAGCGCTTCCTTTAGCAAATGATTTGTTTCCTGCACACTTCCAAACTGTTCACTTTAAGTGATCCAATCAACCTCATACAGTAGCAGCAGTCATCAACACCAGTTGAATATTGCAGAACATTTAGCAGAGGTGTATTAAATTCATCAGGTGGACAAAAAACCAAGAATCATGAATGCTCATTTCGTGCTGGGTCTGCTGGCGGTGTACATAAGTCATTGTTGGATAACCCTTTCACCACAGCTTCAGAACAAAGTTCTTTCACTTTATGTTAACAGCTTTTTCCACTGCCCTGGGACAATAATACAAGAAATGCTGCTTTAAAGAAGAAAAGATTCACTCTCATAGAAATCTTTTGATTAACTTGAACATGGAGATACGTAGGGAGACCAGGGACAGTTGAAACACGGGTCGGTTGTAACACCTTCAATATCTCCAATCACAAACAAGCTAGAGTGATGAAACTCACTCTGCACATGCGCAGTTAGATGGTAAGATCGCTGAGAAAAAAAGGAGCCGCGTTTGAATTTCTCGCGTAAGATATCAGCAAAAGTGTGTTTCTGAGGTAAATATTAACTAAAATGATATGATGTATTTTTTGGATACTGTCTCGAGTTCAAATGTCTAGGAATCCAAACTAGTATTATTAGAATCACTGTTTTGTAAGCTACAGATATAACTTAGCTAAATATGGGTCAAGCTAGCAATCAGGCAGGTTCACAGGGGGTGGAAGCAAGACTGGTGGTCCTGGGACGGTTGTAACGGGACGGTTGTAACATGGCACATTTACAATGATGGCTCATTTGCTTGAATGATCAATTGTTCATTCACGCATACAGTTGTATTGTTGATTGGTGTGCATTGTCCCTGTAAAAATAAACGGAATATAATACTGTGCAGTAGGCCTAAAGTGTGTGTGTGTGTTTACAGTATGCCAAATGTCAGAAAGAGGAAGACAGACAGGGGAGTGCCACTTGCTCTGCTGCAGAGGGCCTCAAATGAAGTTGAGAAGGGCAAATCATTCAGGGAAGTGGCAAAGTCCCTGGATATATGCCATGTCACCCTGTACCGGTTCCAAAGAGGCTGAGGGTGGAGAGTCAGGGATCACAAACACCCCCAAGAGTAGGCTACTGGACACCAAAGAAGGTGTTCTCAACAGAGCAGGAGATGCTTTTGAGAGACTACCTGATGGAGGCAGCTGATTTATATTATGGTCTCAGCTCAAAGGAGGTAGGTCCACATAATTAAGGTAGAAGCACCTCTCAGAGAACAGTTTAATCCTTCACAGAGGATGATGCTGTGTGTGTTAGCCTTTTCTTATCAAGCTCCACATTTGTGGAATCAGCTTCCAGTTTGTGTTCAGGCGGCAGACACCCTATCCGTTTTTAAGAGTGCGCTTAAGACCTTCCTTTTTGATAAAGCTTATAGTTAGGGCTGATTAGATTCAGCCCCTAGTTTTGCTGATATAGGCTTAGTTTGTCGGGGGATACCTTACTTCTTCCTTCTCTCTGTCTATACCTGTGTACTCTCATGTTCCGATTAACCCAGCTTCCCCAAATGTCTTTCTTTTTGGTGTCTATATACGGTGGGATCCGGAGTCATGGATGATCCTGCGGTCCTGTGTCCTGGATCGCGAGCCCTGGATCTTGAGTCGTGGCTGTGGTCCTGGATCACATGTCCTGGATGGATATCCTCGTGGATTCATCTTCTTATTATAGACACATGCATTTCCAAACATTTGGTCTACCTATGTTGCAAATGTATTATCTTTTCAATTTACACACGGCATCTATTGCACGTCTGTCCGTCCTGGGAGAGGGATCCCTCCTCTGTTGCTCTCCCTGAGGTTTCTCCCATTTTTCCCTTTAAACTGTGGGTTTTCTCTGGAAGTTTTTCCTTGTACGATGTGAGGGTCTAAGGACAGAGGGTCTAAGGACAGAGGGTGTCGTTTTTCTCATACTGATATTCTGAACAATCTGTGCTGTTGTATTTGCTGTAAAGTGTCTCTACTGTAGGCTATTTTTATTATATGTACAGCACTTTGGCTCCACCAAAAATCATCTATAAATGTGCTAAATAAATAAAACCTGATTTGATTTGATTTATGGGTGAGCACGTCTTACTTGTGTAATGACCTAAAAAACGATTCCCACGCTTATTTAAATGGAGTAACATAGGTTATTAATAACAGGTTATATATGTTATCTGAGCATGGAAAAAAATTGAAAATTAGGACTTGTCAATAATATCTGAAGACTCAACCTTGAGGAGTTATAGTCTTAAGGCCGCTACACACCAACCTCAGACCAAAGAACGCGTACCGAAGGCGTCCCCGACTTTTACGTCCGCTACTTCGCCTGCGTCGGCTACGCCGCCCGCCTACGCCGCCCGCCTACGAACACACCACAAAGTCTTCAGTTGACGAGTGGCAATAACTGTCCTTACCAGCAGGCAGCGAGTGTGTATTCGTCATTCAAAAGAGGCAACAACCGGAAGACAGACTATACACCGAGAGAAGAAGAACAGACCGTGTGATATAAACAAACAACAAATAGCATCTGGGTTCCATTTTCACTCTCTCTCGTCGATCGAAAACATGTAAACATAAAAAAGAAACTCTTGCGTCCAGGTGAGATGAAAATGAAAAAGATTAACCGTCTGTGTGTGCCTTCTTAATCGTTTGTTTTGGTCCCTCACTTCCGCTTCGCTTCTCATGCACTGACTCGCTAAGCTGAACAGCCAATCAGAATGATTTCTTTGTCCCGACTTTCTCTGACCTCCCGCGGGAGGTGTGAATATGTGCCGTAAAGCAACGACGGTGCGGGACACACCAACCTGAGTAGGGCGCTGCGAATGCCCGACTGCCTCTGACGGCCTCTGACTCCCAAAATCGGGTAGGTGTGTCAGGGCCTTTACCCGTGAGGGATTTGACGAAAATCTGCATCATGGCATTGATTATACATTAAGATACATAAACAAGAAGAACATCCACACCTGATGCCAGAGACCATCTTTTAATCTATATGTGATGTTCTACTACTACTATGTCTGTCACGGCCACTGAGTCCATTCCATTAGCTGAAGACCTAAGGAAAAAGCTTGATTTGAGCTCGACAAAAGCACATCTCTAGATGCCTATTGGCATAAATGTATCATTGTCTTGCCCATTAAGAATAGATGGTAATATCCACTTTGCCAATGCATGTCAAAAGTAACCGTCTAAATGGTGGTAATTGGATGAATTTCTGTGGCAATGCAAATAGAGGCTAATTGCCACTTCCACTCCAGGCCAGCGAGAAATCCTTCACCGACTGGAGGAGGAGAACGGCCCGTGTCTACGCCGTGAGGCTCCCTGCAACATGTAGCCCCCTTCATTCCTATTCATAGTGCACTCACATATCTTAAACGGCTCATTTGAATTGGTTCGCTGCCAAGCGAGTCTCTCTCCCTCTTAACAAACAAACACGACGACAATATTGCGAGTCAAGCTGTTGTTTGTTACTGGGTAGCGAGATGACGGCGGCTCAGTGACTCCCGCATCACAAACCAGTGTGTAGTGACCTGACCCGCTGCTACAGGAGTGTGTGAGGATGCTGAGGATGGGGAAGGAGACATCAAACCCAGGCAGATGGGATGAAACAATGGACCAATGCAGCACGTCTGTGACAGGCCGCACCAGCTGATCAAGGCAACAGCAATTTACTGGCGATGAGAGAAACACCAAATGTTACCAAATAGCAGAGCTTTGCTTTCAAATTACTATAATTTGTCTCCTGACAGCATCTATATGAGCAGTTTCTTTGTCTTATTATCTCCTCTATGGATGTAGCAGATACAGCAACT
This sequence comes from Pogonophryne albipinna, assembly GCA_028583405.1. Classification (NCBI taxonomy): domain Eukaryota; kingdom Metazoa; phylum Chordata; class Actinopteri; order Perciformes; family Artedidraconidae; genus Pogonophryne; species Pogonophryne albipinna. The sequence goes on from CM053247.1 coordinate 1,779,605, forward strand.
GTCTTTTATTTTCACAAGTATTGTTCTTTATTAAGTGGAACACAGACCATTACTCAGTGACACATCAACTCAACAAGCAATTTACTATGTATGATATGTTGTCTACATCCACTTAGCTAATTAAGACAGTCACAGCAGTGTAGATTTCAGGGCAGATCAAACAGTACTATGTTGATATGGGAAACAGAGGAAGACTCCACCAACTCTGTTAAATCATAATCCCTGTTCCCTCGGCCTGATTAGAACATTTCAACAAGAGCCTGGGCTGCCTACCGTGGTAGCGCCTAAGAGAGGCTTGGTGTAGAACTATCACAGCTTCCTCATTAGTGAGAGGGGATTTCATTTGGAATATCTCACCGAGCACTTTGAGAGAAGCGGCTGTATTTACATTTAAAAGATCCAAAGTGGCCGTCTGAAACTAGCTACCTCTTTCCTTAATTGCTGGCTTCAGTTGTCCATGAATACATCCACTTTATTACTGGCTCTCATTACTGGACAGCACTGAGGAAAGTCTCTTTCCCTGCTGCCCCCCACCCCCCTGCACACACACACACACACACACACACACACACACACACACACACACACACACACACACACACACACACACACACACACACACACACACACACACACACACACACACACACACACACACACACACACACACACACACACACACACACACACACACACACACACACACACACACACACACACACACACACACACCACCTCTCTCTCCCGTTCCAGCAGGACAGGACCACATCAGAGTTCTCCACATGGCCAAAAGACACAAACATTCGAGAGGGATTAGACTGTAATCCTGTTTTTACTTTCATCTGCCACATATTCAAAGGAGAAGCTCTGCGAAGCATGGAATTCTTCAAGGATGTGCTCCATGGAAAATAAGTGGAAGCCCTGTAAACAATGCAGTACTAGCATGGGGATTATAAGTTTTAAATGACAAGAAGACAATAAGCTTGACAACTGATTTAGACTTTGCCTATATGGAATACATCTTAGCTTGCCAGTGCATTTAAATATGTGGAAACTGAACAATGTGATGTAACTTAACTGCATCACGTCAACAATAAGTTCATCCCCAGTACAATTGATTTGACTTGCTTTGCTAAAAAGTTCTAATCTAATTTAAAACTGCGAATGCACTATCCTACACATATACTAGGGCTTGCACAGGGGTGAATCTTATTTGTTTAAGAAGACTGATAGACCTGGTCGGACCAGGGTTGCGGTCAAATTGTCAGAAAATCAGCTCTTCCTTTACTATTGCTTAACCTCAAAGAAAATCGTCTTGGGGTTAAGGAAACATTGTGAATGAGAATTCATCACTTACACTGAGATGTTATGGATGTGCGTCTGCTGCGGGGAAACTCAAATGTTCCGTCCAGTTGACTACTATAAACTCACTTAGATACTTATGTGGTTGTTTTATGCAGGCTTTATAAACAGTGAAAAATATATTCTTCATTACAAAGGTTGGAATTTAAATAAAATATTTTCTAAAGTTTTGCACACACACACCCTCACCCTAACGGCCCGTCCACACGGCGGCGTGCGTTGAAGCTTCAACGCTTCTGCCCATTCCCTTTGAATGGGGTGACGTCACGCTTTGCCAAACTGCATTGTGGTTCCGTCGCTTCGCTTTGCTCGCGTTGCTCGCTTCAAAAGTTGAGCAATGTTCAACTTTTGAAGCTTCGGCGCAAGCGTCAGTCAATCAAATCATATGCCATTACAAGCTCTATCCAATCAAACCGGGAGATTCATGTGATTGGTTGTTGATCGAGTTTCAGACACGCCCGCCGGCAAGCTTCAACGCACGTCGCCGTGTGGACGCTGCGTAATGGTGCATTCACACTGGACGCAATGCGATTTTGGGGCGTGTCACGATAACATGTTGAGTCAATGTAAAGATGCGGATAGACTCAAATTTGCTCCGGTGGCGCAAATGACTTGGTTTGGTTTCTAATGTTCACTCACCTTTAGTTCCTTCAACACTGAAACAACTGAAACATTAACTTTAATTAAATGTATTATGTCAACAGATTTCACATCACTGTAGTTAAAAGCAATAATATAAAGTTTAAATAATATATATTGGGTTCAACTTAATATTATTGCCTTTAACTAACCTAATACAGTTATGTGAAATCTGCTGACATAAAACATTTAATTAAAGTCAACGGTTCAGTTTTTCTGTGTGTGATCCGACACATCTTTTCATCCACGGTCTGGACTAAACTAGCTGCTCCTGTTTTGGTCTTTTCACCGTCTGCATAGAAACAGCAGCTGGTTGCTTTCCAGGTCTGATATGGTACAATAAAATCGAAAAATGTATGATCTTTTGCTTTTTTGGCTACTGAACGTTGTTCAATGTATTGCATAGTGTGACGATATCATATTTCTCAAATCTATGAAAGTGGAAAACGTCTTGTTGGGAGTTTTGGATTTGTACGTTTCAGCTCATCTTATTGTTTTGTCCTTAGTTTTACACTGATTCCAGCTTGAGAATAAAGGGTGAAATGAACAACGCAATACAATGTATTCATTTATATCTAATATTTATATTTATAAAGATGTAGACATTTTGAAGTTTTTCTGCTAAATGTATCAGTCATAGTAGCACCAAACCAGAATTGCAACTGAGCTGCTGGTGTAATTCTTGTGGGCCCCTAAGAGTTCATTACTGAGTAATCCAAGTCAGTATGTAGAAATGCCCAACTGCCAGCAGGTCCCAGAGGGGAGATTGAGACTGCCATATCAACACAGGAATGACCTTGTTTCCCTCAGCCCCCTCCCCCTTCCCCCTATCACATAAACACATTACAGCCTGGACAACCCACACCTGACCCGTGTCACTCAACACGAGCAACACATGCACACATGCTGGTCCAAGCAAAGCTGCACAGGCATTCAGAAGAGTATGTGATGATCAGGAAGCTCTGGTGTGGAAATATGCATTCTACTTTTACAAAAGTGTAAAAACAAAAGCATTGATTTTAACTACGCCTTAACAGGAGTTTCACAGATATCCACCTCAAGCAAAAAACACATTATCATTCATTGTACGCTAAATTGTAATTGTACGGTATAAGCTACTAAAATACGACGCAAATATACAATAGAAAATGACCATGCAAGTGAGAATTTGATAATGTATTTATGTATTGAAGGATAGCCCCTTGAGATGTAGCAACTCATTTTCGAGGGGGTCCTAAAACATAAATACACAAATGATAAGACAGTTTCATAACATTACATATACTATATACACAAATACAGACAAAACTGAATCAGATAACATAACATACACTACGGTTACACAAACAGACAGCTCGCTCACCCCCCCGCCCACCTCCAGCCCTCGACAGTTGTACAATAAAAACTGACAAATGACATCAACAACAATTACAATGAGCAGACAATAAAGTTTGAAAGCTCAAACTAAAAGCATAAACAAGGTGATTTGAGATGCGAATATAAAGATGTCCTGAAGCAGTGGGAAGAGGTAATGGATCTTAGAGAAAGAGGAAGATTATTCCCATCAAAAGGAGCTTTGTATTGAAATGACCTGCGTCAGACTTCTTTGAAAATACTTGGGACAAAGAAAAAGGGATGTTGCATGTCTCAGTGGATATGAAGATCTAAATCCAACCAAAAGCTCTTTCAAATAAGAGGGACAACTTAAGTGAACACATTTAAAGATAAACCTTATCCAATGAAATTGTCTTCTAGATTGAGGCTGCAGCCAATTAAGTGATTCATACATGGAACAGTGATGAGTTCTGTATGGACACCTCAGAACAAATGTACACAGTCAGTTATAAACAACATTAATGGGCTTAAGATAAGTGTCAGAGGTGTTCTGATAAACAATGTCAGCATAATCAATAATGGGTAATATAAACTGAGAAATTCTAATTTTTCTGACTTCAATTTTAACAGTTAATTGAGCGATAAAGTGAACTCAGACACCCATTATGTTCTTTTTATAATGCAATCAATGTGGGGCTTAAATGAGAGATCAGGGTCAATCCAAAATCCAAGATATTTGAACGAACCAACTTTCACAAGAGCTGACGCATCGTCAATGTAATATGAAGGTCAAAGGAATATCAGTGACTGTGCCCCTTGCCAAACACTATGTTGCAGGACTTCTTCATATTCAGTACAAGTTTGTTACTATGAAACCAGTATTGAACCAAGTTAAAATTACTACATTGCCACATTAATTTTACTATTTATTTATTTTTGGGAGAAAAAGTGAGAATTCTGACTTTAATCTCAGATTTCTGACTTTAAAGTCAGAATTCTGACTTTAAAGTCAGAAATATCGGTAACTGTAGAGAACCAGCTTCAGTGAGAGACATACACATTGCAGTAGGCAACAATGCCATCCTCTTCCGTACCTCTTGGACCCCTCTGGCGCGCAGAAATGCATTCACGTCCTCCATTGTTGCCTACTGCAATGTCTAAGTCTCTCACTGAAGCTGGTTCTCCACAGTTACCGGTATTTCTGAGATTAAAGTCAGAATTCTGAGAAAAAAGTCAGAATTCTGACTTTTTTCTCAGAACAAAACAAAATGTGGCCCTAATCCTCTTCCGTATAGAGCATTCTGGATTTGTAACATAAAAGAGTTTGAAGTGTACATAACAGTCAGACCACACACTGACTTCTATTATGCAGATAAGAATTAAACCAGAGGAGAGCATCTAGATCAAAACCAATAGAATAGAGCTTGTCAAGGAGGAGACTGTTGTGTCCCGTCAAAAGTGTTGAGTTCAGTCATGTTTCATGTTTTTGTTTAATCATTTTTTGTCTTGTCTCCCACTTCCTGTCTTATTTTGGTACTCACCTTTTGTGTTTCATTCCAGGTCCCTTCACTCCCTATCCTTGTGTGTGTCTCCCGCTCTCATCAGCGTCAGCCCCGCCCCTGATTGTTTCCACCTGTGCCAATTACCTTTTGTTTACATTCCCCAGCCTTCCTTTGTCTTATGTCAATTTGTCTTGTTCTGTCTCCACGTACCAGCGATTACTTATCCTGTCTCAAGCCTGATTCATGCTCCTGAAATGATGTAAGTTTTGTTCCTCACTTAGTGAGCGATTTTCTTTTGTGCCTTTTGAGCCTTTTTTCACCTCGTCAAGAGTGTCGATCTTTATTTGTAAAATCCTTTTTTGGAATAAAGTGTTTTTTCTCATACTTTACCTCTGTCTCCCGGGTCGTGCATTTGAGTCCTATACCTTGTGTTTCCAAGTTCGTGACAGAGACAGTGGTCAACCATATCAGAAGCCTAGGAAAGATCAACAAAAAGGGAAGAAGTGAAGACATGTTTTACTGAAGCAAACTGTGAATAGTGTCTCTGAGCTTGAGTTGCATGGTGGATGTGTGCAGAGTTTACATGTGTATCATTTATCACATTCTTTAGAGCTTGGTGCAGGCTGTGTTGTCGAGCTGTCAACACTTTGCTCAGCCCAAAGCCCAGGGATTACACAGGAGCTGATGGCTGTCTGTCACAGAGAGGACACATAATACACATTCATGTTGGATCAGAGATGCCTACTTTGAAAGGTTTACCAGAAGTGACTCATTGGCTACGATTTGTTGTTTTACTCCAGCAAAATGGAATCTTGCAAATACTGGAACACTGGATCAGAGGAACCAGATTGTTTTTGCTAATGGCATCTTTACTAAAATACACACTATAGCTTTAAAAAACACTATTGCACCAAACCAAAACACCTAATTTGAGCTATTAATTAGTAATGTACTGTAAAGACATTTTCTTTTAGCAATTTTGCCCTCGGTCAAGAATAAAGACAACCATTTCTCATTTTAGCAAGACCTCCTATGCGGGACAACGTATGTTTATATTATATCAGTTATTTAATTGATCTGGTTAAAACTGAAATGTTGACTTTGATTAAATGTATTTTGCCAAAATATTTCACATACCAGTATTAGGTTAGTTGAAAGCAATAATATTAAGTTTCAATAATTAGGTTCAACTTAATATCATTGCTTTCAACTAACCTAATACAGTTATGTGAAATGTGTACACCCAAAAGTATTAGCAATGCCCCCGGTGACTAAACCCTCATCAGACTGACAGCCACTGTTGGTCACATGACACTGACGTCCAGGTGATAATGTTCTCTGTTGCATTGTGATAATGATGGGTGAAGTGGAGGATACCGTCGGGGATGGCTCTTGACCCAAACCAATGTTCAAACTATGATCTTTCCTTACACCTATACCCAAGTTGTTTTTATAAACTATAGTGTTGTCACAGTCTAAAAAATATGATTTCTAAACATTAATTTGTAATGGCTTTGAAAGGCACAGACAAATAAAAATATCCTTTGATAGTACAGGTGGCAATCCAATTCTTAAAAATCTATGATTTGATATCATTTAAATTAAATTAAAAGAAGAAGGTAGGACTTTTCTGTTTCCCTTTACCTGTCCCCCCCCCCCCCCCCCCCGGAGCAGGTTAGCCGTATAGCATAAGTTACCATGGAGATCTAGCCTGCTAAGAAGAGAACCAGCTTCGTAGGCCCGAAAACCCCGAGTTTTCCCTGAAGTTAGCCGGCTAAGCGAAAATCCTGCTTCGTAGTATACCCCCCTGCTCCGCTGCGCGTGCATCATTTCCAAAGTGCTTCCACAGCAGTGACACACATATGTGGATAACCATTTATACGAAAATGGTTAAAGCAACCATCACTAAACGCCAGCAACACTGCATCTACTGCAGACAGTAGCAACAGGTCGGATGGGGACATCACGTTACCCTCCGTTGTGGACAGAGCCGGCCCAACCCATTAAGCGACATAAGCGGCCGCTAAAGGCCCCGCAGCCACTAAGGAGCCCCCTAGCAAAAAAATAATTAATTAATTGTGTTAATATGCCTAGATTGCCTACTCTCAAAGTCATTATATTATTGAGTCAATAATATAATACATTAACCGTGCTTTACCTGAACCTCATCATGACACTAGAGAGGACGGCAGGATTGCAATTTCCTGTGTTCAGTGAATGCAACAGAGGCAAGACACCAGACCAACCAGAGAGTTGAATGGAAATAAACATCTGTCTTATTGGCTGACAGGTACCTATCCTGTGAGCTGTGACAATGTTTAAAATAAACTGTCAGTCGGACTCAGAGTTTTTGAAGATGGACATAAGAAAACATTTTTTCTTAAAAAAGACCACAATTCTCAAGTGGTGGCTCACACAACAACCCCAGAGCCACCACCTGAGCCAGATGAACAAGGTATGTAAATGTCAGTAAACTTCCAAGTTATGCGAACATGTAAGCAAAGCATAAATTACAGCTACGTTGACGTTACTTTGAATCGCGGGGGTAAGCTAAACTGTTAGCAAGTAGCTATAGCTAGCCAGATATATTAAATAAACACTTTGTCATACAATCTAAATGTTATGTTTTTTAGCATTACCTGGTGATTTCAAAGAAAGCTCTCTGGAAAATGTTGACTTACTGTTCGACATGAAGCTAGAAGCTACCTTACATTACACAGTTGATCCGGAGTCCTGTCAGTTAAAGTGTTTCATAGTTAGCTTAGCTAAGCATCAACCTAGCACTGAAATATATGGATGTTATGTGACGGTATTTCTGAGGAAAAGTCAGCTGAAATGGTGGCATAGTTGCCTTGCCACTGCGTGTCACAGCATGTTTGAACATATTTTCAGCAGTAAATGTGGCTGTTTGGCCACTGACGTTGCCATAACAACACCTGCATTTAAATGTACAACCTCTTTTTGTGACAGATTTTTGCAAGAAATTCTAATTCTTCTGATTGATATTCCTATTGACAGCTAGTTTCTATGTGAACATTATGAGATTGACAGCCAGAGAGAATAAATGAGAGATGCCAAAACAGAGCCTGCCCAGGTATATCTAAACAAGTATCCGCCTGTACAGTGGGGTGAGGCGGTCATTTTGTGGTATAAAAATAGACAATGGAATATTCATGTGAAAATAGTGCCATATTCTGCCATGCCTGTAGAAATGTTGGGTCAAACATAATGCATACAATAGCACAGATGCCTTCACCACGAATGGCTACACAAAGATCTCATATCCCAAGCTTATCAACAAGCTGATGTTGCAGCTGAAATGTTCTCCAGGTCACAAAGTCAACCTCACATGATGATGTGATACCAGTTTTCAAGCACAGTAAATATTCTCTTTCCAGAGTATATGATGGGACCAAGGTGATGATTTAGTACATGGTTTTAATAATACTTTTGCTTTTCAATGTTTGCCATTTCAAACCATGAGCTGGTTAAAATAATATGTGCCTTGATTTACAATATGTTCTCCTTTGTTTTATCAGTACAGCTTTGAAGCTGTTGTACTTTTCCTTGCCATAGTCCACTTTGGACTATATGAGATATTTCAGGATTGCACTTTTAACTCAATTGAAATGTTCTCACTTGCTTGGTTTCAAAACATAACAAATGCCATAATCTGTTCATTGGGGACCATCAATGCTATTTTTCATTGCTGTTGCCGGCCACTATTGCTCATGTAAACCTGCTACTGCTGCGCCCCCTGTAATCTCAGAGGCACCCTGAGTCATTTTGTTCTGGACCCGGGCCTGTACACGGCCATATACTAAACAAACTACAGAGCCCATTCCGTGTCCTGTTATTGTTTACTTCCTGTCTGCCTTCTTCTGGTGATTTATCTGACGTCCAGCGCTCCGTCTTTTAACCTCTTTTCCTTTCTCTTTCTTGATCCTCCTTAGCAACCTTCATTATAGTCCTTGATAGTGGTCTGTACTACTGTATTAACAATGTGTCACATGTTAAGAATTTACAATCAGAATCGAGTATTCAACTAAGCCGTGTAATACAAGTTGTTAGTAGCCTTAAGGGCCTACACAGTTGTTATGCTACCACATCGCCCTTCACTGGATGTATAATGAGCTGCACTAAACTACATTTTAGCATTTAAAATACCTAGCCATTCTTTTGCGGTTATTTTGGTGAAAGTAACTCAAAAGTAACTAAAGTAGTGTAACTCATTACATTTCAGAGACAGTAATATTGTAATGTAACTTATTACTTTCAAAAGACAGTAATAAGTAATATGTAATATATTACATTTTGGAAGAAACTTGCCCAACACTGTTCCTTACTGACACCTTGGATCCATCTTGCCTTGGGTCCAGCCTTCATCCAAATCACCTTTGAAAAGCAAAGATGGAAGTGAGGCCTTTAAACTTTATGGTGAGAGCCTTGGTACCACATGCTGTTTCAGTAGCAGTGCTGCTAGCAGGCCCGCCGATTTATGGCTCATGACACGCATATATTTAATTTGTAACCAGACACTTCCTCTTCCCCTCAGTCTTCTCAGAACTCTGGAACACTTCTTGTTTTCCCGGGTCAGGGGTTAAACAAAGGAAACATAGTGCTGGCTAGCTGAAGGACCACAGCCAGGGGGGTGTGAGGGTCACCTCCGAAACTAAGCCAGAGCAGACTGTGGGACACTTCAAGGTTAAAGGTTAAGGTTAATATCTAGCAGGAGGGTTGGACCACTGCAAAGACCTTAAAGTTGAATGGGAGTTGGAATCAGAACATTTTGCATTTAATATAATGACATCCTCCCTCTAGGAAAAGCGCTCCTGGTTTATCGCCATGACATCTTTACTGCCCCATAGGCCATAAACCCCCCGAGGGGCGGTCCCAAGTGCAGTTTCACGCCCCACTAGCCCTCCACCTCTGAGCAGTGGTGTATCAACATATACGTTTATTTAGTGTGAATGTCCCGCAGCGCTTACTGCTCGTCCTGTTTATGAAGCCCAGATCGTTGTGAGCGAAGCAGCCAGTATGTACATCAGTACCGGATTTTCCGGCTGTCAGAGGATCAAGAGCTACAGCACAGGGACACACTGTAACAGTTATCTGCATCTGATCTGTTGTAACTGACATATTCTTGGGCATTCTGGCATGTACCATGCACACAGTTAGATAACTATCAAAGCATCGATGTGTGACATTAAAAACTAAAGTCATTTAGCACACATTGAAAATGTCTTGTCAGAGTTATATTTAACCCAATCGTTAGACAAATACATTGTTTTATGAATTATGCATTACTGCTTAGTATAAGTTTTGATTTAAAACAATTTTTTATTCTCAGCTCTTTTTTTTGAAATATCTGCAGATGATGACTTTAGTATGGTTTACGATAGGGAAAGACCATTGCAAATAGAATGTATAACCGTTCTGTGGCTCAAAATGCTGAAATGTCCTTGGCCAAAATACCTAACCCCAAATTTCCCGTAGGCATGTCCACGGTGTTGGAGTGTCTGGATAAAAGCATCCGCTAAATAACATTCAATGTAATTTAATGAAGAAAGTCACTAGTGCTGCTGCCAACATCGGCCCTGCATATACTGTAACCCATGAGATATGGAATAGTTCAACATTGAGTCCTAATATAAGTCTTAGGCATATTGGGCTGGTTTTATTTCTCTTGGTTTTGAGACTTATTTTGTTGTGGTCTTAACAGCATTGAAACTAATATATTAAATATACAATGTCCCTAATATACTTTGGTGATCTAAAAATCACACAATTCAGTGTTCTTACCCATGTTGTTCATTTTCTAAATGGCATTGTTTTTTCTGAACAAAATTCCATTTATCTCCATTGTGGAGAGAGGAAGAAGACATCTCACAGACCTACATCTCAACACTCTAACAAACAAATAAAAAATGTTCACATGGCTCGATACCAGAAGAGGAAGTGAGAATATGTTTTGGATTGATGATTTGGGTTAACTGACTCTTAACACATCTACAAAAGCTTATTGCAACAGTAACTGGATTAGCAAATGTGTTAAACACTGATTCATTTTGTGGAGACACAAAGAAGTAGAAGCAGCTACGAGAGGGAGGCTATCTTTATATCACATGTAGAGCTGCAGCCAGAATCCCTCTCCACTCCATCTGCTCGCCTCCCAGAGCTGCCAAACACAGCTCAGCAACACACACATGCACGCACGCACTCGCACGCATGCACACACACGCGCATGCACGCACACACACGCACGCATGCACACACACACACACACCCATCACATTTAAATCCGTACTCACATGCATATAAGTAAGCATATCTTTGTTACCTTGTGACATAGTCTAAATACGTTGTATTTACCACACTTCAAAAGCAAACATGTGAGGGAGAGAAAGAGAGAGGAGAGAGTCAGAGAGAGATGTGGGGGGGCTGAAATAAAAAATGGGTTCTGAGGTAAAACTTCAGAACCCTATATCATTATAAAATGTATAAACTGATTGTGTAGATATTTTTATTTCTCAATGTATTGTCTTATTTAAAAAAAATGTAAGCATATCAAGGGTTTGTCCTTAAATGACTCACACAGTCTTAAAGCACCAGTCTGAGGTCATGTTTAGGAAGCTGTAGATGTTGGTGCACACCAACCTCTCTCTCTTCCCTCCCTCTCTCCCCCGTTGCCGGGCTCCTCACCAGCAGGAGGGCCTGTAATCCCAGCAGCACTATTGTGCAGAGCGGCAGGTATTTCCCCCCCCTCCGCTGAGCAGCGACTCAGCTGACTGGCAGCGCTGTAGGAGCAGGAGGAGTTCTCCTCCTTAAAGCATTACTTCCTTACTTCCTGTACAGCAGGCAGGCTGCAGAGAACACAGAACACTGAGCTTTCCTCAGATTCATTTTCAAAGATGTGTTTCATGACTTCATCATATATCATAAATGAAGAGTGAAAGAGAAGTGTCTATACGAATGTGTGCAGAGGTGTATGTCTGTTTTAATCCTAACCTTCATCAACCACAGAGATTACCACTTAGTCTCCCACAGCCTTCCATTCAGACCAGAGGAGGGGTACTCTTATTTAATCTTGACTGATCTGACCTGACCAGCTGTGTGTGTGTGTGTGTGTGTGTGTGTGTGTGTGTGTGTGTGTGTGTGTGTGTGTGTGTGTGTGTGTGTGTGTGTGTGTGTGTGTGTGTGTGTGTGTGTGTGTGTGTGTGTGTGTGTGTGTGTGTGTGTGTGTGTGTGTGTGTGTGTGTGTGTGTGTGTGTGTGTGTACGTACGTACTCTGGGCTCTTACAACTCCTTGCAGCTGCACCCTTTAGAGAGGAGGTTTCCATGGTGAGGTTGGGGGGCTCCCATTGGTCCTTGAGGGGTTCCAACAGGTCCTCAGCAAGTTCTTTACATTTCGTACTCAACGTGCAGCATGCAGCAGCATTGGTCATTTGTTCAGCAACCGGTATTTATGTTGTTTTGTTTTTGTTTTCTGACCAGCAGCCCCTTGCTGCTGTGAGATTAATAACTGACCTGAATAGCCAAGGTGGAGGGAGCATGCCATTGATCACAACATGACTTGAAGGTTATGTCTGTTATGTTACTCTTTAAAGTAATTGCAGAGATCTGTGGCCATGGTGACATTACTAGAGATAGGCCAACAAGGCATATGAGCAGACAGATCTAATAGAAGGTTTGGCCAAAAGAAAACTAGAAAGGAAGCACACCCATCCCATAATGTTGCTAAAAAATATAAGTGAACAGGGAAACCCTGAGCTATAAGCAACTGGCAATTAGGGTAAACCACGTATTAGAGGGGGCGGATCAGATATCACGCATATGCCCTTTTAAAATGAGCAAGTGTTTTTGGGAGATGGAGAGGAATTAACTTCAATATAACAGATTATTGGCCCTCTATTATACTCTTTTTCAACAATATATAATAGGTCTCAGATATATACAAAACCTGTCTCTGAAGTGTTTGGCTCAAACACCAAACAGATCATTAACTGCTTTCACACCAAGTACTTTGCGGTACTTAGTTCCCGGTACTTAGTCCCCCCCGAATTCTTTAGTCCCTGGAAGTGTCCTTAGTAGATCGCGTTCACACCAGAATAAGTCCCTGAGGGAGGATTACACAAATGAAGCGGCTGACGTCACTTCTTCTTCTTCTGCTTTGGGTTTACTGGCAGGCCGCAACCAACTTCACGGCGTATACTGCCACCTTAAGTCCCGGAGTCCCCCGGAGTTGGGGACTGGCTTCAGTAGAACCTGCTGGGTAGCGTCTTCCGAGGAAATCGCCAGAAGCGCAGACACCTCCTCATCACTCCACCGCTCCCATGATTTATTTTGTGTTGCCATAAGTTAGTCTCTCTCCGTTGGTGCGCTGGGCTAATGCTAATAATGCTAATGCGAGCAAATAAAATGGCGGCTTCATAAAACTTTTCTGAGTTTTACGGGGCGTGGTTTGCAATTCGCCTAGCCTATCAGAAATTGTTAGTGCGGCCGACACACCCATAAACCTTTTACTCCCCAGGAAAGTACCACCTCTCTAGCTGGGACTATCTGGGGGTGAAAAGGTTCGTGCAAACTAGGTTCTAGTTCCAGATCTTTTTGATGTGAAACCAAAATCCCAGGAATTATCGGTCTGGTTACATTACATTACATTTCATTTAGGTGACGCTTTTATCCGAAGCGACTTACAATAAGTGCGTTCGACCAAGAAGATACAAACTTGAAGAAAACAGAATCATATAAGTACATCAGGTTTCATAGAGCCAAACATTTCAAGTGCTACTCAACTGGCTTTAGATAAGCCAGTCCTTTATTAGTATATAAGTGCTTTGTTAGTAATTCTTTGTTAGTAATTCTATCGCTCGAGGTGGAGTCGAAAGAGATGAGTTTTCAGTCTGCACTGGAAGTGTGCAGGCTTTCTGCTGTCCTGATGTCAATGGGGAGCTCATTCCACCATTTTGGAGCCAGGATAGCAAACCCACGTGTGTTTGCTGATGGGAACTTGGGTCCCCCTCGCAGTGAGGGTGCAGCGAGCTGTTTGGCTGATGCAGAGCGGAGTGCACGCGCTGGGGTGTACGGTTTAACCATGTCCTGGATGTAGGAAGGGCCAGATCCATTCACAGCATGGTACGCAAGTACCATTGTCTTGAAGTGGATTCTAGCAGTTACTGGAAGCCCGTGAAGGGAGCGGAGGAGCGACGTGGTGTATTTAGGAAGGTTGAAGACCAGACGAGCCGCTGCATTCTGGATGAGCTGCAGAGGTCGGATGGCACATGCAAGTAGACCAGCCAGGAGGGAGTTGCAGTAGTCTAGGCGTGAGATGACGAGAGCCTGGACCAGAACCTGCGTCGCTTTCTGGGTCAGCTGGGGACGTATCCTCCTGATGTTGTAAAGCGTGTATCTGCAGCAACGGGTTGTAGCAGCGATGTTTGCAGTGAAGGACAGGTTGTTATCTAGGATCACACCCAGATTCCTTGCAGTCTGAGTCGGGGAAACAACAGAGGTGCCGATGTTGATTGTTAGGTCAAGAGTGGGACAATCTTTTCCCGGAAGGAAAAGCAGTTCAGTCTTGTCATGGTTGAGCTTGAGGTGGTGAGCAGACATCCACTGAGAGATGTCAGCTAGACAAGCAGAGATGCGTGCGACGACCTGGGTCTCTGAGCGGGGAAAGGACAGAATGAATTGGGTGTCGTCAGCGTAGCAGTGGTATGAAAAACCATGCGGGCTAATGACAGATCAGAGCGAGTTTGTGTACAGAAAGAAGAGGAGGGGACCAAGGACACAGCCCTGAGGGACCCCTGTAGTTAATTGACAAGGGTCAGACTTGGACCCTCTCCAAGTTGCCCTGTAGGTATGGTCTTTGAGGTATGAGGTGATGAGGGAAAGTGCAGAGCCTGAAACTCCAAGTTCTTGGAGAGTGTGAAGGAGGATCTGATGGTTCACCGTGTCGAATGCAGCAGACAGGTCCAACAGGATGATGACAGAGGAGAGGGATGCTGCTTTGGCAGTGTGCAGTTCCTCAGTGACAGCAATGAGAGCAGTTTCTGTGGAGTGACCTGCCTTGAAACCAGACTGGTGCGGATCCAGAAGGTTGTTCTGATGGAGATAACAGGAGAGTTGTTTAAAGACAGCGCGTTCAAGTGTTTTAGACAGGAACGGGAGGAGAGAGACAGGCCTGTAGTTTATAACATCAGACGGGTTGAGAGTGGGTTTCTTTAGGAGAGGGTTTACTCTTGCCTCCTTGAGACTGTTTGGAAAGTGACCAGAAGTTAGAGAAGTGTTGATGAAATGGGTGAGAAACGGTAGAATATCAGGAGCGATAGTCTGAAGGAGGTTTGAGGGGATCACGTAGAGAGAGAGGGGAGAAGGAGAGAGAGAGGGGAGAAGGAGGTTCCTGGGAAAAGTACTCGGTTTGAAAGCGCCTATTGTAGCATCCCATAATCCCCTCTGTTTCAGCCCTTTCCATAAGCGCTGATTCTGTGTCTGTAGCTTTAAATGCTCATGAGCTGCAGCTGGCCACGCCCCTCTGCAGAGTGATTGGTTTAAAATAACACAATGGTGCTCGAGGAGGATATTCAGGTGTTAAGGTGGGGGGGGGGGGGGGGTTACCTTGGTTGGTTATTGGCTAATGGTTGTTGTGTAATTGTGACATCAGACAGGTTTTTATATAAATGGATCAGGACAAAAAGAGAGTCTCTTAAAACAGAGTGGACACATATTTACTGTATGTATAAAAGACATGAAGAAGAGGATTTTGCATAATAGGTGACCTTTAAAGGAAATGGTTCCAATGAGAAACAAGAGCACCAGAGGTTTCCCTCTCACTACTTCTCCATACAATACTCAATATATAACACGTATAGATAGATAAGTCAGTGATCTTGTATATGGCAGTGTTGCTGTATTTATGCATACACAGCTGATGCGTCTAGGTTCTCTGTGAAACTACAGTGAGTTTAAGTGGATCTCCAAACAGTGGGCCACTACTGTAGCGGCCTGATAGAAGTTCTGTCCTGCTGCCTGTGGCCTTTGAAGCCCTGGTGGGGTGCATTTGTCCCCCCTGCACCGCTGCCCTGCCAGTTGGCAAGCCTAAGCCAGGAAACTGTCAGTGTCGATTGAGCTGAGTGGAGGAGGTCCTGCTAAAGGAGCCTTGCTAGTTCCAGGGCCTACCTCTGTTTCCAAAGCATGGGAATAAAGAGCTCTGCATTCCACAGGTCTGAGCTGCCAGCTTTCCCCCTGCCCACAGTTCACAGGGAGCCCTGAATGAGATTAACAAAAGCGTTCTGTTGGACCCCTCTTGGCCGGCTTCCACGTCAACAGCTCGCAGGGTCAGGGGTCACACTAACTACATTCATTCCCAGCAGACCCCGTGCTCCAAACACAGGCTGCCAGTCGCACAAACTCCCTGCTTTTCCTCTAATCCCCCGAGATATGTCTGATCTCTCCACATGTTTCTGCTCAATTAAAGCAATATCACACCTTGCAAATGGAACAGAGAGAAAGAGAGGCAGGCAGGAGAGAATGCAGCCGCAAAGATGAACAGAGGAGAGAAAGTGAGAAAAGCAAATGAATGGAACGTGAAGGGATAATGGAATTATTAATCTGCTTGTGCAGGCACTAACACATGAGGCTACACACCTGATGAAACACCGGAGGCAACTTTAATAGTTGATGGAGGACACATGACTGGCACGGTAGTAAAGCCAACACACACACACACACACACACACACACACACACACACACACACACACACACAGTAATGAACCCACCGAGAAATACCACCAGCAACATTACCTCACTTATAAACTCCATTTCCATCTGCAACATGACATATATTTTTGTTCAAAAAATGGTTGAATAAACCCACTGCATGATAGTGTGCCTTCAGTCAAACAGCAGATTATCTGGTGATCATAATATAGACCCGCTCTGGCACCTGCACATCTAATATAAATATATGAGCGGTGCTCACATATCTGTAAATACAGCTATGGAAATAATGAAGAGACCACTCCAAATGTATCTTAAATCTCAATCTCTACACGTATGGAAGCCATTCCATTCCAGTGGTTGTTGAAGTCCAACACAGAGAAATGTTGTCAGTAGCTTATAGAATAAAATCATTTGTAACACATACCTATACAGTAGTAAAAGCAGAGAAACCGATCATGCTGCAGGGGTCTCTTCATTTGTTCAGAGCTGTATGTACATTCACCAGATCAGATTTTAGCTCATTTTATTTGATTTATTTCTATACATACTGGTAATACATGTTTATTCTTTTTTTCTTTTTAATAACAATATAAACTATTATTATGTCCGTGGTTATTCCATGTGTACTATCTGTGTTTGCCTCTTATTCTGTTGCTGCTATGACACGTGCATTTCCCTACGGGGTTCAATACAAGTCCGTCTTTCTTTAATGTAGCATTCATGAGCACAAGGGTCAGATATTTTGAGTTGGAGAAACTAAAACAGAGCTAATGGGAGAGTCTAACTAACTCTTACAAGAAGAAACAAACATGACTCCAAATGTTGGGGATGATTCATGTTGATAACAGTTTGCTAGCATTTCATAAGGCCAGAATATATCAAACATGTGAATGATTGTGGAGCTGAGCACCCAAGTGGCAAAAAATGGGATTCTAACAGCTTTAAGCAGACGACTGCTAATTCATGTTCACAACTATGGCTGCCTTGACCAGAGGCCTGTACTACGAAGCAGGATTTTCTCTTAGCGGCTAACTTCAGGCAAAACTCTGGGTTTCCGGTCCTACGACGCTGGTTCTCTTCTTAGCGGGCTAGATCATTTATGCTGAGCGGCTAGCCTGCTCCGGAGCAGGGGCCTATACTACGAATCAAGATTTTCGTTTAGCAAGCTAACTTCTGGGATTTCGGGTCCTACGAAGCTCGTTCACTTTTTAGCGGGCTAGAACTCCATGGTGACTTATCCTGGAACCTAGTCTGTGCTCCGAAGCAGGATATGTTCCAGGATAAGAGATCAACTCAGTGAAAGCACCGCCTGCTGACCAATCAGAGCTCAGTGTGCGGAGTTTAAAGCGATAAAGTCATATTACAGGAGAAAGGAAATACAGAAAAGCTGCCGTTGCAGGAAAGACGGCCGGCAAACATCACCGACTGTGTGAACGTGAACATTAATAGAATATCACCTCCATCTTCAGAGCAATCTGACTATTATAACATTAGCGTTAAGAAAGCTTACTGAAATATCTGCCACAACATAAGTAACCGGATCAGAGTAACATTAAGTACAGTCCGCGGCCTATCACTTCATAATGTATCATATATCTCCTGATCTGAGTCAGCTGAGCCGTATCTGGCCGTGCAACACTCACAGAGTCACATACTGTATGCAGAAGGATTATTTTAAGCAACACATTAAGTTGAGGAAACACTCGAGTCAAATGTAATGAAAGTCAGATCGTGTCTTGGACCGGGCAGTGATATCATAAACCTGTTAATGTACGCATTCAAACACTTGTTCTGTTACCAGCTGTATTCACCTTGCAGGTGCAGCTCTGTGGCTTTGATCCTGGATAAAGTGTTTAAGTCATGTTTAAAGTTTAACTTCTTCATATGTCTAATATTATAGTTGACTTTTCATTCAGGAAGTATGACGCTGCGCTGTCAGTACGCTTGTCCATGTTTGTGATTGGTCGAATGCTCCAAATACCACCCCTTTCATGTGAAAGCGCACCTAACTAGATAGGACACGCTGGCTTGAGCGATCCACTTGATAACCCGCGTCGTGGGACCGTTTAGCGAGAGCGCGTATGTTTTGGATTAGGCCAACCGGCTAACTCAAACATATCCAGGTTAGGTTGAACCAGCTTCGTAGTACAGGCCTCAGGAGTGAGTAGCATACCATAACATCATATACAACTACAGCATGCATTTGAGAGTGGTTTGCACATGTACATGATTTGTGGTTAAACATCTAAAACTTGGAAACACACTGGAGTGATCCTGTAAAGTTATTTATCAGTTCATT
The DNA here is from genome assembly GCA_028583405.1 of Pogonophryne albipinna. Lineage (NCBI taxonomy): Eukaryota > Metazoa > Chordata > Actinopteri > Perciformes > Artedidraconidae > Pogonophryne > Pogonophryne albipinna. Next base: position 1,798,466 of record CM053247.1, read on the forward strand.
TGGATTTAATTGTGTTCTTCTATAGATTCATGTCTGACATCTGAATATTCACAACTGTAGCCCCTATGTTCCCGATATAATATCATGTTTTGATTTGTGACTCTAAAAAAGATTGCCACTGCCTTTCTGGAAGGAAATGATCACTCTATAAATGGGTTGAGTTGTAAATAATGGCTCAATTCATTGTCAGTAAATGATTTACTTAATATAATTACTATACTATAACAATAAACATCCAGGATGATGGTTCACGACGACACTTGCTTTGTCTTTTAGCTCTACCATTGAGCATTTGACCTCTGAGCTCTGACCTTTAAGAAGAGCTGCAGAACATCTGGACTGATTTATCAACAATATATTGACATGCACAAATGCATAATGTGATGGATTATTGTACGAGCCTTTTATTACTGACGATGTGGCCCAGATAATAAGATCTCTGAGGCATTAATAAGTGGTTATTAACCAATAAAAAATACTATTTGGCTGTCACTTTGCTCATAATGTGTTAGTGATTGAATAATTAGACCGTTAGCTAAGGCAAAAAGGCTGGACTCTGTCCTTGACATGAAGAAGTCACATAGTGTTTGTGCTTAGTCCTGCATCTGAAACCAGTTAGGCCAAAGAGCAGCGGTAAACCAAACTGGACAGGGGGAGACAGAAAGAGAGATATATAGAAAGGGGATGAGGGTGAGGTTGGTGGGGAGGGGGAGATGGTTGGTGGGGGTTGTTCACAGAGAGGATCATACATTACTTTTTTCTTCCCCAGTATTTCTTGTCCTTGATCTGCCTGCTTTTCTTTAAGCTGGATCCAGAGCCCTGCCCCCCTGCCGAGTCTTTAGCCCAGAGGAGGGGAGGCCTCGGCCAGCTGCAGGCTTCACTGGAGCCCTGCGCAGAGAGGGGGGGGGGTGTGGTGGATGGAAGCAGAGACACAGAAAATGAGAGGGAGGCAGAGGGAGGAAGAGAGAGGCAGAGAGAGGCAGCGATGACAGCGTGAGTGCAGCAGAGGATATTGCACTCAGAGACACAACACGGGGACCCTGAGAGATTGAGTTTCAAAGCGGGAAAAGAGCTTCCCCAAACACTTCCGAAGCTAAAACCTTTTTAAAAAACGGTGGCAGTGTTTGTCAGGAGATGACTCGTCAAATTAACACGGCAGCACATAAAATGACAGATCAGCCCCAATAAACGGTGTTATAGTACAGTTTCCACTAAGACATGTTAAAGAAGAGTTAACACTAATATAATATTTTATAAATGCGGTATAGATCAGTTATATGAAATGAATAAGGAAACATTCGGGTTGCCAGGTTGCTAAAAGCTGAGCTTATGGAAAATAAACATCCAAAGCTCTTATAATGCCTTGTGACTGATCTATAAAGCAAATGAACGATTGATAAAGATATCACATACACATTACATGTCGTCCCTCCATGAGATGTACCCTCTTTCATATTTCATTACTATCTTCTTCAACCTTCTGAATGCGTCCTGCTTTCAAACGCAGAGGACGAGCTGGTGAGGTTGAAAAAACTACAATCTCAAACCCAAACCTTTTTGTATTGACCTAATCGAGAAAGAAAGAATCATTTGTAATAATAATTTCAGTACTTAAATGGATTGTAACAAACAAATCATTTTACAGACTTTTCCCACAGAAGTTTAAACATTTTGATGAAAGGCTGAAACATGAAGCCCCTGAAGCGTGAGGTCATGTCAATGTATTGAACGCCGACACATGTGTTTTAATATCCTTTCATTTAAAATATTCTTAAAGAAATAATAACAAACTTCATTATTTATAATCTTTCATTTTAATTCTGCCAATTATCAATGTAGTTCTCTTGCACCAGTTTCTTTGTATTTTAAGTTGACAAAATAAGAATAATTTTAAAGGTAAAAGGTGTTATTGTTGTCATATGGACACACAACTACAGTGTCGTTGTGCAATGAAAGATTGGGTCACAGGTTCCTCAACCACAGAAATATATATAAGACATAAAAAAAACTGAATTAAAACTTAAACTGAATTAAGTTGTAACGGCAGTTATATTTACATGTATTCCATCTCACAACAACATGTACTGCTGCTCTGTTGACTCTTCTAGATTTCAGAGGATAAGTAATGTTAAGGACACTGTCCGCCTGCCGTCAACAGAGGGCGCTAGGACTCAATATGTGGATCCAGTGAAATTAAGGAAAACATTTTTTGTGAGATAAACATTAATGTGAAAACTCAAATGCTCAAAAGAGCATAAATCAATGGGAAGAAACTGATATTTAGACTTGTGGATTCCCACTTTTATGACGTCTAGACAGCATCACATCTACATGAGTTCACTTAGGGTGCATCAAATATATGTTGGTGACAGGGGAGATCCAGTTGCTCAGCTAAATCAGATTTTCAAAAAAAACAACAAAAAAAAACTAGATCACAGACATCCTCCCTCTAGTGCCAACACTCAGTGAAGCAGCAGCATTAGCATACGACGCAGCTCCAACATGTGTAACCAAACAGTGAAATCCCAGAGATGGTGTTTTATGATCTGTTTGATAACTTGTGTGACACAGCACTCCCTGTTCATTTATAAACCCCTGGTAATCCCCAAGAGGTAGTGACAGCTGATTTAGAGACGCTCGGGGCTCAGTTGGTGAAGATAAACTGAGGTACTTTCTCGCAACAAGGTCTACCGAGGGCCCGGAGAGTCTAAATCACTCCTTAAAGAGACAGGGGCCCAGCATCACCAGGGGCCCAGGGTGATGCTGGGCCCCTGGCCGGCGTGACGCATTATCTTCATGTACTCTCTCAAACATGGTGTCGGCTGCGGGTGGACAGAGAGTTACTCCAAAAAGTTTCCTGCCGGAAAGAAAGGGATATAATTCATACATCTAATGGGAGCCATAAATCTTCATATTAACTTCACCGCACAGCAGAGAAGGGCACGGCCTGGAGAAATAAGAGACAGATGAGGGCAGGGAGGAGAGAAACATCAGTTAAAAGGTAGAGGAAGTGAGGAAGGGAGTGTGCTTAACAGAAGACAACAAAACAAGGAGTAAAGATCTGGGTTCATATCGAGACATAACCCAGACAATCAAAAAGCAGGGGGGGGGGGGTGCTACCACAAAGGGAGAGGAAAGAGGGGACTGAGGGGTGACAGCGGGCCCCGCTGCAAGGGTGAGACAGGAGGCAAAAGGGGCCTGGTGGCAGGGCCCGGGCCTGGGTGGTGTGGCGCTAACAGGCCCCCAGGGACCCAGCGCTGCAGGACCATATGGGGAGCAGTGAAAGGGAGAGGAGCAGCGGGGGCCCGGGGCCGACAAGCCACCGCTGCCCCGCTTCAGCTGTTCCCCTGGAGCCTGGGGACCTGGGGATTAGAGACACACAACAAAGACAACACACACACACACACACACACACACACACACACACACACACACACACACACACACACACACACACACACACACACACACACACACACACACACACAATACAGTACAGTACAGAGTGGACAAACGTCTAAGGAATCCATTCACTTAAAGTACAGACGCAGGTACACGTTTGCACACACACACTAAGACAAACACACAGTATATATATATATGTTTTTACTTTACACACAATGTGCTCTGAAGTAAAGCCCAGTCCATCTACTAACTGTCTGCGACAAACATCATCACACACAGTGCCAGCAGAGTGAGGGCCAAACTGTTCTATGTGCCACACAAAGGATACACAACTCACACAACCATACAGACAGGTTAACACGCACACAAACACACACACACACAAAGCAGATGCAGTGTGATGACTTTCCCATAATAACGCATCGAGGGAAGCATATTTTTCCGCAGACATGGCTGCAGCTTAAATATCTGGTTATTTCATCAATTGTGAAAGAAAAGATCTACTTTGTTAGATTAAAGCAAAGATAAACTAAGGTTAAGTATTCTGAGCTGGCTTCAGTGGGAATAAGAATCACTTAACTACATTATGTTTTTACATTGACAGATGTGAATTAAAATAAATAATATTGACTTCACATGGGACACAGAGAGGATATGCCTGTGTTGGGTTTACACTCCTCCACCTGATCTCCTCCTCAAATATGTCTTTTTTATAATCTTAAACATAATCCGGGCGAAATGATGTTTCTCTTACAACATGACGATGGCGTTTTCTCTGCACTGAAATGCAACTTTAAAGGTGCGCTGGATGAAGGACTGCTTCATACTCTTTGAAGACACATACATACATCATTGTGAACATGTCCCCTTTAATGTACAAACACACTCACTGATGTGGTTTGGGAATTATTGTGCTATTGCTTCATCATGATCAGGGAACATTAAAACACTAAGACACAAGAAGCAGTCAGCTGATCAGATACCTTGTAAACAAACCAAAATCCCATCCAGATTTCTAAAACACTTTATTGGGACGTTGAACTGGAAGGGAGTGCATCTGGATGTTGGGTTTGAGACCTCTGTGTGCATGAGACTCTTGTCAGTAGCCTACCGTCATTAAATACACAAATAAAGAATGTCACAGCTATGAAAACAGGACATCAAACTTGGAAATGTAGGAAGCAATATGTTTTACAGACTTGTTACTGTTTTGTAACATCCCATGTGTTTTATTTACTCATACGTTTTTATTCTAATTCATTTACTTTATTTGTTTGCTGCTTTTGGGTAACGAAAGAGTGAACTCTTAACAGAGCAAAAGGCTATATAAATACTGTGGGATTTTTTAAATGTCTCTTTATTCATTTATAAATAAATCAAATGACATGATGGTGTAATTTGCTTAATTTAAACATGAATATATCGACATCTTTTGTTCTTTTTTATGAAATACCTAAATGTAACCATTTCATTAGTTTGGGTGTTAGCTTGAAATGACAGGTGGAATGGGCCGATGGTTCACACAAACAGCTGTTGTGTCCCTTGTGAAACATTAAGTGAACAGTTACTCATTTCATTTAACCTCCGTTATTTAACTAGCATTACAAATATTCATATTTGATCCAATCCATGATGTTTTACCATCCACGGAAAAACGCTGACTTTAATTACATTTATTTTGTCAACAAATTTCACGTAGCTTTATTAGGTTAGTTGAAAGCAATAATATTAAGTTTAACCTAATGTTCTTTATTTAAACTTAATAGTATTGCTTTCAACTAACCTAATACAGTGATATGAAATCTGTTGACATAATACATTTCATTGAAGTAAATGTTTCAGTGTTTCCAGTGCACTTAGTAGTTTTGTTTCAATTTACAGCCTTAACCATATGTTCAAATCTGGGACTTCAATGCTGAATAAAATACTTTTCCACTGAAATATAATTCAGTTCAGTTTCACGGGAACACTTGGTTGATTAAATACTGATATAGAAAAGCCATTCAAACAACAGGTAACAAAAGTATACCTTATCGTAAATCACACACACTGTTGCCTGTATACCAATACTGACCTCACACATCTTGTCAGATCAGATCAGGATATTTGAACACATAGAGATGTGTGCGTCTTAACTCCCCCCCCCAACAATGCTTCATTGACTGCTGTTGTTATTGACCTGTGTTCCTGCATTAACTGTGATGTTGTAAGTATCTATTATTGACATGTTTGTCAAATAAAGATATTGAGAATTAATTTATCAACATTTTACTGATTTCATATTTGTATTTCTCAAAATCCAAATGTCAGACATACGCAACACACAGTGGCATCCATTCACTTATTTCATAAAGGATAAAAAACATAGCACTTCCTCTGGTGTACAAGAAAACCACGGAGAGACTTTTAAGCCACCTGCTCTGGCGAGGTGCCAGGTCCCTGTCAAGCCCACAACCGAGTTTTAGCTTAATCTACTCTTCCCTAAAACTGAGGCTGGTGGAAGTTACCTGCCTGTATCAAATAAGGGAGTGTGTGTGTGTGTGTGTGTGTGTGTGTGTGTGTGTGTGTGTGTGTGTGTGTGTGTGTGTGTGTGTGTGTGTGTGTGTGTGTGTGTGTGTGTGTGTGTGTGTGTGTGTGTGTGTGTGTGTGTGTGTGTGTGTGTGTGTGTGTGTGTGTGTGTGTGTGTGTGTGTGTGTGTGTGTGTGTGTGTGTGTGTGTGTGTGTGTGTGTGTGTGTGTGTGTGTGTGACCAAATCGGAGGCTTCACAGCACTGCTAAATCCACCCCATGGCAGCAAGTACCTGCTGCCTGCTATCTCCGTCCCTCCTGTAGCCCGAGGCCATGAAAGCAGCCTTGGCTAACATTAGGCTGCATTTCCTGGGGCTCAGTAAAACACAGTACCACCTGTCCTCCTCTAATAACACAAAAAGTAGCTTTTCCCTCCTCTCCATCTTCCATCTTCACAAAGACAATGAGCCGCTGCCTCCTTTACAGTGTGCATTGAGGTCGGGCTGACGGGCAAACCTTCCTTCAGGCTCAGGAGGAGAAAGAGGGGGGGGGGGCAAGTCAGTGGTAGCACCTGCAGTGTCACCAACAAACCAGCCTCCTATCCATCCCAGGCATTGTGCTGCCTGTCCACTGTTCTCCAAATTCCCCCAGTTCAGCTCGGGATGACAAACAGCTAATTAATTTCTTGACGCCAGGAGAAGCAAGATTCAAGCTGGGGAGGAAGACTGCCTTTAGCAAAAAAGAAGTGGAAGTGGAGAGATTAATTCATGAAGCTCGTTTTTTCCTCAGTATTTGCATGAGGAGTTCTGGCTGTGGACTTAAGTATGTCCTCTCTTTCTCCTTCCACACACACACACACACACACACACACACACACACACACACACACACACACACACACACACACACACACACACACACACACCTCTAATTCGTATTCACCTCCTCCTTGTCTGTATTTCCCTCAACTTTAGCCTTTGGCGCTCTCCCTCTCCAATGACCTCATACATCAATATGAACTAAAATGCATACATTACACTCATTAAAATTCATGTTCAATCCACTATATTCATAAGAATTAAGAGGTAAAATAATATGAGGACAAAGCGGCTGTGGCTTTAGCCTTTATTAGCCACAGAATGAACCTTTACCTGTTGAACTAGTGTTTGGGAGTCTACGCAGATTACAAATAAGAGTTCATTCCTGTGGAAGCAGACAGCAATCTGTCAGATTGTCAAGTGTTTGTCTGTATTTTTTTTAATCTGCTCGTTATTATCTGAAGGAGATAAACTACTCCTGTTTTCCTTAAACGAGAGAAGAGACTGTTTCATTGAGTCGATTGCTCTCATTATGCCACTGCTGAACAGTTGTATGGTCATTACATCACAGCGCTGCTTGCTGTATCCATATTAAGATGTATTGAGTTCGATTCCTCAACGGATGTCTCTGTTTCCAGTCTGTCACATGAAACAGACCATTATTAGTTTTGCACTCAGAATGATGTACAGAAAGGTTACTTTAGTGGAACGATCGGCCCTTTACTTTTAACGAGTGCATATATCATAAAGCAATCTGAGGGCAATAATCGTTCATCATTATTGAGACGAGGCACTGCTTCGGGGACCTGCTGGCAGAATGGAAAACAGATTTCCTTCAGGCTGGGGCGGAGGTGGTGGAGGCTCTGTCTCCACAGCAGAAATCAGACTCACATGTGATACAGATTTAATGGTTCCATCAGGGTGAGCGCACAGTAAGAAGCTACACACATAACTTATTTGTATTCCAAATTGAACCACACGAGTATGCACCAAACCAGATCCAGGGGGCCATCTTAGCAAATTGAAATTTGCCCATGTTCCCATGACTAAGCAGGTCTGACACTGTCACTCATCTGAAAAAGATTTAGCTGATTTCATTATTTAGCAGGGATCAAATAAGTCATCAGATATCAAAAAGCATCAAAAACAAGTGTGGAAACACAGGTAAGAGTTCTGAGTTCCGAAATATCAGCATCAAAATAGAACCATGGTTCCAAAAGTAAAGTAGTTATTATGGAATTGGCTGTATATTGGAATGATGCATATTATTGAATTATATTTGTATTATTGATAATTAAAGGTGGGGTTGGTAATTTTGGAGCAAGCAGCTCGAGTGCGCTAGAATTTGAAAATACACAGCCGGAAAAAATCTGCCCCTTCCTTACAGAGCCCCTCCTCCAACACACACGAACGCGCACATGACCAATGAGGGCACGAGATAAGTTTGTGCACAGATGGAAGGCTGACAGGCAGGTAGGCCATCCAGTTACTTTAGCCGGGCTGGCTCAGATGATTGGTCGTGCTTTTTACAGTACCATGGCTTCCACAGATGATGTTTTTTAATGGATTTTTTGTCAAAGCACTTGAGATATTCATTGCTATCGGGATGTTAAGAGCATTCCATGGAATATAACAACAAGTGTATCTCGAGCCGGTTTCTCAAACTTACCTACCCCACCTTTAATGTGTTCATCAATTCAACATTGAAGCTGGTAAAGGGGGGGTAGTTGTATTGACTTTAACCTATTGATCGGTGTGAATTCAAATAAAGCCTACATCTTATCTTATCCTATAATAATACATAGTTGCGTGTTTTGTATTTTCAGTCTCAAAAGTTTATTTTGTGTTATAGAAGTATAAAGTACCAGGCAATGAAATGTATGTTGTATGTTGTACCTTTTTACAAATGTACTTAGTCACTTTCAGCAGTGGTCATTTTGAACAAAAAATATTATAATTTGACACATTTCACATATACCAAATAAAAAATAAAATGTAAAGATAATAGAATCGAACACTGAACTAGCCAAATAATATCACATCTTCTCATTTAGTCAGATGTAACGTGATGAGTGAGCTTCAGAGGCGCAGGTGGATCTGCTGAACAGAAAATATACTAAGCTAACCTAAGGTCTTCATATTTGCCATCCATATGCGATTGTTCTTATCTAACTCTCGTCACGTTAGTAAAGCCTATTCCCCCAAATGTTTTATGATGTAACTAATCCCACAATCATATTGTGATTTATCAAAACAATGATCTTCCCCCCACCCTAAGGTTGTCTCTCTGAGAACGGAGCGAGAGGCAGAAGTGTCCCAGCTTGTGTGTGTGTCCCAGTCCCTGAGCGTAAGGTGAGAGGGTTGTTGTGCTCTGTGTTTTATTGCGCTCCAGCCTGCAACTGAGCCAGACTTTTAATTGCGGTAGCGGCGGTGGGAGGGGCTGCAGGGGCGGCCCGTCACCCTGCTGCTTTGAGCTGGAGCTGGGAGTGAGGGCAGGTCCTGATCCTGTCCCCGGGGGCCCTGGGGCCCAGCAAACTGTCACCTCTTCCTCCTGACGCCGCACACCTGAGGCTCCCGGCGCTGCTAGCACGCCCCCCCCCCCCCCCCCCTCCACCCTCCTCTCCCAGGCCGCTTCTGCTCCACCTCAACTCCCCCTCCAGCCCTGCTGACATTATACAGCTCACAACGTCTGTCTATACACGTCCACTGATCAATAGGCCTGACTCGAGCACATCGACGCTGGCATCGGCCTCATTGATCACATCCAGCCTCCATGGTTGGGTTTTCAAAGATAATTGGGCCCAGAAACTTGCCTCCTTATGAGTGACAGTGGGCTGAAATGATAATCAACTGGATCCAGTCCAAGTACAGTCCCAGCTGGACTGGCTGGACTTGAAGCAGACGGCAGGGTTTCTTATTTTTAAAAGGATCTTTTTAGTTAGGAGTTTAGCTGTAGCCTCCAATAGCCATTCAGGGGTCATACATACTGAATCTATGAAGTGTGAAGCTGATCATATCAAAGGTTATGACAATATGTTCTAGAATCCCCCCAAAAATGTGAGTCCTGATAAAATCCAATCTGTAAGTAAACAATAATATATCTAAAAAAACAAGGTATTTATTTAATACTGTCGTAAATGTCGTCCCCATGGACGCTCAGTCCCCTCTCAAGTGGAGTGTCTGAGAGATGATGTAAGGCTTTAATAAAAGACCAGGCTGCTGATATTGATATTCATTATTACGTGGCCTGAGCTAACCCCATTATGTTCCCATTAGGGCTAATAACATATACAGCTAACTCATTTGTTTCATTTAGCCTTTCTGCATATACAGAATGAAATGACAGCGGATGGTGACAAAAGGAGTGGTTTCACTACACTCAAGCTTGTGATGTTACAAAGGATTTTAAGAGAAAGGGAGTCATCTGAATATTGAGGGAGATCTATGCAGGATAATGAGTGTGCTAAATCAATATTTCATATGTTCACAATGAGACTTATAGTGCATTGTGTGTCAAGCTCTTTTTTTTCTGACACAAATTCTAAGCTACTTTCCATCAGGTAGCCACAACACAGGATCAGAAGCACCAGAATAGCTTGGCGAGGTAGTGATGCACACGGTGAATTGGGTGAGCGGCGGCGAGCCCAGGGCATAGGCCTACATATTCAGAGAGAAAAGGACTCAACCTGCTTTTGGAGGATGAAGGCTGCTAAAAATAAGCCAGAAGAGGCAAAATCACAGAGAGAGGGGAAGAGGAAGAGGAGGAGCTGCCATCAGCAGACTGGGCTGGGTTTTGCCCCTCGCTGATTTAAGCCAGAAAGCTCCCACATCTCCACTGCTGCCCCCTCTGCCCCTGCTGCCCCCTCTCTGAGCCCAAACCCCCTGTGAGAAGCTATGCCCTGTGTTCAGGCTGTCAGGCCAGCACACCAGCTCGCTACCGAGAGGCATTATGCTAATGGGGGGGCCTCCTTCCCTCCCTGCCTCTCACCGCGGCCCTTCACTGCTCAGTGGATCGGCTTGCCTTAGGGCCCTGCTGCTTGTTTTGACAGAGCATCCCCTGATAGTTGGGATTAGTCCAGCTTGTTTGGCTAAACTAGGAGAGGGGGATCTTAGGCTACTTTGAGTTTCTGGAGCTCCGCTGGAGCCAGATGCCTCCTGCTTTTATCCCCACCAGGAGAGGGCCTGCACCCCCCAAGGCCTGCCTACAGCCATGGGCAGCCAGAACCAACCAGGCAGTGTCAGGACCCATACTGCACACACACATGCAGCAGAGGAAACACAATAACACTTTGACTCACACACACAAACTCCTCATACCATATCCAAAAGACAAAATATTCACAGCACATAAAAAGTCATGCAAAAGCCGGAGAATAGAAGACTGAAGCAGCCTCAACCGTCTCATCCTCCTGGATTCGACCTGCAGATACGGCATGAGTTGTTCCATGTTTACAGAAAGAAACCAAAAATCGGAAACAACATAAAACCATTTGACAACAAAAAGGCTTCAGAATTATAGTGGTTGTTAGGTCTTTTCATTCTGGTTGCAGGACAGAGGATAAAACACCGGGGTCCCGGCACTTCCCAGGGAAGCCTTACATGAGGAAGTGCTGTTTTACGGCTACATTCCTGCTCTACATTAATGGAGGCGTCGGGCTGCTATCCCTTTGAGAGAGGCTTGAACCTCTCTATTAAAGTGGCTGACCTGTGGTTGGCGGTTCAAACAGCCGGTATGCACATTAACGTCACATTCTCTGCGTTAGCGTCTGAAGAAAGAGGAAAAGAGAATAAATAAGAGGAGGTGGAGTGATCTCCCTTTCAGCAGCCGTCCCCAACAGGAGGCCCACGCCATATTTTATTCACTAATGTCAGGTGGGTTCAGAAACACTCAGGGTTGTCTTCAGACCGGCCTGCGCTGCTGTTTTCATCGAGGTCAGCTGGATGAAAAATAGAGCTATCCCCCTGTTGGATCGACTACAAAACACTGCTGCTGAAGCAAGAGAGGAAGATTTAAGAGAAAAGGAGAAATAATAACAGCATGAAAAGTAAAGGGCGAAGTCAACCAGGAATAAAAGGAGAAGATTTGCAAAGATGTAGGTGACAGAAGAGATGATAGTGAGAGCAAAGTAGAAGGAAACAAGAAAAGAAACGATGAGAGAGGAGATGGAAGTAGATTGGAGTGGGAAAAAAGTTGATGTTGTGAGACAAGGAAAAGAAAGCAGAACAAGAAAAAGGAGTCAAAAGGAAAAACAAGAGATGTTAGGAGAGGAGCGATCAGGGCCAGGCAATCGATAAGGAGAGAGAAAGGGAAGCACAGAAAGAAGAGGTGGTGGACGGAAAGGAGGGAGAAGAAATTGAGGGAAAAGGAAGAGGAGAGTCTCTGGAGGGCTGGGTCACGGAGGCCCAGGGGTGATGTCAGCCTATTAAACTGATTTCACAGGTTCCCTTAACGAAGCCTCTGGCATGTTAAAGGGCAGGAAGCATCCTATTTCAGCCTCCTCTTCCCCTCCCCTTTAAAGCGGAGCGAGTGCGGGACTTATCGACAGACCCTGACAAACAGGCATGAAGGAGGGCAGCTGCTGGGGCAGTCCTCTCAGGATCAGAAACACAAGGTGGTATTCAGGGCGGACCTCCAGCCGAGCTCCACCTCCTCCACACAGACACCTGATCCTGACTGAGAGCCCGGCTGCATGATGGAGGCTATTCCAGGCAGATACCGTGCTGATGCTTTTGGAAGGAAGCTGCAGCGACAGTTTGCTCTTCACAGTTACTATCATTTTGAAGCTAAGTTGTGTGCGGAAATCTCTAACTTTACTCTGTGCCTTTCATTGATCTATACTGAAAAACTTGAATTCAAGAGATTTCACTTAATTGTATTAGGTTAGTAGAAAGCAATAATATGATGTCTAAATACAAAATATTAGGTTTAATTAAAGTCAACGTTTCAGTTTCTTCAGTGCAGATAACATTAAATGTCCATGTGACGTAACAAAGTCATTATTCTTAGTTTAGGTGAGGAAAAGTTTGTGTTTATAGTATTTACAGGCGTTAACTGAAGTTTTGCATCAAAGCTCAGCACACTATACACTCATTATCTTCCTGTCCTCCACAACTATAAAGGGCACACATTACTTTCTGAAATTACCCAAAATATTAAATATTGGCATTGGACAAAAATCATCAGGTGTAAAATGGTTTAATTCTGCCTGGTGAAAAGCTGGTGAGGCAAAGGGCTGGAACATGCTCCGATATGAGATATACATGTAAGTGACTGTGTACATGTGTTATCCTGTTATCCTATCATTAATGGATTCAGCTTGAGGACTCCATCAACAGGCCGGACTGCCCGATGTGCTGTGAAGTGCACTCATGTTCAGATATTGCCAACGAAACACACTCTATTAATTAAGCATTTAAAATAGACTTAATCAATAATTGTTTCTTACATTTTAATTATTAAACCACCATAATATGTGTTGTCAAAGACAGTGCTGTGAACGTACAGTAGGACTAACCAGCTATTAAACTACATATAACCACTTGCTTGAAGTTGTGTGAATAAAATGTAATTAACATGGTGTGCGTGTGTGTGTGTGTGTGTGTGTGTGTGTGTGTGTGTGTGTGTGTGTGCGCGCGTCTTGCTCCCAAACATATACACTGTCTGCAGCTGGCTCTTGCCTTGCTCTCAGTCCCTGCAGCATATGCTACCAGGTGCTCTCTTCCTACAAATGCAGTCCTTCATCAAGGTAACCCAACTGCAGACACCTTCATTCGGAGAGTACAGAGGCAGGCCCAGAAGTTGAAGGTGGCGTATCAAAGCAGAAAGCCAGACTCTACTTGTCTCTTATGAAACCTCCTCTCCCCTTCCTCCCGGGCAGCAGCTTTTCCTCACAGTATAATGCATGCATTGGAAAAGGACCCATTTTCTTCATGTCAAAGTCATTGTAACTGAGAATTTGGAAAACTAACATAGTGAGAATGCAGTTTGTGGCACCAAAGTCAACAAAGTCATATAAGTTGACCAACTAAAAAAGTTGTGTCAGTAATCAGACACATCTTGGATTCAGTGAACAACAATTTTGGATATAACAAATGAAATATCATTTATGCTGCCTCAAATACACCTGTGTTGAATTAAACAAGTCAAGGCAGAATTATTGATTTTAAAATATGATGCATGATTTTAGAGAGTTTACCATTCATCTAAAGATTGCAGCTTTGAGGACTCAAGAAGCATCCCGTTCTTTCTTACAGATGTAACATTCGTAAGAAGAAGAAGATGAACCTACCCCTAGGGGGATATTCAATACACACACACAGTATACAGCTAGGTGCACACATAGTTATACACACTATTCAGAATACACATGCACCTGAAGAGGGCTAGAGCGAAGAGCAGTTAGGGGTTCGGTGCCTTGCTCAAGGGCACCTCGGCAGTGCCCAGGAGGTGGACTGGCACCTCTCCAGCTACCAGTCCACTCCGTGGTTTTTTGGTCGATCATTTAATCAGTCGGACAGATTCTGAGTTTATTGGAGCTTACTTTCTGTGTGGCGTCCGCAGACCGCTTCAAACAACAACTGAGCGTCTGCGTTGGTCTGCACACTGACCAATCCAAACCCCACCTTACGTTGTCTGCCAGAACAGCTGTCTCTGTATCCTTTGAAGTTGAATTATATGTATGTTGGTAAAAGCACTAATGTTGAATGTTGAGTCTCCAAAACAACCATTCAGTTTGTTTTCTTCTTCTCAGCTCACCAGCCAGAGGTGTATATGCCTCCGAATGGACTGCAGTGTGGAACAAGACAAGTCATTCACAGTCACAAATGTTGGATGGCACTTGAACAGTCTCCGCGGATCCTCACAGGCTTGAGGTGGGATCGCAGAAAGTAAGGACCTCCCTGTCTGCAGATCTGACACAGGCTTTTATACACAGTCCAGCTATACCCACAGCGCCTCACACTTTTCACTCATTTACGATGTCTTTATTTACTATTTATAACGTGTATTTAACTATATATGCCTCTACCCTGTACCTTGTATTTGTTCTGTTATGTAAATGCAGAAGACTAATGCACTTCACTTCTATTTGCACTTTGTGGTTGGATGCAAACTGCATTCATTGCAATGACAATAAAGTTGAATCTAATCTATAAGCGGGCTAGCTAACTTTCACAATGCATAAAAACATGCTGCTTAGGGAAACCGTAAGAATGATAACACAGGTGTGCTGGCTTTTTCAGTAATGAAGCGATTAACAAAAGTGAAATTGTTGGAATATCTTTTTTCAACAAACAAACAAACACACGTAGCCTTATATTACAGACTGTGGAGTCATTTACCCTAATCTTGGCGAAGTAATGCAACACAACTCAACCAAAAGTCATTTTCAGATAAATAGGATGGTGGTGATAGTCCATATCTTGTTTTGTACACATATTTCTATATACTGTCACCTGTGCAATAAACAGGACATTTGCAAAAATAAAAACAAAAAAAAGACAAGAATGTCCGACTGAATGTCCCAGTTGTAACATGTTGCTGAATGTCGGGCTAGAACAATATAGCAGACAAGATGTTATTGGTCAGAAAGGGTTTTACCTCCTTAGGGTTCATTATAAATGTGGGTAGCACTTTACAATAAGAGCATATTTGGCAAGATGACTAAGCCTTATATTGGCTACCTTACTTCGTCTTCTTCATCAGCCAGCATCCTTGGTATCTGTTGCTCACTGAGTTGATTCTCGCTAAGTAGCCAGTATAAGGCTTAGTCATCTTGCCAAATAGTGAGCCTGTGTCGATGTATGTATGTTAGAACTGGTTTATAAATGGTTCTTAATGATTAATAAAGTCTTTACAACCTAATTAATAACCTAATGATAGACCCTTTATGAATCCCTTATAAGGGTAGTCTTATTGTAAAGTGGTACCCAAATGTCTGCCCGTATTTTAAAAAGCAAAACCTTTCCCTTTTAATATATTTTCATATGGATTCGAGGACTCATTGGCAATCATCACGATTGAGACCCACACACTTCACCAAGACGACTGGCTCTCTGCACTCACTCGCAGTGTTGAGCTCTTAACTAAATGGATCTCAGCGCCATCCCACAGACACCGGTGACCTTCAGTCATTTAGCAGGCAGTATGATAGGAACATGATATCAACACCTGAACAAAGCGCAGCGTAAAGCACCACATCAAGCTGCTGTTTATTCATAGCGCAGTTGGTTGGTTCTGTCATCTAGAGGTCAGTCATTTGAATAAACCCCCATTACGGGCTACTGCCGTCCCTTTGCCTTCCAGTTAAAACAGCCCCACATCAGCCACTTCAAAAGAGCCCGGCTTCAAACATTACTTTTCCAATATGACAAACGTACTTCACAGCAACAGCTCTGAGAAAATATGCAGCAGCTGCCTAATGTAAAGGATGAAACGTGTAGAAATCAAGACTGTGCTGCGCTCGTGTCAAAGAGGAGACACAGAGAGGCAAAGAACAAGAGTGAGGGAAGAGGAAAGGCAGGCAGAAAGACGAGGAAGAAACAGACAGAAAAGACAGGAGACGGAGGAGAAAAGCCCAAACAGGCTTTGTTTTAATTACTGGCGCAGGAGAGGCGGAGAAAAGCAGAGATTTTTGCTCGTTAGACTATCGCTTTGGATCAAACGCTATATTTACATATCAGATTAAACCGCTCCCGCAAACCGTGAGATCTGAGTGGTGAAGGCACAGCTAACGAGAGGAAGCCATCTTCAAGCTCACATTTGGCGGGGGGGAATAACACTGGCAAAACAACTCATCTGTACTTATTAGAAAGAGCGGTGTACAAAGACCTGATGAGGGCAGAACTGGGAGCAGAGGAGCCAGTTAGCTCAACACAACAAGTGAGCCAACAAATACCAAGCCCACATCACATCATGAGGAGGCCCACGACTTCGCACACTTACAAGACAGAGGAGTGGACTGTAACCCAACATTCTGCGACTCTTCGCAGAGCTAGCCAATTAGAGGTCTGGGCAGGTCAAAGTGCATTATGGGAGGTGGAAGGAGTTTAGTAGCAGCACAAATACACTGTCAGAAACGACTCCCCCTTCTTTCATCCTGCCTTTCTTCTGCACCCTTTATTCTCCCCTTCTGTAGAGGGAGAGGAGCTAGCTTTATGGCTCAAGGGATCCAAACGACCGGCCATCATTATTCCCTCTCAGATACCAGTCCCTCCACCCCCGCCCCATACACCACCATCACCACCTCCAGGCCTCGGCGACCCCCAAACACCCACCACCCCTTGCACGGAAACTACATCGGCTAAGAAGGCTCTTTACTGTGAGAAATAAAGACTTCTGAGGGAGAACTCCATTACCACAGAGACGCCGCTTCTCTCAGCCATCACATGAGCGAGAAAGAAAGTAAAGGACAGTCAGTGACAAACATCAATGGCTGATTACTGTAGTGTGTGTGTGTGTGTGTGTGTGTGTGTGTGTGTGTGTGTGTGTGTGTGTGTGTGTGTGTGTGTGTGTGTGTGTGTGTGTGTGTGTGTGTGTGTGTGTGTGTGTGTGTGTGTGTGTGTTATTCAACCACTTGCAAGGCTGCCTCCGAAAAGGAGAATGTGTGTCGAAAGCAAATCCAGCGTCTATTGCAATAACAATGGAAGTGATCGGAGCTAACAATCCGAATCACTAGGCGCACGGATTTGAAACATGTCATGTTGTTGCGCATCAGTGATAAAAATAATAAGAGTATTCCCTGACTGCACTGTATGAGTGAGAGTCAGACACAAAGCCCTAGCAGAGCACAGCCCCCCCGCAGCCCTTATCCAGCAATGTCAGATATATCAGCAATGCTAATGCCCAGGCTGCATCCTGCGCCGCTCACTCTGAACACTGAAAACAACCATTTAGGCTTTAAAAGACACCCATAAACACAAAAGGAAGAAGATGAAAAGGGAGGGGGAAAAGAAAGACGACGCAGGCGAGGCAGAGGAAGACGGAATGAAGGTAGGACAGGGTGGGGGGGTGGGGCGAAAGAGGAAGTCAATTACGTATTCTGAACCTGGCCGATGTAGTCCTCAGGGATCTGCCTCCGCACCTCAGGATCTGTAAATAATTGACAGATAATATTAATTGGCTTTGGATTAGTGAGCAAGCTCAGTATCACACATTAATATTTGATCAGAGGATGATAGGGACCCTGGCAGGGGATCCGAAGGGGCAGCTGAGGCTGTTTTGTTGATTAGGCCAGAGACGGGAGGAGACAGAGGCAAGTGGTAACAGCACAGAAGCAGGAACAACAGCAGCTTCATAAACACACGCGCACACACACACACACACACACACACAGATGGAAACACACAGCCGTGGTTTGATGCTCCCCTTAGCTCTAGGCTGCTGAACCTCCTCCTGCCAGAAAACTGGCTGCTCCGTGTTTCGCCACAAAGAATCAGGAAAGAGAAAAACAGAGGAGGACACTTAGTAACAACAGCATAGACTCTGTATTCATTCTGATTTTCAGTGGACGGTATTAATGTCCAATGTAGATCTTAAATCTGACTGAGGAGAGAGCAGCCACCAGGAAAATATACAGTATATCTTTAATACCTTTGTGAGAATATGTTTCATTTATCCTTTTACATGTGTGTGTCATTAGTCAAGTCAAATAAGTCCATACAGTATGGACACCACCCTCAGCCTTATACCTTTACACGTGATAAGGGCTTTTTATTCATTTTCTTTTTAGAAAAAGAGATATACAAATATACATAGAAACACACAGAAAGCACAATAAAGTACGATTTGGGAACACAAACATAAAATGACTACAAAGCTTGATTCAACTCTTCTGTGTGATAAAAGGCGTAGAAATTGCTTAAAAAAAGCACATTTCCAAAACATCATGCGACAAAAGCAGGTATTCTTAAAATGAGCTAAATAAAACAGGAAATGAAAAGAGGGTTTGACTGTGAGGTGTGCGGAGTTT
>CM053247.1:1822164-1953032 GCA_028583405.1 Pogonophryne albipinna
CATACCCAGCCAAGCCCCCAGTAAACTACAGGGGAATGCTTTCTGTGCTACACATCGCTCTACATAACACTCCACAAGGGGGGTACAAACCCTGGGGATTCATGGCCTTGTAGAATAGAAGGCATAAAAACAAGACTAAGCAATTTAATATTGATCTCTACTGTGGGTTTCATGTAAAGATATATGCTGCAGTGCATTAATGTGAAGCCTGGGTGGTTTCATTGAGAATGTTGCCCTTCACCCTGGCAGTGTTAAGTGCCTTGTGGCACCCACACTTATGCTTATGAAACTGGGGTCCAGTTGTATGCCGTTATTCTCACAGAGGCTCAAATCATAGGCAAACATTATTTTCACCCTCTGTCACGAAGTTGTAGCTTTCTCGTTAAAGTTTTAAAAGATTTCACCATTCAACTCTACTTGTGGTATTTTAACACAAGCATACCGATACAGTGTAAGCTCTGCCTTCATCACAAAGAGTTTCTGTAAATTACTACCATCTGTTGAAGTTTCCATAATTCACAACGGGAATGGGACACACCCCCTGAAGTTTACTGACAGGAACCCACTGGGAGTAGACCCCTTAACCACGGTGTAAAAACACACATTTCAGAGACAGAGCCTTTTCAAAATTGCTTACATTTTTCCAAGCAACTTTAATATAAAGGCATGTAAGTGTTTTGGGAACATTGTTCCTGGAAGCTGGAATGCTGAAGCTACACTAAAAAACTGAACCGTTGACTTTAGTTAAATGTATTATGTCTAACTATATTAGATTTGTTTAAAGCAATAATATGAAGTTGAACCTGACGTTTCAGTTTGTCCAATGTACTGTGGCCCAACTTCCTTTATATTCTACAGTACAGTTAGAGAAAACATCATTCGCTGGAATGGGAAGCATTTTAGTTTAATAACTCACAGTTTCTATTTGATACTGTATGTGATAGAAACATCCAGTATTTAGCTGGA
The DNA here is from genome assembly GCA_028583405.1 of Pogonophryne albipinna. NCBI lineage: Eukaryota > Metazoa > Chordata > Actinopteri > Perciformes > Artedidraconidae > Pogonophryne > Pogonophryne albipinna. The sequence goes on from CM053247.1 coordinate 1,823,131, forward strand.
GAAGTGTAAGCAACAAAATCAACAAAAAAGGGTTGCTTAAATGGTAACACGTTATATTAAGGTACACGAATTAACCATCAACTAGTTGTTAATTAACATTCATATTAGCAGTATATTGGCTCTTTATTAGTCATTATAAAACACTTATTAATGCCTTGTTCTACATGACCATATTCTACAAGTAATAAGCCATTAGTTGAGAGTTTTTCCTCAATAACCCTCTAATTAGTGCTTATTTGTTGCAAGTAAGGAAGTTGTTGTTCATGAGTTTTGGTCTTAATATGCTCTGCTCAATATGGGCCTAATAAGGCAGTAGTAGCACAAGAATAGTAATTCTCCCATAATAACACTTAACAAATATGATCTATTGTTATGTAACAAGACATGAAACTATAAGTGTTAATTGTGTCTAAATAACTCAAAAAGTATTTCTATCTAAGAACATGTTCCCTATTCTAAAGTGAAGTCTTGTTCATAACCAATAAGCTAGTAGTTTGACTCTAATTGACCTGAACATGTTCCCTATTCTAAAGTAAAGTGTTGTTCATAACCAATAAGCTAGTAGTTTGCCTCTAATTGACCTGAACAGGTTCCCTATTCTAAAGTGAAGTCTTGTTCATAACCAATAAGCTAGTAGTTTGCCTCTAATTGACCTGAACAGGTTCCCTATTCTAAAGTGAAGTCTTGTTCATAACCAATAAGCTAATAGTTTGCTTCTAATTGACCTGAACAGGTTCCCTATTCTAAAGTAAAGTGTTGTTCATAACCAATAAGCTAATAGTTTGCTTCTAATTGACCTGAACAGGTTCCCTATTCTAAAGTGAAGTCTTGTTCATAACCAATAAGCTAGTAGTTTGACTCTAATTGACCTGAACAGGTTCCCTATTCTAAAGTGAAGTCTTGTTCATCACCAATAAGCTAATAGTTTGCTTCTAATTGACCTGAACAGGTTCCCTATTCTAAAGTAAAGTGTTGTTCATAACCAATAAGCTAATAGTTTGCTTCTAATTGACCTGAACAGGTTCCCTATTCTAAAGTGAAGTCTTGTTCATAACCAATAAGCTAGTAGTTTGACTCTAATTGACCTGAACAGGTTCCCTATTCTAAAGTGAAGTCTTGTTCATAACCAATAAGCTAATAGTTTGCTTCTAATTGACCTGAACAGGTTCCCTATTCTAAAGTTGCCTCCTCTTCACACTTTGTAAATACATTATAGCACACAACTACTGAAATGAACCTCATCAGTACATGAACAAAGTAGGCTCACGTTGAAATATCAGTTTTATCAATGAACCTCTAAAGAGAGGTTCAGACACCAAAACATGTCAAGTTTCACCAAGGCTGAAAACACAAATGCAGCCTGTACTTTTTAATAAAAACAGATTTTTAACAGAGTTGATGTATTTGTGATCATACTGTGTGACCTGCTTGTATGTACTTGCACAATAGGTGTACTGTTCTCTCTATGTGTTGTACTGTCTCAGTGTGAACGTAGATTAAACAGCCAGCCAAACTCTTTTGAGAGCCAGGGAATGAGCAGCCATGCTCCTTTATTGAATTATTTGCAGTCCACTGACATTCACATATAGTGAAACTATAAAAAAAGAAGTTACAAGGCACTTAATGGTCTCATGCATGCAAGTGTAACATACACAGATTAACACTTAGGACTGCTAAGTGTAAACAAGGTAAATATAGCTAATGCTAGCTGTGCAATAAGCATGTATAGCCTACAGCAGCCAACCCCAATTAGCGGCCCGCGGGCCAGATCCAGCCCACGAGAGGCACATGCATGACCCGCGCTGATCTACTGGCATTCCCTTGTTATAACATATTTCATTCATTTCAAACCTTTATTTACCCAGGTGTATCCCATTGAGATCATTGATCTCTTTTTCAAGGGAGACCTGCTCAAGTAGGTTCCACATGAAACATAAAAACAAATATTAATGAAATGTCCGCGGTTTCGCTTTATTTTGACCTCCGTCGACACTCGTAAACCTGACCCTTGACCTTATCGCGTGCATATGCAAGACGTGCTTCGCGCGCTTGACTTACTCGTCACCACCTGGAATAGCGGCAAACACAGATAAACAATAGCTCGCCAGCTAGCCGCCTGTCACCCCAGCCCAGCGACTTTTAGCCCACAAACTGGTCAAATTTAATACAACATTAAAATAATATATTAAAAATAAACATTACTATTTGTTATTTACAGCCTGATATTATTTGGTACATATATTTAAAAATGTTAAAACTAATAATGCGGTGTATTTTGGTACTAACTGAAACCCTCTCTCTGTCTTCCTGTCTTTCCCAGTGTGTGTGTGTGTGTGTGTGTGTGTGTGTGTGTGTGTGTGTGTGTGTGTGTGTGTGTGTGTGTGTGTTACAGTGTTTGCTGAATTGGATGTGGACCTGTCTGACTATTTGATCAGAGTTCACTCTGTTTGTTTTATTGTTATGCCCCATCAGACCACGGCAAAATCATTTGTATTTGTTAAAGCATTTATTTATTATTATTGTTAATAAATGTTTGATTTCGGTCTAATTTTGTTTCAAGGATGCATCTTTCCTTTACACAGGGTTTGTTTAATTACTACTGCCACTACTACAACAATTATAATAGAGGTAACATCTGCACATAGTGTAAAACAACTAAGGCTCACATTTACATTGACAGTCATTGCTTTCTGACGGACTTCACCTTTTACTCTTCAGGTTGCAAAGGCTAAATTAGTAGCAGTCTACTGCCATGCTACTCTCTCTCCTACTTCCTGTGCCCGGTTCCTGTCTAACCTTCAGTACACATTTTACAAAAATATAAATGCAAATATGAAACATACAGGTCAATATCACCTTGCTATTGGTAGCTGAGCTGTCAATACCCCAAAACATGTTCTTAGATATAAATACCTAATTTTGAGTTATTTAGACACAATTAAGTGTTATTATGGGAGAATTACTATTATTGTGATACTACTGCCTTATTAGGCCCATATTGAGCAGAGCATATTAAGACCAAAACTCATGAACAACAACTTCCTTACTTGCAATAAATAAGCACTAATTAGAGGGTTATTGAGGAAAAACTCAACTCATTACTTGTGGAATATGCTCATGTAGAATAAGGCATTAATAAGTGTTTTATAATGACTAATAAAGAGCCAATATACTGCTAATATGCATGTTAATTAACAACTAGTTGATGGTTAATTTGTGTAGCTTAATATAAAGTGTTACCAAATATTTAAACTACACATGAGTACAGCTACAGAGAAACTGCAGCTGCAGGGCTGAAGCTGATGGACCTTTTTCATTTTTGCGTATGAATTACACGTCAATATCGAGTTGTTACAGAGCGTTAAAGGACGGGCTAATGATACGTAGATATGTCACGTTTAATGTCCTTCAAAGTGGAGGGCTATTTCTTGAATGCCTTTCCATGACATCACGTTAATGGTGGTGGTAATATATCATTTTTTATAAATAACCTACTAAGAAACAAAATTACAACTCGTGTTTTCTTAGTGTTAGCTGCAGTATATATTACAAAAAAACATGTTTGTATTTATCAAGACATGGAGCCATTATTTGCGCATGTTTTTAGAAGATGTGTTAATGTATTACTTAAAAATCCAAGTTTATTTTGCACACTGTTAGGATTGAATTGGTGGGTTATTTATTTACAGTGCATATAAAAACATGTTGACATGTCAGTAAGATATCAGAAGCTTCTCAGAAAGCACTGGAATTTGAACTCATTGCATTTTTTCTCTTGCCAAGCTGGAATATTTCCAACATCTTCAGAGAGCTGAGTTAATTCTTCAGTGTAATGCTTGTGTACTCAAAGGTCTTGTGTGGTTTGGATTCAAGCGACAGTGGTTAGACTCTGGGGAGTTTCTCGTCTACCATGGTGGAAGCAGGTTCCATGTGTTGAGAGCAGTTTTAATAGGGTGCTGGGGAGAAATAACACTGCTGAGAGGAGCGACCAGAGGCTCTCTGCAGGAGGAGTGAGAGACAGTTGTGCCAGCCCCTGGTCAGAATCACACACATTCACATTCCACTCTAACTGCATATTGCCCCAAAGTCCCCCGGAGGGGATTAACCACAGCTGAGTGTTAACTCCTTCCCCTCTGCTCAGCTACCTGCCTTTCCCCAGCAGAGCCCTGCTCCAACACCTCCTTCTACATCCTCCACCTTGTTTTTTGTGCTTAGATTGAAATGTTCAACCCCTACCCATCTGTGACAGTTCAATCCAAAAACTAAAGTGCAGTGTATCTCTGCCACTTTTAAAAATGGATACAAATAACTTTTGATATACATTATAATAATGTTTACTTGTTGTTGATTTTTCCATCAAACTGCTCAGACTGCCTGAATTTGGCATGGATGGTCATGGTCTCCAGGGACTGAAAGTTCCACCAGATATCAGAGAATCTTCGTGCTCCCCAGAGGATGAACACTGTTCATTTTGGAAACTCCTGAGGATTATGCCAAAATGTATTATTTTTGAATGTCAATTTTGCCCCCCTTGCACGGCATGATGTTGAAGACTAATCCAGACTGTCGGTTGGCATAACAAGAAACTACAGATGTACTGACCACCTGCATACTGGGACTAATCCCAGTTGGCTGCCACATCAGTGGACCAGAAAATGTCAAAAGGTAAAGAAGGGGCGGAATAAAATAGAGAGAAAGTAGGTAGGTATAAGGCTTCCAAATGTACCATAGAAATGATGATGGTTTTAATAGGTGTGTAATGTAATTTCAAGATGTTTAAACTTCACATCCTCTCATTTCACAATGGATTTGTATGTGCCTGAAATAGTGTGCAAAGGCTCTAACAAACTCACATGTTCAACTAAACTGAAAACATGTAGTTCAGGTCACGGTTAAACGTCCACATTCAACAGGTTTGCCTGCACGTATGGCCGTATCAGATTTGAAGTGTGTCTGTCTCAGCTGTCGGCAACATGTAGCCTGCTGCAAGTCCCCAAACGGACAACATCTATTTCCAGTATGACACTTCTCTGGGTTGACCCATATGTGGTGTTTCCAGTCGTATGCTGATATCTTTGAATTAGAGCTGATGATAGTTTATATATTCAGCTCATAGCCAGTGGACAGTTTTCCTGAAGATACATCGAAATCCCCCAGTAATCATATCATTTACTTCAAATGCTCAACAAATCTCAAAAATACTACTCTATTAAATAATACATGTTCATAAATTCACCAATTGGACATGATCTAATAGGGGGCAGAAGTGACCCATGAGCTAAAGAATGGCGTATCCCTAACCACTCGTATTTACTGTGCCTATACACATACTGTACGTGCTCTCTCTGTGCTGCAGGCTTGAACCCTGGCCATCTCTGAATTAACTACTTCCTCAGTGGTGGCAATAAAAAAAAAGCAGACCTGAATGCAGCAGGCCTCCCATCTGAGTCCGCTGAAAGTTCCGTGTCCTTGAGATCCAACTTTTAAGCATCAAACACATAGAAAAGTCATACTAATTGATGGCGCATCTGATTAAAATGAGTGGCTAATGAGAATCGTGCCGGGAAGAATGTGAGAGAATCAGTGTTCAAGCTCAACTTTTAACCTTTCTGTCGGAGGGCGAACCACTTTGATGTTCCTTGGTCTTTTCATCGGGCCGTTTTTGGTTATGAAAAAGGCATTTTCAAAGTACAAAGGCTATGCTCACATTTGTAATTTGTCTCCTCTTCAGGAACAAATGGTCATCAGAAACATGAACTACGCAGAGGGGAACTATAAATAAAGCTGCAAAATGAGAGGTGAGGGGGCTGGGGGCTGTGCTGTCAATCCACAGAGTAGATTGGGAGGTTTGGATCTGCAGCCGTTCTGCCTGGAGTCTTACACCCAGAGCAACTACACTGTGATCACACCCTCCACAGACTTAGAGGCTCTCGCCTAGTTAGAAGGAGAGGGAGCAGGAATTGGCGAGGGGTGGTGTGTGTGTGTGTGTGTGTGTGTGTGTGTGTGTGTGTGTGTGTGTGTGTGTGTGTGTGTGTGTGTGTGTGTGTGTGTGTGTGTGTGTGTGTGTGTGTGTGTGTGTGTGTGTGTGTGTCACACAGGGGGTGCGAAAGGGAGTGCAGGCGATACTTGGATGGAAATAAAGGTCGAAATCCTTGACTGCGAAAACTGTCATAGCGGGGGACATGTGCAGAGCCTGTTTGCCTAATAACCTGGGTCTTGTAAAAAAATATGAATGTGGAGTCCTCTGGAGCATATAATTTAACACCCATGCCAAGGGAGATGAGTGAGAATTGAAGCGAGTACACCTTGACAAAGGCTATTCTCTTGGTTTCACACCAGCAGAGCAGTAGCATGCAGGGTGCTGCTGCTCTGTGAGGGTGGCACAGCAACCAGAGTATGAAGCAAAGCTGCACAAAAAAAGTCTCTCTCATGCAAAGTCACTCAACGCAAACACCTCTTATTACATTACATGTCACTTGTTAGGCGCTTTTATCCAAAGCGACTTACTGTACATTCAATACTGTGGAATATCCCCACAGGAACAATTTGGGGTGAAGTGTCTTGTCCAAGGACACGGCGGAATGTTGACTGCAGCGGGATTCGAACCAGTGCCCCCGTGATCCTAAGATCAGCGCACTAACCACTAAGCCACAACCTCCCATGCTCCCCTCTTATGCTTGTCCTTAACATTGGAAAACATGCTATAGAGTGCAACACACTGGTAGGTACTTTTTAATACAGTATCACAAAGTGATCACAGTGACCAAGAACTGGACACAGCACTGTTTGCAATCAGTCTGTAATGGTTTGGATAGTAGAAGACTGTCAAGGGCCAGACTGAGTCGGCTGGTGATTAGCAAACAAACCATTCATCTGTATATGAATCACTCACCCCGTGTTACATTGAATTCTTAAAGAGAACTTTGTTTTTCCTGCAGGCCAGCATTGTAAAGGAAAAATACAAAAAAGGAGAAAAGTCTTCATGAGTTAAAGAAAATGGGGACCAACTTATCCAGACTCACACAGAAGTCAAGCACCTACAGTGTTTAGATAGGAATGTTTAAGCAAATACAGTAGTATGATGTGTGTAAGAGTAGAGATGTCCCGATCCCATCACGTGATCGGGGATCGGAGCCGATCACGTGATTTTTAAAAGATCGGAATCGGGAGAAAAAGATCGGGGATCGGGAATCCTTAAAAAAATTATTTTATTTAATGTTACAAAACAAAAATGACCATGTTCACGTCTTGAAGTCATCCTGAGGCCTTAGTTTTGGTTTAAAATTACACAACATCATGAATGTGTTGCTTCTTTTGGGCTTGTTTTCAGACCTGGTTGCTTATTTCTCTCAAAGCAACAGAGTGGGCGCAGTGTCTAATAGTAGCAGTAAGCTAACGAGAGGTTACGTTCAGCTGGTGACTCGGGAGTCGGGACAGAGCAAATGTCAGGAGTTTGGAAGTATTATAAAATTGAAACCGAAGGCAGTGTAACAGCCAGATGCAATGTCTGCAAGAAGGAGGTTCCGCGTGGTGGAAAGAACAGAGCTACGTTCAACACGACCAATCTAATACGATTGTTTGTTTTTTCATTTTTTTCCCCGTTTTTTTTTCAAATTGAATTTATTGAAATCTCCAATATCAACGTAAGAGCTTGTGCCTCTTCGGGGGGTGCTAACACTTAACCATAAACGTTATCATTTACTTTCTCCGTCTTTATATGTAGATATTACTTTTCTCCGTTAAATTCCGTCACGTTGTTTCCATAGCAACAACAACTTCCTGTCAACAGCGCTACCGCTCCTTCAAAATAAAAGCATGTCCACAAATAGGATGCCAAGACAAATTACACTTAAGAAATATAACTGCAACGAAAGTAACAAACACAATGCGATATCCTTTTCAATTTCAAAGAACACAAATTGGGTTACATTAACAAATAACTATAAAACAACAATACTGTAGAATAACAAAAAGAAGTGGTTTGCTGCTGATTACTATTGAATTGTGTTACTCCAGTAAGATGGAAATATAATACTTTGTTTATTCATGTTATGCTAAGCTGCTGTTGTTCATTGCATTATTACTAGACTAGTTAGTCTTAAGGCTAGAATTCTGCACTAAGCCACATTTGTATTTTATTATTTGTGACTGAATGTGAACTTGTGAAGCTAGTCAAGCTACCTCTTTCCTGTAGAGTTATTTTTGTTTCGTTACTGCACTATCTGCACTCAATTTGTTTACATGGTTATTTAGTGGGGGACCACTGATAAGCTTGATTTTGTTTTGATCCAATGCTGCTGTGAAAAAAAGAAGCTATATCCATGTTGGATAGAATGGATAGTTGGGTACTGTCATTTAAATAAAAGAAATAACCTTAAGGGACAACTTGAATGCTTTTTTCCTTTTTTTTCTCTTAATGCATTGCATAAAGATCGGATCGGGAAAAATCGGTATCGGCAGACTGTCAAAATCAAATGATCGGAATCGGATCGGGAGCAAAAAAAGGTGATCGGGACATCCCTATGTAAGAGTTTGAGGGATGATACAGTTCGAATTGAGTAGTAGTAATTAGGGATGCACGATATCGGTTTTTTGAAACCGATACCGATAACTTCCTGCTTCTCAAGACCGATACCGATAACCGATAATAATATAATATATATATATATTAAATGTACCTGTAGTTTTTGCACACCTGGTGGTAAAAAAAAGACTAGTAGTGAGCAAATGACATGAGCATTACTACTATGAACAAAACAAAGCCAAGAACAGTTTTGACTCTTCAAAGTGACCATATTTATTTTCCCAAACAAATCTGGCAAACTTTTTCAAAACTTTTTCAAAAAGCCTCGTCGATAGGTAAAAGCCCCGGTGCCTTTGCAGCTGGCTTTGGATTTGCCGCTAGTTTAGCAGCGCAGGCGTCTTCGTACGCTTTTAACACACCATCGTAGCGATGGCGATGTTTCAGGTGACTAATCAGGTTGGAAGTATTATAGCTCGTTGCCTTTTTCCCTCCTCGTGGAACTTCTGCATTGCATTTGTTAATACAAATAGCAAGCGAACTATCTAACTCTGAAACTTTGAAATAGTCCCATACTACCGACGACGACATGTTTGTTTACTGTCCTGACTTCACGGCCGCACACCATTTACGTCACAGCCAGGCATGAGTTAGGGAGCGCTGGATTTGTGAAAAACTCCCCTCTTCCTAAACCACTAACCACAGTACTGGCAAAACGGGAGGAGCCGAGTGAAAAACAAGCGCCCCTCATCCCAATCCACCCACACCGCAGTATTTTTTTTCTTTTTTTTTACCCAAAAAATATATTGTATATTATCGGGGCAATTAATACTTTTATCGGGTTTATCAGGATGACGTCATAATTCCTAATATCGGACCGATAATTATCGGCCCGATAATTATCGGTCCGATATTAGGAATTATGACGTCTGTAGTAATGGTTCTGCCCACCATTGTGGGCATCATCAACTCCTTGCTGTTAACTGGCATCTACGCAACATCCTTGAAAAACCGTCTCAGTCACCCCCATTCTCAAAAAACCCGGACTTGACCCAACTGACCTCAATAACTATCGGCCGATCTCCAACCTTCCCTTCCTTAGTAAAATCTTGGATAGAGCAGTCGCCGACCAACTCCACCATCACATGTCCAACCATGAGCTCTATGAACCCTTTCAATCTGCCTACCGGACCCACCACAGCACCGAGACCGCCCAGATCAAAATCACCAATGACCTCCTCATCGCAGCTGACTCAGGTTACATCACTACACTAATTCTCCTAGACCTCTCTGCAGCCTTTGACACTATCTCCCATAATATCCTCCTCACCCGCCTGTCTGAACTCCTTGGCCTCACTGACTCCGCCCTCTCCTTCTTCCACTCATACCCAGTGGCGTTTCTATATGTACAAAAGTGGTGAGGCACAAACAACTTAGATGTTTATATATAAGCTTCTGCAGTGACGTGCAGTGAGGTTCATGGCTGGTGAGGCACTGGCACTGACTCTTCAGGTTTACAAACATTATATTTTGAGCTTTATCAAAATATTCTATTATTTTCAAAAGCTTTTTTAGTCTGATGCTTCAATTAATTTTAAACAGACTGTTCAACAAAAGGATACCCATAAATGGTAATTTTATCATTTAAATATTGGATTGTTCTCTCTAAAGCCCCCGTCACACTGTCCCGAAATTGACACCAAATGGACACACGATAAAGGAAATGTTCAAATTCGGCTCTGATTGTAACAACATCGGGCCATTCGTGAGGGCATCTTAAGCCATCGTATGACCGCCGGTGGAGTTTCTCAGGCTCCGGCAGCAACTTCGTGAGCGGTGGCAAAATCTTTGGCATGCCAAGATTACATTGTGTTTGTTACTTTCGTTGCAGTTGTGTGTCTTAAATGTAATTTAGGTTAACTTCCTGTTTTATTTAGATGCTTTTATTTTGAAGGCGAGTTTACGCTGTTGACAGGAAGTTGTTGTTGCTATGGAAACAACATGACGGAGATAAGTTAGGGAAAGGAAAAGAATAAAGTGTATGTTTAAATGTTAGCACCCCCCGAAGAGGCACAAGCTCTTACGTTGAGTCTGGATACATTCTAAATCATCAGTAAAGTCTACGACCATATTTTCCTGTGTGGTTCGGGTGCCATCGTGTGGCCTTCTGTAGGCATCGTACTTGCTCCGGCTGTTGCTTGGCTGTTGACCAAGTTCGGGGCCATCTTCGTGCGAAATTCACAATTCCATATTCTTGTGTCCATCTGGTGTCAATTCCGGGACAGTGTGACAGGGGCTTAAAGAGCCTGTGACAGCATCCCAACAACTGTTGTGCAATGAAATATTGGGCTACTAGTAATCTCGAACCGTCAGTTTAAAAAAGAAGGTGCGATACCGTTCTGATAAATATCAATAATTTCGAACATCGCGGGGAAATTCCTTCGACTCATTTTGAAGTTTTGGGGGAAGCCGGAAGTGACGTCAATGCGGGAACGCTTCACTGTGCGGCGAGAGAGCCAAACACGGACAAAGTGTGTTGTCATGCGTAGAAATGGTGAATTACTGAGTTTAGGCACGTTAATAACGTTTTAATGAAGTTGACTACAGTATATTCATATTTGTCAGTGCTTTCATGTCAATTCGGCGAACATAAACATAAATGATCGTGGTGAAGATGATGATTAAATTAGGATTACAAATCGGTAGTGAGAGCTGCTGAATTTCCTCCCGTCGGATGTGATATAAAAACAAATCGATTATTTGTGTAGTTGTAAACTCAAGTGGATTAAACTACATTTATTAGTGCTTTCATGTCAATTCGGCGAACATATGATACATTAAATGATCGTGAGGATGATGATTAAAAATCGTTTGTTTGAGCCGGTCTGCATTTCCTGATGAGAAAACAAACCGATGCTTTTTGTAGTTGTAGTACACCAACATGGATTAAACGTGTGTTTTTTTTTACCACAATGTTGGGGAAATTAATGGATAAAATGCACGGATTATTATTATTATTATTATTCCCACTCCGATCGGGACACTAGGTCCACCGTTTCCCCGCAGCGAGGCTCCCCCCGTTGACAGTTTACGTGGGCTGGGTGCAGTGGCGGACTGGCCATCGGGACGAATCCCGATGGGCCGGTACCGAAGTGGGCCGGTCGGATAAGTCACTAGCACATCCCCCATAGGCGGCGCGTGAGGCTCAGGTTTGGGAAGGCTAAATCACTTCTTTTACCTGACGCTGCCCGCCTCCGGCGTCTATAGAAAAGAGATCAACTCAGTGTGCGGAGTTTAAATCTCTCAAGTCATATTACAGGATAAAGGAAATACAGTTTAAACTGCCGTATGCAGAGAAGACGCCGACGTGTCGCACTTATCATTCATATTACATCATCAATCAGATCATCGATCATATAATATCATAATATATCATATATTTCCTTATCTGAGTCAGCTTCTCCAGCCGTATCTGGCCGTGCAACACTTACAGTGTCACATAGCCTACTGTATGCAGAAGTATTATTTTAAGCAACACATTAAGTTGACGAAACACTCGAGTCAAATGTAATTAAAGTCAGATCCACTCGTGTCTTAGACGGGGCAGTGATATCATAAAACTATACGCTTTCAAACACTCGGTAGTTTATTTATTTTTTAACCAGTTGTTCTGTATTCACCTTGCAGGTGCAACTCTGTGGCTTGTATCCTAGATTATATGTTTAAGTCATGGATGTTTAAAGCTCATATTTGTCTAATATTAGTTTACTTTTCATGACTGAAGTATGACGCTGCGCTGTCAGTACACTTGTCCCTGTTTGTGATTGGTCAAATGTAGCTAACCCCGCCCCTTTCACGTGAATGCGCTCTCAGCTGGTGAGAGAAACCCTGGCTTGATTTACCGAGATAATAACCAGCGTCGTAGGACCGCTTAGCGAGATCTCGTTTGTTAGTTTGTTGTTGTTAGTTTGTTTGTTACTCAAACATATCCAGGGTACGTTGAACTGGCTTCGTAGTACAGGGCACAGGTGGCTAGCAGCGCTAATGTCAAAGACACAGACATTATACATTATATTTGTATTTTACCAGGATGCAGTGACACAAATATTTGGGAAGGCTTGGCCTTCCCTAGCCTACAGCACCCGCCGCCCCTGACATCCCCCACTCCCCCCGTTGACAATTTACTAGCGGTACCAAAGTGGGCCGGTCGAGAGTCCCGGGATGATTTTTAGTCCCAGTCCACCACTGGCTACATGACCGTATGATCGCCCATATTGACGCACCTAATTCCTAAACTTCTAACAGATACAACATAAACCGATCCTTCAGCCTCATATGAGCTCTCAGACACGTTCAAAATTAAACTGTCATCGCTGTCTGAGCTTGCTGCTGTGTGCGCCATCGTGCGTTTACATGCAGATGCTGGGATCCTGAACGGTGCAGCTGGAGCGCTGTGCCCGCAATGACGTCACACATAATTTGAAGAATCCCAGAGAAGATCCAGAAAATGGTCAACATTGAAGGGCAGATTAATGGTTATCAAAGTGCAAATATCCAAAATCAGTTCAGTAACGGTTTTCAAGGGGACAATATTTACTCAAATTGATGGGTTTGGATGATGGGGGAAACTCGTGTCACAGGATCTTTAAGTAAGATCCCATTTTCAATAAAATTGTGGTCTTACCTTGACTTGAAGATTAAGTCCATTTGCCTATCCTTCTGGACAAAAAATCTCTATTACTTTTTTGTAAAAGTCCTACTTCTTGTAGTATCAAAAGTCGAATCATAAATCTAATCGATAGATCCGGCTGCACAAAACGTGCATTCATCTAACACAGGGCTCTCCAACACGTCGATCGTGAGCTACCGGTAGCTCGCGGGCAGCTTTTCAGTAGCTCGCAGCTCGATTATAGCGTAGTAAGGTCGCTTATTGATTTTTCGGCCGCGGTTGGACAATAACGTTTTTTTTATTTTAGAATTGTTTCTGTCACACGAATATCAAATTGGTCGGTGCCGCAGTGATCAAGGAACAGACGTGACAGCGGCACAGCAACACCACACACGGAGCAGTCTGCTTTCTCCAGCAACACCAGTCCAGAACCAACAGCAGAATGACCCGCTCTGAATCAGGCCGTGTCGCTGCGGCTCAGAGACACAGGGAGGGATTTGTGTTTTTTGAAAAACACTCGTTATCGTCATGTCAGGTTTTTGGTGGATTAAATCAAGTCTTGGATTGCAGAGTATGAATGTCCTCTTGCTATTTTCAGTTCATACATATGTGTGTAAAGTTTGTGAAGGCAGGAGGAAAGCTTCCGCGATCACCGTCTCCTCTCCGTTCCTCCAAACCCCGCCCCCTCCCTGAAAATAATGGCTGATAGTGACCCGATAGAAACTTTGTTATTCACTTAATCACTGATTGAGATGATGAAGCTAACTTAATCTCATACATTCATGGGATTTATTATGTAACAGTAAAACAGAGAATGTAAGTGTGCACCCACAAGCACTATTTTTGTTTTTATAATGCTGTTGTAAATACTCCTGAGAGGCTTCTCAATTCTTAAATTTCCCCTCCTCGACTCCCCTCCTCGGCTCCCCTCCTCGAGACTTAGTCCCGCCCACAGGAGATGCGAGCGGAGGACCGAGGAGGGGAACCGAGGAGAGAGGAGGGGAAGCAGCAGACGTTTAAAGAAATGAGAACTCCTCTCCTCTGAGCGGTCATATTAAAGAGACGTCCATTCATTATTACGTGTCAACAGCTGCATCAGCTGTCGAGTGTTTTGTCATAGCGCTGTATTTTATAATCTCTGTTAGATCAGCTGAACATTGTTCCCCCACATATTTACTTTGAATTAATTGAGAGTGCGGTAATGAGACAATAACAGGCTACAGATGCTGACACACACACAAATATATTTATATAAATATATACAATTTAAAGTATGAGAGCACTCTCATAATAACGTAACACAATCAGAGACTGGATATATCCCCCCCCCCCCCCCCCCTCTCTCTCTCTCTGGTCGCTGAAATGGGGAATTGAAATTACGGGCCAAAAGTTGTATTTACAAGTATTAAAAGTAAGCAGAGGACACCAAACCAACTGAGACCCGTCTGTCCGCCGCATCTACGCACTGTACAACACACACCTACACCACACACACACCTACACACTGTACCACACACACACCTACACACTGTACCACACACACACTGTAGCCTACCAGACACACACCTACAGCTCCTAAAGCATAATCAGGCTACAGCCGTTGTGTATTTTATTTTGTGAAGCACTAAATGGTTTTAGAAAAATATCGACTCTTTGTTTGTAGATATCTACTAAACTACAGCAAATAAAGAGAGTAGGCCTGTTCTACTGAGTGATATACATTCTACACACTGCTCTGCTTGACCTCACAGCTGTTCTCTCTGGAAACATCGCGACGCGATGAAAGCAGTTTCTAAAATAATATCCAGGGGATGCATGCAGAGCTGTCATTGGCTGAGATAAGTCCGGCCGTGCGTCACGCCTCCACCGTTCGCGGAAATGCATCCGCGGAGGAGCCGTGGAGGAACCATCAGTGTATCCTCGGTTATAGCTCCTCCAGAGAGCCTCCTCGACGCTCGATCCTCGGTCCTCGAAGTGCATTTAGAGAAATTAGATGTCCTTCAAAATGGCGCGCTGAAATTCATTTCCGGGTCACTACCGGAGGACCGAGGAGTCGAGGAGGGGAAATTTGAGTATTGAGAAGCCTCTCTGTTGTCTGCTGTGTTCAGACCAAGCGGCAAACTGTGTGGAAGAGCCGGGACGCCAATACGGAAGTGCCACACACTGCAGTTCATATATTGGCCGATAGGCGATGGCTGCAGAAAGGAGCAATTTCCATAGACCCCCATGTTAAAATGCCCAATTTTACAGCATAAAAAAACATGTTTCTACCCCTGGCTCCATACATTTTATTATCGATAAAATTAGATTCCACCTTCATGATTATGAATCTGTGAGTGAATTGTTTTCTAACGCGACCCTTTTATTTATATTAGGTCTTAAAGTTTGTGCATAAATTAGGGCGTGGTCACATTGAGTGACGGCTCTGTGAAGTGACTGCTGCTGCTAGCTTCTTGTCTCTCTGCTAGCTGCTCCGTGAAGCTAGCTACAGGGACTCTGCCTGCTCAGTTCATCCAGGAAACACAACTTGTAGCCGGCCGTGGCTGTTTGTTCTTCATGCTGATATATCGGACTATTGTGACTCGCTCTGCAGTTAAAACAGACGGTGCATGAATGCGGTAAGTGAAATTCAAGTGCTTTATTTATGTATTTTATTTTAATCAGCTACGTAATGAATGGTAAGGCTTGGGTTAGCATGTAAGCTAGTGGTAGCTACATCGGTGCTAACGATGCTAATCGTAGCCTCCAAGTTAAAATCATAGACTGTATATATAAAGGTGAAAACGAAATAGACAAGTGTTAAGCGTTAAGTGGGATAATACTGTAGAACAAACGGCTTCTGTTTGAGGTTGATAAAATAACTTAGAGATATTTTATTATGTAGGTAGGAACTGTATGCATCGCTCAGGTTAATTTAAATTGGCTATGCTCAAGTATGTAGACAAGCTAATGTAGTATATGTGAAATCAACCTCACAATAAGATGTGTGTATATTACAATTATTAATGTCATATTTCAAGATGATTACTTAGATATTACAATATGGGTGGTTGAGCTGGAGTTCATTATCGAGCTTACACGTTAACGTCACAGTCATCTGAAGAACGAACCCAAACCTTGTTGTTTTTATTAATTGCATTACCAAATTGGTATCAAATAAACAGTAAGCATTGGTAACACAACTTCCAAAGTTACTGTAAAATAAAAAGGACCCTGACTCGGACAATACACAATCCAACATGTTCAACAGAAGAGAATCAGTTATATTGTTTGTACACATGGTACTTTACATATATATATATATATATATTAGGGGTGTAAATTATTCGGTACGGGCCCTTCGGTTCGGTACACGTGTGTACCGAAGTGTACCGAACGAATATAACGTTAAACGTAAAAAATTGAGAACGTGAACAACTTCTTGGAAGTAATCTCAGGTGCTGCGTCGCAGCATTCAGAGTAATTTGCTCCCATTGTGTTCAACGCGTCATAGAGCGAGCAAGTCATTTCATTGGACGAGCTGGTCAGAGGGATGCGTTCAAATGTAGTCAGTAATTTGAGGAACTGTGGAAATGGCGAACGCAGATAAAGTTGAGCTCGAAAATCCTCCAGCATTATTGAAGTCTCCGGTTTGGGAACATTTTGGTTTCGCAGTTACGTACAAGGATGACGGACAAAGACAGGTGGACTGAACCAAAGCTGTTTGTCGGCATTGTTCAACTAAAATTGGTTACGCGGCTGACAATACATCAAACTTGCACACTCATTTGAAAAGGCATCACCCGAACGTGAATATCACCGGTACCAAAAGACTGAAGTGCAAACCCAACTCCCACTGGCATTTAAGCCTCCACCACTCGCAGAGAGTTCAGACCGAGCCAAAGCTATTACAAACGCCAAATATCCTTATGTTGCCATGTTAGCAAAGCACTACCTGGCTGTATCTGCTACCTCTGTCCCTAGCGAGAGGGTGTTCTCCACAGCAGGAGACATTGTTAGTGCCAGCAGATCTGCCCTTTCAGCAAGCAATGTGGACAAGATCATTTTTCTTTAAAAAAAATATGAAAATACAATGACAAGCAAGTCCTAATGTCAAACTGGCTGCTTAGGTACTAGTACAGTACAGTTCAAATACAGATTATTTCAGTTCATCGAAAAGCTGCACCTTAATGTTTATTTTATTATATTTTATATTTATTTGAGTGAATATTCATAGTTTAATAATAATTAAAAACCCAAAACTAACAGTTTATGTTTTGTGAGTACTAGTACAGTAAAGTTCAAATACAGATTATTTGAGTTCATCGAAATGCTGCACCTTAATGTTTATTATATTATATTTTGTATTTATTTGAGTGAATACATTATTCACAGTTTAATTAAAAAAAAATATGTTATGTTTTGTGATAATTTTTTCTGCTGTACCGAAAACGTACCAAACCGAACTGTGACCTAAAAACCAAGGTACGTACCGAACCGAAATGTTTGTGAACCGTTACACCCCTAATATATATATATATATATCTGTTTGTTTATGGTGTCCAGGTGATGCAGACAGGCTGGACCAGAGAGTGAGAGACAGAACTGGACTCCTCACAGCAGTGCAGGGCTCGACATTATAAATGGCCCGCTGGCCCGGAAGCACTATTTAGACACCCCGGGCCAGCATAACGTACTTTCCACTTGCCCGCTCGGGCCACTGCAAATATTGTTTAAAAAAAAATGTTTCCTGTGGTATTGGTATTTTGACTAGCAATTTTGTTAAATTGTTTCGTTTATTAACGCTACAACATAGCGTTTCGTGAGTCGCTTGTCGTTGTTGGGTGAAAAGCAAACAGCTGTTTGCTGCGGAGCGCAGCGCGAGCAGGCTCCCGTGAGCGGGAGACTTCACTACAGACTATCGCGCCACCTAACCATTCGCCAAAATGTTTTTAATACCAGCGGTAACCGGCCAAGCGCCGTGCAAAAAACAATCTTTAAATAAAAGAAAGTCACCGGAGGAGTTAAAGGAGAGTGACAGGGAGAGGAGAAGAAGAGGGAGAGAACGTTTCAGCCAGCTTGATCGATGGAGTTGGCTTCCAGTGGTGCAGTGACGCGTCCTAAAACCCTTTTATAATCTATCGATTAGATTTATGATTCGAAAATTATAAAAGTAGGGTAGACATGTGGAGATTATCCGGCTGAACAAAACGTGCATTTATCAAACAGGTTTGTTTTCCACAGACCTTATTTACAGCTATTTTCCAAAACCCTGTGGAGAAATCCCATTGCTTTCTGTGGAGAGAACCAGCAGCTTACTTCCTGGTTTCAGGACGCGTCACTGCACCTCTCAATATGATGCCAATATAAACAAGGTCTTCTGTCGGCTCTGTACATCAATGCCGACCTATGCTGACAAGTAAGTGAAGAGTAGAAAATATAAAGGTATTGGCTATAGGGAAATGTCCCAGCAGTTTAGGATAATGAAGGATCTAATCTAATCTAGCCATTACATTTCTAACTCCTAATGACAGGAAGGCAGAAAGTGCATTATACAAATAATAATATAATACTCATAATAATAATTAAGATATTCATTGCTATCGGGATGTTAAGAGCATTCCATGGAATATAACAAAAAGTGTATTTCGAGCCGGTTTCTCAAACTTACCTACCCCACCTTTAATGTCAAGACGAAGAAGAAGAAGAAAAATATGGCTGAACAACTGTTCAGTGTCAATCCTGTGGAGATCTCCAAAATAATGTTCAGCTTAAAGGGGGGGTAGGTAAGTTTCAGAAACCGGCTCGAGTGCACTAAAATTTGAAAGTACACAGCCGAAAAGAATCCGCCCCTTCCTTCAGACTTCCTTACAGAGCACCTCCTCCAATACACATGAACGCGCACATGACTTAGGTTGGCTATATAGTTCAGGGGAATTGTAAACCATACAAAACCTGTCCAAGAGAAAAAGAGCGACCACGGCGTCAGATTTCAACTCGGTGTGTATGGGGGTTATTCCCTATCTTTATTCAAGAGCGTGGTATTTACATTTGAGAGCATACTTTATTGATTTCCTTCACTCAAACCCTGTCATCGCACCAAAGACAAACCAAAGAGTAACCGCCCTTACGGGATGCTGTAATAAGTAAAACGAACGCACCCGCAAGGACACCTGGCCTCCTATTGGTTGAGGGATTTTGACAGGATTGTTGCACAAAAGTTTCGAGCGCGCAGAGAATAAATCTGAGAGCAGAAAAAATCCGTAAGCAGCAATATATCTGAGTGCAAGCGTACAGTTTGAGCAGAAGCAGAGCAAATCTAAGTGCAAGCAGGCACTATTTGAGTGCGAGGACAGGGTTTGAGGGAAATAAATACATAAAGTATGCTCTCAAATTTAAATACTACGCTCTTGAATAAAGATAGGGAATAACCCCCATAGGTGTGTTGCATCAGTTGTCGCCATCGTTGAAAAGCAACTCCGATATTGACTCTGGTTTGAATTCTCCTAGTTTCCACTTTGTTTTTGTTCCTAATTTGCTCCGTTACATTATTTCCTTTGCCACCAGTAGACGACGTTGAACCTAACTCTGCCATGGTGAAAGTGGCCGCCTGTTGCTGGCGAGTCATTGAAGTACTGCTGCAATGCAGGCCCAATGACGGCACGCCCAATGAGGGCACGAGATACATTTGTGCGTGCACGAGATGGAAGGCTGAGAGACAGGACGGCAATCCAATCCGTTTAGCCGGCCCGGCTAAACGGATTGGTCGTACTTTTTACAGTATTACGGCTTCCACAGATGAATTTTTTTTATGGATTTTTTGTCAAAGCACTTAAGATATGCATTGCTATCGGGATGTTAAGAGCATTCCATGGAATATAACAAAAAGTGTATCTCGAGCCGGTTTCTCAAACTTACCTACCCCCCCTTTAAGTCTCAGCAAAACTCACAACATTTCTGGAGCTTTGTAGACCCAGAAAACTATAAGAACATTCACCAAGCAGCACTGAAAATGTCTGCTTTATTTGGTTCTGTTCTACATACCTTTGTGAAGCAGCTTTTTCTGACATGAATGAAATCTAAATACAGAACAAGACTGACTGATCAACATTTACTCTTAGATTCTTAGAGTGAACCTAAGTGAGTACACTCCAGCAGACCCCTCAATGGTGGACTCCATGCAGTGCCAGTCATCTCACTGGCTGTAAAAAAGAGTGAAATGCTTGTAAGGTGGTGATTAAGGAAATGTATGTGAATTTTCAGTGATGTACTTACTATGTGGGCCATAATGATATGTGAGACATTTTAGTTTTCTTGGACCTTGATGTGAAGTTAAGATTTCACACGTGTACAAAAGTATAGCTTAATTCAACTGATGAGTGCAATGTGAAGAAATGTAAGCGATGTGATGCAAGTAGCTCTTGGCCACTTTCATTTTTTCAAAGTAGCTCTCAGATGAAGAAAGGTTGGAGACCCCTGATCTAACAGGTACGTTTCTCACAGATCTTATTTCCAGCTATTTTCAAAAATCCTATGGAGAAATCTCATTGCTTTTTTGTCGAGGGAACCCATGCGCAGTTCACTTCGGGGTTTTAGGACGCGTCACTGCACCTCTCTCGCTTCCTCTTCACACACTACACTTTTCGCGGCACACGTACCAATCAACTCTGAATTATGTGAGATGACGTTTGGTGGGTATGTCAGCACAGTGCCCCGATGGTGATTATTTTTTTGCCGCACACCCATTCACTTAGACAGTGAGAGACAGGGGCTTGATCGAGGCTTGACCCACGTCGCTCAAAACGGCTCAATAGGCACACTGTAGACACTAATTAGAAGAACACTAAAACAGCAATGTACAGACGAATCAGATGATTAAACATAATCGTAAAATATATTTTAAGATGTATTTCTTTTGCATTTTTTTGCATTTTTTTGTAATTATTATTTTAATACTTCCTACTTTGTGCCCCACCTGCCCCTAATGACCAGTCACCACTGCTCATACCTCTCTGACCGGACACAGTTTGTCACACACGCTGGCTGCAGCTCCCCCTGTGCTTCCGTCAATCATGGAGTCCCCCAAGGCTCGGTGCTCGGTCCCCTTCTATTTACAATATACATCCTTCCGTTTGGTGATAGCATCCGCAGCCATGGTCTCTGTTTCCACTCCTACGCCAATGACACACAACTGTACATCAGCACAAAACCCTCTGCCCATCTCCCCCTCAGTCACTAATCAACTACCTACACAAAATTAAAACCTGGATGTCCACCAACCTACTCAAACTTAACAGTAATAAAACTGAGCTCATGGTTGTGGCCCCCAAGGCACTGCTCGGGAAGGTTGGAGATCTGCTCCTCAACATCGACGGTTCCATCATCTCCCCATCCCCTCAGGTCCGCAACCTTGGCGTTGTATTGGATTCAACCCTTTTATTTCAGAACCACATCAAGTCAGTATCAAAATCAGCCTTCTTCCATGCACCTCAGAAACATATCCAGACTCCGGCCATCACTTTCCGACTCTGTTGCAGAGAATCTCATTCACTGTTTCATTAGCTCCCGCCTGGACTATTGCAACGGACTCCTGTCCGGGGTTCCCAGCAAAACCCTGAACAGGCTCCAGTACATCCAGAACTCAGCTGCCAGGGTTCTCACACGCACCAAGCCCTGGCAGCACATCACCCCCACTCGCTTCAACCTCCACTGGTTCCCGGTCAAGTCCCGCATCACCTACAAACTCCTCCTCCTCACCTACAAGTCCCTCCACGCCCTCTCCCCTCAGTACCTCACAAATCTCCTCCACCCATACATCCCGTCCCGTACCCTTCGATTCTCAGACTCCGGCCTGCTCTCCATTCCCCATTCACGCCTCCGCACCTTCGGGGACCGTGCCTTCAGTGTTGCTGCCCCCACCCTCTGGAACTCCCTCCCTGCAGAAATCCGTAATGCCCCTTCTCTCAACATCTTCAAATCATCCCTGAAAACTCATCTGTTCAACATCGCCTTCCAACATGAACTCACTCTTTCCCCCCCCTGCAATGTAACACTTCCATTTCTGCCCCCTGTTTTATGTTTTGTCCTTATATGTTTCTTTGTTAAGCGACCTTGGGTTGATGAAAGGCGCTATATACATTAAAGTTATGATTATTATTATTATAATTATTATTAGTTGATTTACAAATGATTATTTTGTTGGTGAAGGATTCCTTTATGGCTGCTGATATACTTAAAGCAATGCTTGGACACACAGGATAACAATTTAATATAGCAAACCCTTCTGTTAACAATGTAGGATTTAGAGAATTTTGAAATTCAAAATTGTAAATGTGGAATGTATGAAGAACTATATCTATCATGTTTACAGTATTAAGCCTCAAAGATACACATATGTTTTGGAAAGATACATGAACTTAGTTTGTTCACCAGACGACTCTATTGGGCCCCTGTAAGCTAAAATCAAAGACTGTTGAACCAACTGTCAGACAGCCAATGTTGTAAACATGTAGAAGAACCATTATGATCTGTCCCCATCAACGTGTGTTCTGCAGAATATTTAAATGCTTCCCTGTTTGTACTTCAATCTCACCTCGGTGTTGTTCCTCTGACTTGTTGTGAACAAGTATTGTTTCACAAACTTTTTGCTGTGGCCGATTTAGTAGTCAACATGCAATCAGTGAGACGGCAGTGCTGTTGACATTGTTGAAAAGCAAATACATGCAGTGCTATAGAGCAGCATGACCCATTCTCATTCATAGGGTCCGCTGGGCACACAGCTCTTGACTGGCTCAGTCTCAAGTCATTCACTGCGTTCAGTCATGGGGTTTTGGAGGACTTCTGCTGCTGAGATGGAATGAAAAACAAGAGTGCTGCTTTCCTTTGTCTCCTTCTTCTCATTCCTTGTACCAGCGCCGGCTCTGTCCTGCCTCTGTGAGCTGGATTAGGCCCACAACACGGAGGCTGCATTATGTCCTGAGGGGGCTTTACTGTAAGGTCCGCCACCAGCCCTCGCTCCCTCTGTCTCTGCCTACTTAATGTACCGCTTCGCTCAAAAGCGGCTAAATCTTTGTTAACATGGAAACTATGAACTCACAGGGAGTTAATCAGAGTCAGTGCAAGGCTGGCCATTTGCATGTGAATTGGCTGTGGCTGTATACCAGGCCTCTTTATGTCATTCACTCCACAGTGCCTCAGGCTTCTGTCCTCTGAGACAGCACACTGCCAGGGGTACATGTTGGGGAGAAATAGCTGTATTTCCTCATATACTGCTGGGAAATATGCCTGTAACAAAGCCAGAATAACCTAGAAAAGGCGTTTTAGTTTTCAGGCTGCACCAAGAAAAATTCTGATTTTTCAAGGCTTTTGAAATGTGAATATGCAGTCAGGAGCTGATTCTGAAATCAGTTTGAGATGGTTTCTAAATCTTCTTTAATTAGACTTTCACGTAAAACTGTTCTACTCCTAGCCACCTTTTATAGCTTCTGCTCATCCGGTCCTTGCTGGGAAATATTGCAGTAAGCTCTGTAAGATTAGTGATATCTTTATCAGTAAAAAAACGAGAAGTGTGTTAACCTCCTTGCGTTAAGAAACTTCCGTCTTTCTTTTTCCGTATGATTTGATTTGGAAAGGTTATTGAGAGGGGGAGGAGAGAGGATGTTAAAGAAGAGAGTAAATCTGATGTGGAAATGTAGACTTAGTAGGATTTATCCATTTGAGAAAAGACCTTTTCACTTGTTTTGTTGGTTTATCCCCTAAACCCCGTCTCACCCCCCTGCCTAAAAGCTTTTGACATCTTCATCTTGTTCACAGTGGGCAGGCTTTGTTTGCTCTGCTTGAAAAAGCGGATGGGGCTCGGCCCTCCCCTCTCCGTGGCACAAGTGTAGGACTTCGCCATGGCAAAGGGGGGATTTCTCTTTCCTCCTGCCCCCTCCTTTTTCACATAACTACAATATGGTCATTGTCTGCCAGTGAATAATGTGGCCACTCGGGCAGCTCCTCGGGCTTTGACTGTGAACCAGCTCTTTTCTTCAGCGTGAAAGGACTCTAATCCATGTAAATATAAGGCTCCGAGTACAGCTTGGCCACGGTGGGGAGAGCGAGAGGGAGGAATGGAGGGGAGGGTCAGCAATTTAACCTTTGACCCAACAAATAAGAGGCATGTAAGTTTTAGAATTGCTCTCCAAAGAGGGGCTCCTGTGGCAGAATGAGCTTCTTTTGTAATCCTTGCAGTCTGGGGCTGATTGACAGGCCTCTGGTGGGAGCACGGCGCTGCTCAAACCCAGGGAGAACTGTTCCACAACTCTGAGAAACAGACAACTCTAATTATTGATTATCTCCATTCACCATAAATCCTTTTAATCCTGTCAATTTGATTGATTACAAGAAATGTGTGCAAGAACGTAGGACTTTGACGGGTCTGCTCTCAGAATGAAAACACCGAACATGTATTTGTAAGGCTGCATCGACATGTTGAAATATTTCACTTAATTTAGCAGAATGTGCCACAACGACGCACGCTGCATTATAGTTTAAATACCATGAAAAAACATTCAAAGCCATAAAGCACAATAATGATCAGATGTATAGAGTTTATCGAGGTGGGTGAGAATCAGCTGAAGCCCCCCCACTGAGTCGACTTTGAACAGAGCTATTAGATACACAGAGCTTCCTGCTCTTATCTCACTACGAAACCACCGTTTGTATACACACACACATATATATGTGTGTGTGTATGCATTAGGATATAAATGTCTGTTTTTTATTGTACGTCATCAAATAAAGACAAAACTGACATTAAAAATAATTAGATAAATGATTAATTAAATAAAAATAGAGCAGAATATACAATATGAATAAACATTAAAGAAATATGGAACATGACAAGTCTGTTGAATAACCTATATCTACAGTGAGTGTTGGAAAATACCAATCCAATGACTCTGATTTAGTTTTCTCTACTCTCTCTATAGATATTGCGTTGTAGTTGACTTCATGCCTCACTCCACCACGCCTCAGAATAACACTTTGTGCTTGTATGCTACTTAAGCATCTATACTCCCTTTGCTGATTCACATTGTAGTAACAAACAAGTGATCAGTTCAAAACATCATTGTTCATATTATAGTTTAATGCACCAAATATATTTTGGAGTGGCAAAAATATAAACTTGAAATACTGTTAGCATGATAATACATCCTAATAACAATCGTATACAAATGTGATGTTTGTACATTTAAGGGACAATTAAATATTCTGAATCTACATTTGAACTCATTTAACAATGTTAAACTTGTGTTTTATTTTTTCTTTGTATATTGTTATTTGACTTTCCAACGGTTATATCATTTACCTGCAGTAATCACATTGTCTTCCACCTACATTACAGTCAATCATAAATAGCCAATAAAACCATAAATCCTTTCAAATACAAATTGTATTTATGGTGTTTTCCAATAGAAATAAGAATGTACTGCATAATCTTATTATTAGATCAATGATTGACATTTAACCTTTGAATACAAAATAAAAATGTGGTTGTTTTCATTTTTGTCTTTTCAACTTAAATGTCTCTGTCCAGTCGGCCTGACACGTGCACCTCTTAAGAAGAGACCTTTGATATCGCTTATTATGGCCTTTTACAACAATCTTCTGTCACTTCCCTCCACTCTCAGGGGGAGCAGTGCCTCCTGGGTGATGTTGTGCTTAACGTGGAGAATAAAGAAGCATCAGTGCATTGCACCTCAGAGTGTGTTCGCCCCTGCTGCCCTGTACGTCCCTGCTGCCCTGTACGTCCCTGCTCTCTCCTGCTGCCCTGTACGTCCCTGCTGCCCTGTACGTCCCTGCTGCCCTGTACGTCCCTGCTGCCCTGTACGTCCCTGCTGCCCTGTACGTCCCTGCTGCCCTGTACGTCCCTGCTCTCTCCTGCTGCCCTGTACGTCCCTGCTCTCTCCTGCTGCCCTGTACGTCCCTGCTCTCTCCTGCTGCCCTGTACGTCCCTGCTCTCTCCTGCTGCGCTGTACGTCCCTGCTCTCTCCTGCTGCCCTGTACGTCCCTGCTCTCTCCTGCTGCCCTGTACGTCCCTGCTCTCTCCTGCTGCCCTGTACGTCCCTGCTCTCTCCTGCTGCGCTGTACGTCCCTGCTCTCTCCTGCTGCCCTGTACGTCCCTGCTCTCTCCTGCTGCCCTGTACGTCCCTGCTCTCTCCTGCTGCGCTGTACGTCCCTGCTCTCTCCTGCTGCCCTGTACGTCCCTGCTCTCTCCTGCTGCGCTGTACATCCCTGCTCTCTCCTGCTGCCCTGTACGTCCCTGCTCTCTCCTGCTGCGCTGTACGTCCCTGCTCTCTCCTGCTGCCCTGTACGTCCCTGCTCTCTCCTGCTGCCCTGTACGTCCCTGCTCTCTCCTGCTGCGCTGTACGTCCCTGCTCTCTCCTGCTGCCCTGTACGTCCCTGCTCTCTCCTGCTGCGCTGTACGTCCCTGCTCTCTCCTGCTGCCCTGTACGTCCCTGCTCTCTCCTGCTGCCCTGTACGTCCCTGCTCTCTCCTGCTGCCCTGTACGTCCCTGCTCTCTCCTGCTGCGCTGTACGTCCCTGCTCTCTCCTGCTGCCCTGTACGTCCCTGCTCTCTCCTGCTGCGCTGTACGTCCCTGCTCTCTCCTGCTGCCCTGTACGTCCCTGCTCTCTCCTGCTGCCCTGTACGTCCCTGCTCTCTCCTGCTGCGCTGTACGTCCCTGCTCTCTCCTGCTGCCCTGTACGTCCCTGCTCTCTCCTGCTGCGCTGTACGTCCCTGCTCTCTCCTGCTGCGCTGTACGTCCCTGCTCTCTCCTGCTGCCCTGTACGTCCCTGCTCTCTCCTGCTGCGCTGTACGTCCCTGCTGCCCTGTACGTCCCTGCTCTCTCCTGCTGCGCTGTACGTCCCTGCTCTCTCCTGCTGCGCTGTACGTCCCTGCTGCCCTGTACGTCCCTGCTCTCTCCTGCTGCGCTGTACGTCCCTGCTCTCTCCTGCTGCCCTGTACGTCCCTGCTCTCTCCTGCTGCCCTGTACGTCCCTGCTCTCTCCTGCTGCCATTACTGGGACTTCCTTTGTGGACGGTCATTACATCACATCACTGTCTGTGTATTTTTAGATGCTTTCAGTCATTGGTGTTTTTCCACAGCACTTCCTGTAGATCCCCTGTCAATCAAAAAATATGATAGGGTGACATCTTCTTCCTTCACTTAGTGTAGGTTGAGTTGGAGCTAAGTTCACAAACTGATTCCAGGGTTAGGGTTGTGGTAAAGGCAGACGATTCACATTTTAAACATGCAGTACGAAAAAACAACAGAAACGTTGACTTTAATGGCATGTATTATGTCAACAGACATCACATTACTGTATTAGGGTAGTTGAAAGCAATACTATCAAGTTGAACCTAATATGTTTGATTTAAATTGTATTGCTTTCAACTAACCTAATACAGTTATGTGAGATCTGTTGACATCATAGATTGAAGTGCATATGCTGTGTTTTTAGTCCTTGAGTCAGGGTATTCCTTTTTCTTTAGAATGATTTCTAGAGTGATGGATGCTTCAGTATCATACGCCAGAGGCCCAATGATGTCTCGTCTCCTTCACTTCCTCCCTTCCTCACTTTCTCCAGGTTACATCCTGCTAGGAAATAGAAAGTTGAGACAGGAATAGATCTGACTTTTATAAAGCGTTGTTTTGGTATCGTGTGCCACCTGCTATACACATATGTGCGCTGTCATTTGATCACTTTCTCTTATTCGAGGTGAAATTCTCCAGGCTTTCACAAGCTATCATTTGTTATACAAATCACTGTGTATACAAATTATGATATTTTGAACATGATGTTAAAACACATTATGAGCATTTTATGAATGTATTAGATAACTAATAAAAGAGAGGTGATAGGGAATGATCGATGGCAACTAGAGTCCCTGGCTGGATTTACCCGGGACATAGAGACATGACTCCAGAGCTGTATATGCTGTATACCCAACCCAGTCTCACGGCATTTTGTGTTATAGTCACGACATGTAATCTGTTGATTCGTGTTCACCAACACCATTTTCCCCTTTTTTTCGTGTCACACAGAACGATTTTAAAAGCAATGTATTTCTATTGGTAGTGTGTTTGGTGCCTTTGCACCACGTCTTTTTGTCCGGTCGGGTCTTGGAAGACCGGAAGCTGTGTGGTTCATAAAAACATGTTCTTACTCAATATCTCACCCTAACCCTTTTATTTGAAATAGTATAATGTCAGAGTTTTTGTTGCCGTCCGCGAGGAAAAGAAACGCCTCAGAATACTGAAATCTGTATTTAAAAAAAAAATGTTTCCTTATAATTTGTTATTCTTTGATGCGGGCACGAAACAGACTACCAATATAAATACATTGCTTCTAAAATCGTTCTGTGTCAGAATACTGAAATCTGAATGATTTTTTTCTCTTTTTCCTTCGAATTTGTTATTATTTACATTGCTTTTAAAATCGTTCTGTGTGACACGAAAAAAATGTGAAAATGGTGTTGGTGAACACGAATCTATAGATTAATTTTGTGACTATAACACGAAATGCCGTGAGACCGGGTTGGTATACCAGACAAAAACAAAATATTACAGTGAAATAAACTCAACAATAAGCATTGTGTAGAATGATTATTACACTCAAAGTCCACTTACTAATAAGACCATAAGATGTGTTTTAAGGGAATTGTATTAAACCTGGTTTCTTTATTATATTTCTGGTTTTCCCTGACTCCAGATTAGTTGTGTGACCTCTAGGGGGGCCTGCGCCTCAGGTTGTGAACCTATAGAGAGTTGAAATGCCATTTGTTTCAAGAACAACTGGATGTTTGCAGTTTGTCTGAGGAAAACATGCTACATGATGAGAGGGACATCTGAGAGGCTCAGGTGTGTTCTGTGTTTACGCTCATGTGTGATTCTTCCTTGCATTAAATGTGTGTGTGTGCGATGCAGGGATGTGCACGTACAGTGATTAGGTGATCTGCTTCCTCCCTTTCATGTGTTTTTAGTCTCCTCTGCTTTGTTCCCTTTCTTAATTACAGCCGAGCTCTCCTCAGAGAGCGTGTAACCCACTCCCCACTTCCACAGCAGCATCCCATTAAACACACGCACCCCATGCCTCCCCTCTACCTTTATGCAGAACACAATTAAAACACGAGGAGAGATCAAAAAGATGCCAGCAGCCTGACGAGGGTGATGTTTTTCTGAGAAATGCAGATTTGTCTTATTGATGGCTGCCCCGTTTGGATATCATTACGGGACAGGAGTAATCAGTGGAGCTGCATCAGCATGTAACGCACACACACACACACACACACACACACCACACACCACACACACACACACACACACACACACACACACACACACACACACACACACACACACACATCACACACACATACACACACACACACACACATCACACACACATACCATATACACACACACACACCACACACACACATCACACACACACACACACACACCACACACATCACACACACATACCATATACACACACACACACACCACACACCACACACACACACACACACACACACACACACACACACCACACACACACACATCACACACACACATACCATATACACACACACACACACACACACACACACACACACACCACACACACACACACATACCATATACACACACAACACACACATGGACAGATGCTTTAAACTAAGTATTTGAGTTATCTGCTGGCACAGATTATTAGTGACTTAGTGATGTTTGGGGTTAGTGCATTCTAGACTTGTTGTTGGAGTTAAACAGCTGATCGGCAGTGACAGGAGACCTAATATCAATTCATATTTTCATTACAAACATCAAAGGTTTTGTCAATATAAGCAAAGATGTCTTCCCCAGTGTCAGTTTCAGTGTCCTGGAACATTATGTCATCCAATCACGCCACCAAATCACCAAGTTGAGTCCTAAACCCTGAATGTTTTTTATGTTTGAGTTGGTGATATTTTTTCCATTTTGGTCACATTTTTCAGAAGTGCAACTTCACTTGAACCTAAAATCATACGGGCCATGTTATGCTGTTATTGCAGCTACCATTGTGGTCACTGAGGTCATGTCCTCAGTACTTTTACTAACAATTGTATGGGATTCAAACATTGACAGGTTTCATCAAAAAAATATGACCTTATTTAAAATATGGCATTCTGATCAAAGGGTACTGTATGGCTTTGACCCAGCATGAAGACCTTCAGGCTGGGACATTCAATTGACAGAAAAATCTACTTGTAAGTTTATACATAAACAACAACAAATAATAATTACATTTGGGGACTTTATTGTTGGTCTCTTGTCAAACAGAAATATATGTTTATGGCTTTACAAATATATGTCCTATCAAATCAGGTCTTCATATTTATGCAAGAATCCATATACAGTCCAACAGTGCCACAAAAGCGTCGTTCTCATTGATTAGTGAAACCATGTGGCCTTTACACAGAGATACTGTGACAGTTACCACGGTGTGAAGTGAAGGAAAACTGTGGACACATTTATTTAATTTCATGGTATAAACAATCATATTGTCACCTATAATCCTATTCCACAAATAAATTACTGAATTATAATTTTCAGAAATTGTTCCAATAAAACCTCTGAGACAAAGGGTTACAATTTAAATAGTGACAACATGTCGTGTATTAATAAGCTGATGCTCTAGAACTTGCTCCTTATTTCATCATCATTATTTGTTTTAAATGATCAAGGCAGTGAAAGTCTCACAACTGATCCTGAATCAGTGCAATTTAAAAACAGCACAGAGTCATTTAACCTTTGTATTCACTGTTACAGTACCTACTTGTTTCCATATATTAATAATGTATTACTGAAATACACTATGACCGTTAGTGACGCTTTGCCTTCAGATTCTCTGTCTTTCAGTTCTCTTCCAGAGCATGTGAGTCTACTGCCCCCATGGAACAAGAAGGAAAGTGTGTGTGTGTGTGTGTGTGTGTGTGTGTGTGTGTGTGTGTGTGTGTGTGTGTGTGTGTGTGTGTGTGTGTGTGTGTGTGTGTGTGTGTGTGTGTGTGTGTGTGTGTGTGTGTGTGTGTGTGTGTGTGTGTGTGTGTGTGTGTGTGTGTGTGTGTGTGTGTGTGTTTGTGTGTGTGTGTGTGTGTGGGGGGGGGGGGAGAGAGAGAATTGTAATTCATTCAGTTTTACCTTTTTAAATAAATGTTCCATGGATGAATTAAATATTGGATTATTTTAACTGTGCCTTAACACGCTGTTGTTAATTATCATATTGCTAGTTTTCTCCTCCTCTGTGGTGAATATTGTGAACACACATTACTGAGAATATTCCAACATAAAGCCCAGACCTCGGCCTGCATCAGCTCTTCTTCTTCTTCTTCTTCTTCTTCTTCTTCTTCTTCTTCTTCTTCTTCTTCTTCTTCTTCTTCTTCTTCTTCTTCCTGATAATCGACTTAAATCAAATCAGAGGAACAAGGCGCAGTTTGGCTCTTCTGGTACAAATACATACAAACAGATATTTCCCCCTAATCTTACACTACCACCTAATATCATATTTCATACACGCCCGCAGACATGCCCGCTGCGCTATGTTTAATGTATAAACCCAGGCCTATAGCAGAGAGAAACGCAGATGATAAATATGCATGTATTCAATTAAGGATATTACAGAGGAGCTGATTTGCATAAGGATTTAGGAGCTTAACATCATATTTGTGCTATAAAACTTCACAATAGCCTAAACGCGAGCTGTTTTGCGCGGGGGGGGGGGGGGGGGGGTGATTGCAGGACAGGTATTTTTGGAAGAAGCGAGGAAAATAAAAATAAATTACACATATCAAGGAACACATTTTAAAAATCATTTTGATATTGTATAATCGAATAAATCTGCAGCTCAAACATTGCTGCTTTATAATAACGAGAGGAATTTGAGCGGCTGGATGGTTCTGGTTTTGAATCATTGAAGTGCTCGGATTGACTCACAGATCTCAGAGCGGTGTAACGCTCCCACACCGCTGGAGATAGCGTCTTTTGTGCAGATCAAACCTCTCCTCCGGTCTCACATAAATCCTCTGATGACGAAGTCCACTTTCCCCTCCCAATTAAGAGCAGAGAGCTAATTAGAAGCAGCGGATCCGGGATCAGTTGAGCCTCGCGCTGTTCTGCTGTCTGTCTGAGAGGAGGTGAAGCCGCTGTTACATGTCATCAAGTGACAGAGAGGAGTCTGACTGGGGAGCAGATAAATAAATGAATAAATAAATACAAATCAATGAAGCCAAAATGCAGAGATGACACCAGTGTCGCCAAAATGGTTTTTCGCATTAACACAAAGTTCTACATAACATTCATGATGTGTTTAAACACGTGTATCAATACAATTCTGTATTTATTTTTATAACTCTACAATCGCTTCCATTTATTGGATTTTAATATCTCTAGGGAAATGTGATTTAATAATCAGATTGTAAAGCCTCTGCTTTCAATCTTGTCAAACGAATAAGCAAAACTTAGTTTTGTACCGCGTAGTTTTGATTTGGAAATTAACCAAATGTACCTCTAAACATTACACAATATTGAGTCAAAGTTATGTTTTTGAGGAGCTAAATAAACAGTTTCAGAAAAACGTTGTTTTCATTTGTTTTCTTGTGCGCTTCTATTGTTTGTCTTTTGAAATTTAAAATACAAAATCAAGAATCGGAAGTGAGCCGTGTTCTTTATTTCATGGCTGGTTTGGTGACTGCCTGCAGTTCTGCTCCAGCCTTGTGGTGCCATGGAGAGCTGAGCAGCAACAGTGTGGAGCCCATCTGTGCGTCACAGGAGGAAAGGTCCCAGCAGAGCTCCGCGCACAGCTCCAACACCTCAGAGGACTGAACCTGCCTCGTTCGTCTTCTCTCCTTTCAAATAACATTCAGAGCCGCTCCGGACGGACCGGCCGGTGGTCCCACTGCTTCCTCAGACAGCTCTGTAAAAGTAGAGGCAAACAGTTCGGTGGCGGCGGAACAGCCAATGAACACAAATGGTGCGTCGTGACGCAACAGGGCCCAGTTGATAAGGAGCGGAGAGTCCAACCGGGATCTGAGAAGGAGGCACGGCGGTTTTGGGGGCCAGCGAACACTCGCCTATCATCAGTCAACGTAAAGCCAACTCCTCCTCTTCTGCTGTTACGCACATGCAATCTTCTTGGCAAAAGACACAACATTATCCAAACAGACTACTGTATAGAAAAACTGCTTCAGACGGCCAGCGGGATTGGATAAAGCTGCGCGCTGCTGTGTTTCCTGTTTTCCATTGAAAAGTATTCTGAGCGACATCCATCAGCTGCTGGAAGCCTCAACTTGTACTGTTGAACCCGGAGGAGAAGCCTTCCCCCGGCTCCCTGACAGCTTGTTGGACATATCTTTTTGTTCTATCTTACTGTGTGATGCTTTAGGAGCTCCTGCCGGCTGTGGCAGTGTAGCAGAGTTGTTGTTCTGCACAAAAAGGGGAGACATGTTCCAATGACTTGCAGACTGTCGAAATCCTGAAATATTAGTCCCGGCGAGGAGCAGATATCGATGCTGAGACACATGCAGCGGGGCTTCTGTTATTGGTATGTTTATTCATCGTACATGGAAGAGAAAATATAGAAAAAGCATTTGGTAATAAGAAAGAAATAACACCTTATCTTAGACTACATTCGACTAAGAAAACCAAAATCTGTGCGGTTATTTATGAATTAATCATAGCTGATTAATAATGAGAGCTGCAGAGATTCGGATGACGATTTCCATTGGCAGATGAGACGTAGTGGGGAGAACACGTGTCCAATTTTCCCTCATATTTTTTCCTCCCTGATCTGGATTTTTCACTTGTCACGGCAAGAAAGGAACCCCTAAAATAGGACTTGTGAGAGGCGTTCCTGCGCCGGCTTTCGCCTCTGATGGACATCTTGGCTTGTAGATCCGAAGAGAACAGTTATAATATCATCCCCTCTGCGGCAACCATGCTTTTCCATGGCCTCCCTGGAGGCGACGTGCACGGTGTGGTGGAAGAAATGGACCGGAGAGGAAAGAGCGAGTCAGCAGCCATCAGCTCGGCCATCGATATGGGGGAGTCAGAGACGGTAGGAGACTGTGGCCTCGTTAGGGCAGCACAACATGTGACAGAGCTGCTCAAAGCCGTTTTTAAAGTGTTTTTAATTGCACGTTTTCACTTGGGATCGATCATAAACAACGATATAAAAACAAAGAAAATTTAAAAAAGAGAAAGCAAGAGAAAGATCTATAGTGGATACACATCAGGGCATTTTACTAAAAAGTGTTATGACTACGAGTCCCATTATATGTTTCAAAGGAAATATGTCTGCAAATAAACATATCATAAAAGAATAATAAGCACATGAAATAGCAAAATTATACTTTCAATTCACACCGAACAACTGTCACACTAATGTCCCAGATTATTGTTTAGTTGCCTTCTCAAACTTCTTCCAAAAGGCCACTGTGATCCTGATCCTGCATGGAACTTATTTCAGTCAGCAGAGATTGAACTGAGCAGAAATGAACAGGTTGCACGATTATAGGACTTATTTAATTTTGTACAGCAATTCATTTAATTAAATTAGCTATTTTAAATGCCCTCAAAACCCACAGTAAATATGGACAATACAGAACATATTCAGTGGTGCACAAACCAGTTAAATACAGGAAGATTAGCACAAACATTAACAGCCAAACCCAGTTGAAAGTTGATATTGAATTGACAAGAGTAAGATTGTGTTTCTTATTGTTTATTGTATGCACACTTTCAATTAA
Organism: Pogonophryne albipinna; assembly: GCA_028583405.1. NCBI lineage: Eukaryota > Metazoa > Chordata > Actinopteri > Perciformes > Artedidraconidae > Pogonophryne > Pogonophryne albipinna. The sequence goes on from CM053247.1 coordinate 1,858,127, forward strand.
ATAAAAACACAATTTATAATTGTAAGGTTCGGTAGTCATTGCTAAATGTACTGCAATAATACATAAATAAATAACTAGAGAAAATGCAATGCAGGACAATTTAATTTGTATTCAGTTTCCAACTTCATTTGCAAATCATTTTTAGAGGATATACGTGTGTGTGCATGCACGTGCGTTTTTTAGGCCTCTCGAAAATAACATTTCATGACAGTCTCGTATCGAAGCGTTGTGTTAGTGTACGTTTAATTATCGTTGTTATTATCTTTAGGAGAAATGAAAAGCACATACAGTACATGGTGTCCATAAAATATAAATGTTCCTCTAAAAGCCACGCCGTGTGTTCATGTGCCTTTTTAAGGTTATATTAAACACTTAAGATGCGTTTTTAAATAAGAGTATTCTGCTGCTGTATGCAATTATTATACATATTATTATCACTGTCTCACTTTTACTTTATAGTCTACTGTAGTAGCAGTCATTCATATTCATATTTTATGGTTATTATAAGCACACTTTCTTTGACTGTAATACAAATATTGCTATGATTTAGTTTATTACATTTTGGTCAAAGAGAGGAGTTTGCTTTGTCTTTATCTAACAGTTTTTCATGTTAATATCACTATAATATTCAGGCCTAATACTATTATATATATATATATATTGTTGAGATGAAATACTTTTTTTTAATCCAACAATTTGTCTTTATTATCTTTCTAAAATCAGCCCACACGTGAGAGCTGGCCTCTGAGGCTGGATCTGATGATATGTATTATTATTCTAAATAAATAGAATCCTCTCCCACGTTAGCATGACTTAACGTCAGGCTAACGGATGTCATAGCTTTTCTACACTGTATTTCTTCCTTCTTGACTCTGTGCCCTCGTGCCTCTCTCCTGCAGTCCCTGCCGTGTATGCCCGGGGAGCGCGTGGCTCTGTGCGCGGGCTGCGGCAGGAAGATCGCGGACCGGTACTACCTGCTGGCGGTGGACAAACAGTGGCACATGCGCTGCCTCAAGTGCTGCGAGTGCAAGCTGAACCTGGAGTCAGAGCTCACCTGCTTCAGCAAGGACGGCAGCATCTACTGCAAGGAGGACTACTACAGGTAGGGTCCACTGTCCATCCCATAGTGTCAGGGCTGTTAAGTGACACCGTTTAGGACATTTAGAGCCTAAAGCGTGTTTCAAAATATGGTAAATGTGGCTTCTGGCTACGCATCACACATGACCAGGGATGTGAAATGTAAAAATGTCATTCCAAAAATACTTTATATTTGTATTTCCCTTGATTTAACAACAAATATATCAGGTTTATTTATTTTTTAAAACACACAATTAGCATTTTTGGTAACCTGGTAGGTTTATGGGTTTACAAAAACTGATACTGAAATGTTTGCACTGAATACATGTCATATGTTGTGCCATAATTACATATCTAAATAATACGCTTGTAGTTCCATTACTTTTCTCAGTATGAACATAGACAACAGAAAGAAAGTAAAAACGAAAAATGGAAAGAAAGAAAGAACAAAATGTCACATCAGGCTAATATTCATATTCCATATTTCAAATGAATACAGAGTGAATGAACCTGAGTGGTGCACAGGAAAAGTGAATGTTTTTTTAATGCGTAAAAGTTCTGCTGCTTGCATTAGAAGGCATAACAGAGTGTGTACACACACACACACACACACACACACACACACACACACACACACACACACACACACACACACACACACACACACACACACACACACACACACACACACACACACACACGCACACACACACACACACACTTGCAGCCACTGACGAGTTTCTGTGTTGTCCGCAGAAGATTTTCGGTGCAGAGGTGCGCTCGGTGCCACCTGGGGATCTCGGCCTCGGAGATGGTGATGCGGGCCCGGGACCTCGTGTACCATCTCAACTGCTTCACGTGCACCACCTGCAGCAAGATGCTCACCACCGGGGACCACTTTGGCATGAAGGACAGTCTGGTGTACTGTCGGCTGCACTTTGAGACTCTCATCCAGGGAGAATATCAGACTCATTTTAACCATGCGGACGTTGTCCCGCACAAAGGCCTGGGCCCGGCCAACACTCTCGGACTATCCTACTTCAACGGCGTGGGCTCGGTGCAGAAGGGCCGGCCCCGGAAGAGGAAGAGCCCCGGGCCGGGGGCCGAGCTGGCGGCTTATAACGCAGGTAGGAGCATTTATAAAGCATGTTGCGAAGGAAAGCTGGGTCATTTAAAGCAATACAGACTGCTTTCATCATCATCATTCATTTATTGTTGGTTCTTAATTTTTTTTATGCGATCGTGCAAAATATTTAAAAAAAAAAGATATCATCGCTGCCTATTGTAAATTAAAGGTCTCTCTCGGATCAAACCCGTTATTATGAAAGCTCTCCGGAACAACTGCATGTCGGGTCTGCGCCCTGCGTTTTGTGGAAAAGTTGACATTTTGTTTTTTTATAACCTGCGATTACATATCTCTTAAATATGTATAGATTCGTATCATAATCTAAGCACACAACAGTTCTGAACACGCCTTGTGTCACTTTCATTCAGTGAGGCAATGTGCTAAATAATGACTTTATAGCGAAACTGTTCCACATTTCTTTAAAGTTCTATAGAAGTTAGTTTTGGTTTTGTCAGGAGCTGTGTGTTGCGTTCAGGACCTTCACATTATTATAGTCTGCAGTTCCAGTGAGCTGATGCTTTCTGTCAGAATGTCCATGTGGAGGCCAAACATTGTGCATGAATAAACCTGAACACTGACTGCACAAAGACAAGAGCATGCAGGCCAATAGGAGGCCAGGCAGGAGCAAACAGGCCTCCACAGAGAAGAACCACAGATCAATTGTTAAATGGTGGGAAAGTGATTTACAGTCTAACGTTTGTTAATACAAAAATAAAAGCAGTTACTGACAGTTTGAAGTTCCACGTGTCAGATATGTGGATTACACTTTTCAAACGGCTTCATTTAGATTTCATTAGGTGTATAATCTGCAGCAGTCTATGGTTTGTAACATCTCTGACTGTTAAATGATCATCTTAAAAATAATGATGTTTAATGGTTAGTTTCATTTAATGCGATCTGTGATAAAGAAAAACGTTTTTGGATGCTCTGGCTTTTGCTTTGGCCCTTATTCACTTGTCAGTTTACATAGACATCTACAGACCTCCCCCCCACGCCACACACACACACACACACACACACACACACACGCACACGCACACGCACACACACACACACACACACACACACACACACACACACACACACACACACACACACACACACACACACACACACACACACACACACACACACACACACACACACACACACACACACACACACACTGGGGCAGGGTCAGCCTTGGTGTGTTCCAGAGAAATCAGTGTGATGTGAAGAGTTATTCACCGGAATAGAGAGAAGGAAACTTGCTGAAGGTAGAACTGTCTGGTTGGGTCTCATTTTTTATTCTTTAGTTAGTAAATCTTCCTATTAGTGTAAACAGAAAGTTGATTACAATCCCATCCAGTATATTTAGTTGATAAATCTTCCTCTTTTTTATTTTGACAGTCTTGGTTGATTTAAATAAGTTGCTCCCATGTAAATACCCCCCCCCCCCCCCCCCCACACACACACACACTAGTTTCCACTGGAAGACTTCTTTTGACTGTGTTCTCTACCTGAGCCAACACTTTCTTTATTTTAAGATGCTGCCACTTATAATCATTAGAATTAACGATAAAAGTCAACTGCTCGAAAACAAGTCAAATGTTACCAGCTATCAGTGTTGAACTTTGCTTTAAGAACATCGTTTGCTCTGAAATGATAAGAACAACACATTTCATCAGGAAGATAACGAGGAGAAAGGAAGTTTCAGAGCATTGTGTGTTCTTGGTAAACAAGAGAGATCCTGTGAAGAGAGTCAGGAGAGGGAGAGGTGCGCCCTCTCCTGTTTCAGACCAGAAACAACACGAGCTTCACCTGAGCCTGAGAACATGTGGAGTCCTGCAGCTCTGAGGAAACATTGCGAACAGTGTGTGTGTGTGTGTGTGTGTGTGTGTGTGTGTGTGTGTGTGTGTGTGTGTGTGTGTGTGTGTGTGTGTGTGTGTGTGTGTGTGTGTGTGTGTGTGTGTGTGTGAGCACACAGGAAACAGGCTGCTTTTTGTTAAGATGCTGAGGCATATGCTTTGGCCGGAAAGCAGCATTTGTTCTGCCTGGTGTGTACGGACTAATTAAGTGAAGTGTTATTCTGATGGTTTCACTCACTTCATATTCATCATTTGCGTTCTGATATTGAACACGAACTGTTATGCATGCAGCAACACTTTGTATATTGCCAAGAAATCTGCAAACTGGGACAAATACATGTGTGTTGTTGTTGTTGTGTGTCTATGTGTTTGTTTGTGTATGTGTGTGTGTGTGTGTGTGTGTGTGTGTGTGTGTGTGTGTGTGTGTGTGTGTGTGTGTGTGTGTGTGCGTGTGTATGTGTGGGTATGTGTGTGTTTGTCTGTCTCTGTGTGTGTGTGTGTGTGTGTGTGTGTGTGTGTGTGTGTGTGTGTGTGTGTGTGTGTGTGTGTGTGTGTGTGTGTGTTTGCTGAAGCCAGGCTCCCATCTCCTACCAGGACAGAAAGACATGCAGAGACAGACAGACGATTTGACAGCCTCAGTTCAAACTTTTCTTTCTTTCTTCATATATCATTTTCTCCACTCCTTAAACTCAACATTCAGTGTATATTACATAGAATGTTGCATTGCTTACTATGCTTGCTCATAGTTGTGGTTGCCTAAGAGTTTATGATCACATATTTTTTGGTTTAATGTTTGAGGTTTGAAATGAAAAATAGAATTCTTATACACTGCATATCCAGATGGTCTGAGCTTAAAAAATGAGCAGGCTTTCATTACTGGGCTCATGGAAATATTGGGAGCTAAATATTGTGTCACTTAAAGAGGAGAGCCTACAGTGTTCCATACAAACAGCCAATCAGAAGTGAGGGATTGAACACGTCTCAATAATGATGGTTGTGATTGAATCTGTGTCTAACCCGCTGTCCTCGCCTGTCGCAGCGCTCAGCTGTAACGAGAACGACGGCGAGTCCATGGACCGGGACTCCCAGTACAGCTCCAGCCAGAAGACCAAGCGCATGAGGACGTCCTTCAAGCACCACCAGCTGAGGACCATGAAGTCCTACTTCGCCATCAACCACAACCCAGACGCCAAGGACCTGAAGCAGCTGGCCCAGAAGACCGGCCTCACCAAGAGGGTCCTTCAGGTACCCACAGCTATACTATCCTCCACTGTCTTTGTCTGTCCTCCACTGTACTATACTGTCCTCCACTGTACTATACTGTCCTCCAATGTCTTCTTCTGTCCTCCGCTGTACTATACTGTCCTCCACTGTACTATACTGTCCTCCACTGTACTATACTGTCCTCCACTGTACTATACTGTCCTCCAATGTCTTCTTCTGTCCTCCACTGTACTATACTGTCCTCCACTGTCTTTGTTTGTCCTCCACTGTACTATACTGTCCTCCACTGTCTTCTTCTGTCCTTAACCGTCCTTATCTGTCATCTGTTCTTTATTGTCTTTCACTTTCCTGCACCATCCTTTAAGGTTTGTGTCTGTTCTTTTCTGTGCCTTTCTGTCCTTCACTGTCCTCCACTGTCCTCTACAGTCTTTTTCTGTCCTCCACTGTCCTCTACAGTCTTTTTCTGTCCTTCACTGTCCTCCACTGTCCTCTACAGTCTTTTTCTGTCCTTCACTGTCCTCCACTGTCCTCTACAGTCTTTTTCTGTCCTTCACTGTCCTCTACTGTCCTCTATAGTCTTTTTCTGTCCTCTACAGTCTTTTTCTGTCCTTCACTGTCCTCCACTGTCCTCTACAGTCTTTTTCTGTCCTTCACTGTCCTCCACTGTCCTCTACAGTCTTTCACTGTCCTCCACTGTCCTCTACAGTCTTTTTCTGTCCTCCACTGTCCTCTACAGTCTTTTTCTGTCCTCCACTGTCCTCTACAGTCTTTTTCTGTCCTTCACTGTCCTCCACTGTCCTCTACAGTCTTTTTCTGTCCTTCACTGTCCTCCACTGTCCTCTACAGTCTTTCACTGTCCTTCACTGTCCTCTACTGTCCTCTATAGTCTTTTTCTGTCCTCTACAGTCTTTGTCTGTCCTCCACTGTACTATACTGTCCTCCACTGTACTATACTGTCCTCCAATGTCTTCTTCTGTCCTCCGCTGTACTATACTGTCCTCCACTGTACTATACTGTCCTCCACTGTACTATACTGTCCTCCACTGTACTATACTGTCCTCCAATGTCTTCTTCTGTCCTCCACTGTACTATACTGTCCTCCACTGTCTTTGTTTGTCCTCCACTGTACTATACTGTCCTCCACTGTCTTCTTCTGTCCTTAACCGTCCTTATCTGTCATCTGTTCTTTATTGTCTTTCACTTTCCTGCACCATCCTTTAAGGTTTGTGTCTGTTCTTTTCTGTGCCTTTCTGTCCTTCACTGTCCTCCACTGTCCTCTACAGTCTTTTTCTGTCCTCCACTGTCCTCTACAGTCTTTTTCTGTCCTTCACTGTCCTCCACTGTCCTCTACAGTCTTTTTCTGTCCTTCACTGTCCTCCACTGTCCTCTACAGTCTTTTTCTGTCCTTCACTGTCCTCTACTGTCCTCTATAGTCTTTTTCTGTCCTCTACAGTCTTTTTCTGTCCTCCACTGTCCTCTACAGTCTTTTTCTGTCCTTCACTGTCCTCCACTGTCCTCTACAGTCTTTCACTGTCCTCCACTGTCCTCTACAGTCTTTTTCTGTCCTCCACTGTCCTCTACAGTCTTTTTCTGTCCTCCACTGTCCTCTACAGTCTTTTTCTGTCCTTCACTGTCCTCCACTGTCCTCTACAGTCTTTTTCTGTCCTTCACTGTCCTCTACAGTCTTTTTCTGTCCTTCACTGTCCTCTACAGTCTTTTTCTGTCCTCCACTGTCCTCTACAGTCTTTTTCTGTCCTTCACTGTGGTGTAGGAGACACATGCTATCAGGGGTTAAAGAGCTTCTCTTGTTTTCTGCACATCAGCCTTCTTCCAAATGTAAACTAAAGAAGTGAGCTTTTACTGGAAGGAGCCCGCTGCTTATTTTAAGATGTTTCTATTCGGGGAGACTCTTGGAGAGAAAACTGAAAACAAGCTGAACTAAATCAGAAAGAAGCCTTTTTTTCTCACTTAGATTAAAACATTTAAGAAACTATTTTTAAAAGCTGCATAAAAAAGAATCCGAGATTCTAATTACCTCAAACAACGATAAACATTCAATGCATGTTTTTATTGGAATGCAAAGTTACCTCTGAAGAGAAAGCCATAAACCAAAGAGATGAAGTGTTTCAGTGGAAGATGTGACGTTACGTTGAGTCCTGAGAGATGCAAAACAAAAAGCTCCGTTACACGCAAAGAGAGAGGAAGCACAACACAGCGTTTGATTTCCACAAAAGACGACAGCAAATGATCTGGGGGACTGAGAAGAATAAAACTGAGACAAAAAGGTTTCTGAATCAAATTCTTTCTGAGGAGGAAAAAAATCCTCCCGCTGCTTTAATTAACGCTTGCAGAAAACAAAGCAGTCGTTTTGCTTTGAAGCATTCCAGTTTTCACGCCTGTTATTCCAGCTGAAGCCGTTTCCCATGGCTCCGTCGTGATTCCAGCGCTAACACTGCTACACCGCTACACTGCAGACTCAACACGACTCAGATTCTCATTTTCAGTATTGAAAAGGAGAGCAAAGATTGAGTGTATTCATTACCATCAGGGAGAATGAGGAGCAGGGTACGTGTTTCAGACGTGTGCTGCAGGGCCTTTTTAACGAGAGTAATGACTGGAATCATGGCTGCTTTTATCCCTACACACACTATAGACAGGTCAATTATTATCTTTTACACTATCATCTAAAGCAGGAAGTCAAGGCTCTACTTTCATGAGCAGACATGAAAGAAAAGTTTATTTCTGTGGCTTTGACTGGAGAGAAAGGCTTTTATGAGTTTTGTACACAGCGTTGTGTTTTTAAGTGTTCTTTTATCCTTGATTCGCAAACACACTTTTTAAAGGCACGAGGAGATGCTCACCCGTGTGTGTTGTGCTGCGGTGTGGGCGAGTTCATATAAGTCTACTTGGGTTTCTGCAACATCAAAAATCATTCTTTGCGGTTTTGCTGCAAAAAGTCCATCAAACTAAAAACAAGATACCTTTATTTCCTCTGATGTCCCTATCAGCAGGATCTGTGTCCGGTCTGGGGAGGGCTTGGTTACAGTAAGGCTCACAAGGTCTGGGTTCTGGTTAGGGAAATAGCTTCTGTTGAGCTGCTAATGGATGCACTGTGTTAACCAGAATACCTCCATGAGGGGACATTGACATTGTTACAGCAGAAAAGAGCCAAAGGCAGCTTAATGTCCATCGACTTCAGCACAGTTTGAAACATTTGATCACAGAGTCTGAATGACCTCTAGTTGTGTGAATTATATAAATGTACACCATTATATATTTTATTTATATTTCTATATATTTTATATTTATGCATTTCCTGGTTTATAATCCCGGACCTTGCACGGAACAAAGAAAGACAAAGAAATGATACATATGAAAATAGTTGTGTGTTGTGTGGTTTATTCACAGCAATAAGGACACTAGTTCTAGAAGGAGATGCTCCATCCAACATGTTTAAACTGTCCCTTATACTGATGATGAGATCCATAACTGGTGAAGACCTACATCTAAAAACATACACGTACAAAACGGAAACGTTGAACCTATTATTTTTTATTTAAACTTAATATTATTGCTTTGAACTAAACTAATACAATTATATGAAATCTGTTAACATCATACATTTAATGAAAGTAAACGTTTCAGTTGTTTCAGTGTAGATGGATAAAACAGATACCATTATAGATACAACAAATATATTTGTTTGTGTAAAGTAAAGCTGACCCGTTGGTAATGATTAAATATGAGGGTCTTCAGGTGGTCCGTTCCTATAGTAACAGGATGATGTTGTTCCTGCAGGTCTGGTTCCAGAACGCCCGGGCCAAGTTCAGGAGGAACCTGCTGCGGCAGGAGAGCACGGGGGGGGACAAGGCCTCGGACGGCTCCACGCTGCCGGGGGGGACGCCGTCGGGCCCGGCCTCAGATATCTCCAACGCCTCCATGAGCCCCTCCAGCACCCCCACCACCCTCACAGACTTGACCAACCCAACCATGCCCACCGTCACCTCGGTGCTCAGCTCCGTGCCGGGCGGCATGGACGTCCACGAGTGCCGGAGCCCGTCACAGACCACGCTGACCAGCCTCTTCTGATGCCCCACCCCTCCCCCTCTCAACTCTGCTCCGCCCTACTGGATCTAAAACTAAGAACTGTTGACTCCTTCCAACATTAAAGGATTAGAGAAGAGAAGGTAACGGGAACATGAAAAAAGAACTAATTTCGCTCTGAGCCCATTAGAGACTATTTGCATAGTGAGGCGGCCGGGCCTTACAGATGGAGCAGTTGTTGTTATTTTGATGTTGTTGTCTTGTCGAGAACTGAGGAGACTTGATTTGCATTTTTCAATGTTTACAGAAAGAGACTGCGGGAAAAAAGAAACTGCTTAATTTTTAATTCATTCATTTTTTCCAGCACAGTATTTATGTTGTTGTTCAAGAGTCACTGTTAGAAAGGATTGTAAAATAATCTTTTTTTGAAAATCTGAGATTAAACACAGGTTACAATATTCTACGACTGCCCCGTGCCTCACAGTCCACTTCATCTCAAACAGCATCACACAAAATGATTTCACTGCAAGAGAGTCATGACCTCCATTTGTACATGTGTGTGTGCGTGTGTGTCTGCATGTGTGTATTTTACATACAGTGATACGCAGTGTGCAGCGCTTTCGTTTCTAAAGCTCCATTCAGTGGTTAGGTCTGATGAGAGCTGGGCAAACGAATGTCATGCTTTTACCTACGAGAATTCTCTTCCTCACTTTGTCAAAAACAGGATTCGAGCAGAGCGACATGAGGACACTATGTTTGAAAAGCAATTATTATTGAATCATTTAAGTTGAATGCACTTTTAGAATTGGCAAACTGGGACACAGGTCACATACAGAACTGAGACGTTTTCTTGGACTAAAACGTATCATTTTGTTTATAATACAACACATTTGCTGTGAAGACTCTGACTCTGGTGGCATTGATCAGATCCTGACTGAGCTCTCACAATTATACAAACATCCCTGCTGATCCTACTTTTCTTTTTCCATGATATGATAAACAAACTACATTTTGTCTTCCGGTCACTCAGTATTCACTCACACACTGATCAGCGTCATAGAAGGTGTGAAGACACTCACAAGCGATCAGGGTTCATTATCTTGCCGGTCTTCCCGCCAGTGGACGAGCGGCTCCGGAGCTGCAGCTGCCTCTCAGTGTACACACAGTACTACACACAGTAGTACACACAGTATTTTATACTGTCAACGTTTCAGTATTTTTCAGTGTATGCTTTTGTGATTCCTCCAGAGCTCATAGTGGAAGTTCAGACACTGAGAGGTCGAGGTTCATATATATATACTATGTAAATCCATCCTGATTAACATAGCTGACATCTCTCAGTATACATTTTGGCTTCTTGACATTTGCATTGTTACTCATAACCATTCACTTGTATTTTGCTCATTAAGCTTGTTATAAGTTTGTTTCTGGATGGAAAGACCTGACCTGAGTGCAGTGAAAAAGTTAGGGTGTCATTCTCTGGGATGGCCTACCGGGCACAAAACCTGGTGGTATTATTGTCTTTTTTCCATCTTCACCCAAGTTTAACAATGAGGGTGCAGTTTTCAACCAATCGTTATCACAGTTGTGAGAAACTAAATGCAAAGAGAGAATCTGGAGAGAACCAGCGAGTCTGGCAGGATACATCTGTGTTCTATTAGTATTATTATAGGGGGCTTTATGTATACAGTCCAAGGTGTCTAATGTCTCATAATCTGCCCATACTCTGTAATCGGTGACAATTATTAATAATTAATCTGGGAAATGTGGGAAAATAATTCCAATTTCGAAGTAAACAAATACGATTCAGGTTTTTGGGTACACCAAATTCGAATGAAAAGGACTTCTGAAAGGTACAGATGACGTATGAAGTAAGAATACAATTTGTTTCGATTAATGAATATAAGTATGACACTATATTATTGTTGCCCGTATATAAACAGGACTTCATCATGTTCAGATATCAAAGTTAATACTTATTGTGCAGACTGACCCGACCTCTGCCGGAAAAACATGCTTTAAAACTTAAAAAAACACAAAAAAAACGAACGTGAAACTGACTCGGTATCATCATTCCTTAAAGTACAAATGTACATGTCATGCATCAAATCAGAAGTGTGTGTGTGTGTGTGTGTGTGTGTGTGTGTGTGCACTGCTGCAACCTGCTGTCTCTGCATATTATGTCTGATTATATCATTTCACGAGAACCGTTCATTTAACCCTTCTTACCGAATGTGGCATTAAAATAGAAGAAATCCCTCACTGTTAAGCTGCAGCCTGTTTTCAGGTTTCAGGCTCGAAAATGACATTCCCAGAACAAATGACCATATCTTCCCTTCTAAAAGGGGTAAATTAATAATCTTTTTTCTCAAAGCAATGATAAACCTGTGAGTTGGATGTAGAAAAGTCAGAATCAATATAGAATTTTTTAATTTTAAAGTAAATTCAGATTGAAAATAGTAAAAATGTAAAATATAGTGTCCGTCCAGAAAAACATTACTTATAGTGAAAACCGCCCTTGAATGATGGGATGGTAGACTAAAAGCTTTAGGAATCCAAACTACAACATATAATAAGTACCCTGTATCAAGATTGATGCAAAACAAGTGACATTTGACCTTTTTAGAGAGGTTTAGAAAAAGAAACCCACTTCTGGGGTCATTTGGGTGGATTTTCCTTATCTCTGGAACCCCTCTGTCGATTGTGATGATTGACACCTCTTTTGAACCGTTAGAGCCAATAGAATCGAGGGGAAGTTCCTATCCTATAAATCCATCTAAACATTACCCATTGGTGATGCGTAGCCAGAATGCCCAATACCAGAAGCTGTCATACACTCTCGTAGCAGCTAATATGAAATCTCCGTTATTGACATAAAAATGGAATGATGGATTATCAGTAATCATTTCAAAGTGACACAGACACATTGGATTAACTATTGGATTAACGTTCAGCAGCGTTTTTATCGCTTTAATGCCATTGAACACAACTTTTGATCAGAAGCAGCAAAAGGTAAGACAAATTGGCCGTTTTTTGCTCCCTAAAGCTACGTTGTGTGGTGTCTGGTTTTGCTTCCCATGTCGCGAGTTCTGATCGATTGTTTGTGCAGATCCAATAAGTAATAAGGGTATTTTACCGTGAGTTCTGTGCTAAGTGCATTAGCATTTTTTCGCTCAGGGCTAATTTAGTGCCTTTGTTATTACCCTTTTGTTTCGTTTAGCTAAAAATGGTTAATATTGTCTGATAGCTGAGTTTCTTCCCGTTAAGTGACACATTCATAGTTTGTTGAATGTGGGTTTTAAAGGTCCCATGTCATGGCCATTTCCACTGATCATAATTCCATTGTTGAGGTCTACTAGAATAGATTTATATTATTCAATGTTCCAAACTCACATTGGTTTCTCATACAGCATCTCTGTATAGTCTGTGTATTCACTCTCTGTCCTACACGGCTTGTTGGAGCTCCTGCCACCCCCCCCGTGAGCCCAGTGGCCGTCTGCGAGACAGTGAGACACAGCCTGAACACACACACCCGCAGCCTGGCTGGGAGTTTGTGTGTGCTCCTCGCAACAGCGAGCTTCGCAGCGTCCCGCCGAGTGTGTGTGTGTGAGGAAGCCCGAGGATTGGTCCAAGCGTAACGGCTCTGCAGACGTAACCTCACTATACCCGAAATACGTCACAGTACCCAGGAAGTAAACAATGGAAAAAGAGAAATCTCCAAGGAGGCGTTCTGGGGCAGCATAGACAGGTCTTCTCTGTGTTAGAGTTGTACTCGCTACAGGGTGCACTTTGAGGGTTTGTGACTCTGCAGACCGTTTACATGCAGAAAAAGCTATATAACACACAAGGGGACAGGTAATAACCGAAAAATCATGACATGGGACCTTTAAACTAAGCATCTGTGCCGGAGCTGAGGGTGATGGCAGCTGACAGCCTTCCGGGAAGTGCAATCATAAAAAAAAATCTGTTTTCACAAGCAGCTTTTCCTCAGTCTGTTAGAGCAAACTGTGCTCAATGTTCTCACGGCTGCAGGGACGAGAGCTCCTCGTAAAGGTAGGAAGATTTTCTACTTAAAAATATCACTTCACAATTCGTTCAAACCGAAGTTTAACAAGGAGGTGGTGAGTGGGTGGTGGAGGGAGAGGTCTAGAGAATTGCAGTCTTTACACTTTGTAAGCAAAACATGAATTATGAAAAACAGACCTTAACTTCCCTTGCAGTGCATAATTAGAAATGGGTGTTCATAAAACCCTGGTAGCACAGACATGGTAATTATCTCTGCAATTGTGTGAGGAGTTTGAGGACGTGACCACAAAACACACTCAGAAATCTGCTCAGATTTTACATCTCTACAGGTCTGCTCGCGTGTGCATGAACAACAATATAAAGTGTGTGTGTGTGTGTGTGTGTGTGTGTGTGTGTGTGTGTGTGTGTGTGTGTGTGTGTGTGTGTGTGTGTGTGTGTGTGTGTGTGTGTGTGTGTGTTGTGTGTGTCGCCCTCACTCCAGGAAATCAATCAGGTCAACCTAACATATGGATGCCTTGGTCGAGCCTGGCTGAAACTGCATATCACTGTGAGGACAAAACATACTGTAGTTCCGGTTATACATTTGTCAGTGTTGTAAAAAAAAAAATTGGCCGCTTGCTCCACGTTAATGTGTGATGTGAATTTGATCCAGTTCTTACAAGGAGACAAAGAGCGTCACAGAGAAATACACAACTCATAACTGAAAACCTGCTCCATGGCAATAGATGATTATCTTATTATTTTTCCTATAAATTCTTATTCTAAGGACAATACACGGTGTATTATTGATTTTCCAGGGCAGACTGGGAGGCTTCCACAGCTTCACATCATGTCATTGTTTTGTCTCAGAATTGCTTGAATGCTGTCACAGAGGCCTGTTTGTCTGTTGGTTTGTATGAGCATCATGGCAGCCATCAACCTTCACTTTTTATTATAGAAAATAAAAACTAGGGTTTTTTACTCTGATATCACTGATTTTCAATATTTTCTCTAAATCTCCACCAGGTTTTGTAATCAACATGTTGACAGGATTATTCTTCTGTCATTTCCAATGTCAAGAATGCCATACATTCCACTTCAGCTTCTGAAAAGCGAGGATTCAATTAGTTATTTAAATAAGCCTATGGAAATCTGAATTACATTTTTTACTTTTTATTAAAAAATAAACTTAATATTTGTGTTGGTTTTTTAAAGATTGATATTATCAGCAGGAACCAATGAGCTGAAATGGAAGTCAGGAAGTATTGAAAGACAGACATGATGTTAGTTTTGGCATTTACAATACTTATAACTGCTTGTATAACTCACTTGAGGTACTTTTCTTTAGTTACAGTATTACCGAAACTCTACAATAGTGTTTATCTGATCACACTAAAAGCAACATTATGGCCAGTGTAGTACATTCACTAAATAAATAAATTACAATAGTCAGTCAAGTCAAATGAATGGAAACAGTGGCAGTTGCAATACAAATGTAAAAACATATAATATGCTTTTGAAAATCACATGCAGTCTAATCAAATACCCTTTAATATTTGCAAAGTAAATCCAATTTGCAAAACATTCAAATATGGAGCTATAAAGCAACAACAAAAATATCAGTCATTGTAATGTTAATATCAGTTATGATTGCAGAAATTGGCCTTCCCAACCATCTCTTTTTTCTCTCAGTCTTCTCTTTAGTATCTTATTTATTCACAGGGAACTGGAGCCACATGCACATTTCAGCTATTTAGCTGGCACACTCCTGCAGAGTGACGCACGACCACTTACAGCTACTTACAGACCAGCAAGAGGCTTCAGTTCCTGGATCACCAACATTACAAGCAACCAACAGTAAGTAGAGCAAAGGTCAACGTCACACACACACACACGCACACGCACACGCACACGCACACGCACACGCACACGCACACACACACACACACATACGCTCTCCAGCCTGTCCTGATTCAGGGCCTGTTCTCCCGGCACAGCTCTCCCAGAGTGTGGGGGGGTGCCAGGCAGGCTGGGTGCCGAGGGCTTTAGGTCCCATGTTAGGTGTCGGAGCCAGAGTGGAGAGGATTCCAAATACGTTGGCCAGATGTACCCACACACTCCTATAAAGTGGTGTGATGAAGGCTTTAATAGAGCGAGGCCAGTTTTAACAACGCATGACAGGCAATATAGCAACACTGGGCCCTGTTAAGTTCAATATGCAGGAACAGTGCCAAATCTCTTTTATTTAACTGGGGGGTGGGGGCGGAGGGGAATCAGGGCACCACATACCTGCATGAAACATGTTATAAATCTCAACCAGCTGTTCAATTAACATGTCATTCATTCATTTTGAATTATAGTTCAAGTGAGTAAGCTTTTTTAACCTATCCGTTGATTTTAAGGTTAACAGTGATGCTCTACAATAAATACTTGCCATCCAACATTCATACAGATATGTTTCATTGCCAAGCATTTAGATTTTGTTAGGTTCAGTTAGGGACATTGCAAAAATGATTTTGAGCCCTTTACTCAGAAGAGAGAGACGCAGAAATATTCACAATTTGACTACAGCCTAGAGGAACTAGAGTCGGGGGGGGGGGGTTAAGGGGATTGGTGAAGAACTTGAATGTAATATATAATGAAAATGAGCTGGATTCCTATTCCCATTCCCTTGGTCATTATGTGGCCATTTAGGCCTGCTTTAGCCCTTCGCCTTTCACCCTGAGGGCCTCTCCATCTCAGGGCTAGCAGCTAATTAGCATGAGGAGGCTGAGCTAACGCAGAGACGGCTCTCTCTGATCACATTCACTCAATGGCTGAGGACGCATTGAGAGATGAAATTAGAGTGATTAATTAGGCTTTGACACTCCGCCAAAGGTTCTCAATTTAGCGCTGTCACATCAATAAAAAAGGCATCTCCTCAGTCGCAAGCCGAAGCGACCTAAAGGAAAACGACGTGGGGGTATTACCAACAATTAAGACCAATTAGTGGGAGCAACCCTCCATGGGAAGACGTACATAAACACGACAGAGCGCAGAAACTCATACCAATCAGGCCTGCTAAGACGGCTCTCTCCTCGCTGTCGTTTCAGATGTGTGGGTCTTTGGGGTCTCTCCTCTTGTCTCACTCTCTGTGCCTGTATTCTTCTTTTCTCCTCTGTGTGAATGGTGTTCCTGGGTTTAGCTCTGGTGAGTCTGCAGTCTGTCCCCTTTTCAACCCTCCATGAAGGAGCTGTGTGGCTCAGACTCTGTTGGGACACACCGGAAAGCTGCTTGTGTCTTCCTGAATCCATACTCCAAATGTTCACAAACAATTTTTTATTTTGTCATCCTGGTTGTCTATACTTTGATTTTAAGAAGATGTTTAGGGTGTACACATGACATCTAACTGCACATCTTTCAGCCCTAGATAGGGCTCGCTACTGTGTTTCTGTTCTGTTAAAAATATATTTCGGGTGAGTTTTGCATTAACTGAATCTAGTGTCAAACAAAGTGTGTCATATGCTGTTCATACTGTAAAGCCTGCTAAGGCCATTTTGTAAATTATCTTTTGATATGGGCTCAACTTCACATTATAGCATTGTGTTAGCAAAGCAGTAGGTCACATTTAACGATCATCAGAGCTGCTCAATACTGACAAATATTTTATAACATTTAGCAAAAATACTATTTTCTGTTACATTGAATGGTTACGTCAACACTTAAAACTAAAGCTAACAAAGACAATGAAATACTAATAAACAGGAATATGTGAAAGTAGTTAGACAAAGAAGAGACTTTCCAAACCACAAATATAAAAGAACCAGTCAGGAGAAGCAATCTTTAACTCTGGTTCTATAGATAATGAGTCCTCTTCACCTTAGAATATTTGGATAAAATGTTCAGGCTCGGGGCACAGATGGCGGCTGCGGTGAAAAGGCAACATTAGTCCGAAAGAGACAAAGGAGGAGAGCTGGGTCCAGATTAATGTGCAAATATGATACAATAAATAATATATAATGTATATATATAATATATATAATATATATATAATATATATATATAATATATATAATATATATATAATATATATATATATAATATATAAATAATAACAAATTAGAAGGAAAAAAAGATTTAAAAAATACAGATTTCAGTATTCTGAGGCTCTGAGCCTCAATTATTTTCTTCACGGACGGCAAAAAAAGTCCGACATTATACGACTTAAAATAAAAACAATAATGGTGGCTTGATATTGAGTAAGAATATGTTTTTATGAACCCCACAGCTTCCGGTCTTCCAAGACCCGACCGGACAAAAATACGTGATGCAGGCACGAAACATACTACCAATAGAAATACATTACTTTTAAAATGGTTCTGGGTTGTACAGGTAGTTCATCGAAGTCCAGTGTGAAGTCTCCACAGTCGGTTATGGTTTGGGGTGCTGTTGTTGGTCCACTGTGTTTTATTAAAGGTCCCATGTCATGCTTTTCTGGTTATTACCCGTCCCCTTGTGTGTTATGTAGCTTTTTCTGCATGTAAATGTTCTGCTGAGTCACAAACCCTCAAAGTACACCCTGTAGCGAGTAAAACTCTAACACAGAAAAGACCTGTCTATGCTGCCCCAGAACGCAAAACAATATGATACAGTACAAGTACTTCTGTGTCTCTGTATTTCATTCAAGCTCGGCTCTGTGTATGTGTGGCATGAGCGCATTTTGTTGTTGTTGGCATCTGGTTAGCTAGCTATACTAACGGATATATAGAGCTGTTTCTACAACAAGTGTGGAGGAGAGTCCTCTCCTGTCAGACTGAGAGGCTCAGATAACTACAGCTCAGTGAGGTTAGGTCAGGACTCGGTCAGTGTTTAGATAGTTAACTTAAGTTATCTCAGTGGGTCTCAAACGGTTGGGTTAACATTTATGTAAACAGGTATTTCCGAGGAACACCTTTATATGATCATTATCGTTATTAAAAAATAAGAGAATAAATGAAAAACAGGTATGAAATACTATATGACAATAAAACAAGAATACAGTTTAAAAGGGGAGTGATTTGTTATCCATAAAGAAAAACTACATCTGTTGACAGTTCTGTTTCATATGGATGTTGAGCGATGTATCCATAGATCTCTTCATGTTGCTCTCAAAGTGCACCAGATTGATGCTTTTAACTTCAATATTTAAAGAAAAATCTTCCCGGGGGAGCATCCCCCCGGAACCCCCTAGAGGAGGTTAGGTCCACCCCCCACCTAAAACATGTTCACATGGATAGGATACTAAATACATTTGCACACTTTTTATATGGTGGCCTATGTCCATATGTGTCTGTTTGGTGGTCGTGCCACAACCGTGCATGTATGCACAAGTCATAGGTGCGCTATAAAATTGAAATTGAAGTTGCGTTGGTGTTTGTGTGTTGGTTGTTGACGGCAGTGGGTGCCCCCCCCGTGGTAAATGATTGCCTCCCTATTCGATTTGTTCTAGAGCCGACCCATACAATAGTATGATAACTCTACAGGCAAACATAGTCTATTACTACAGGAAATATTGAATAATCTTGTGATTACAAAGATATGAGAACAATAAAAATGCACCTACATTCAACGGCAAATTCTTGAAAGCCAACTTTTCGTGAGTTTTGGGTCGACACAATTCGCAGCGCATTCGCCAGGAATCGTTTTTTATAATGAAGAACATCTCCCTCATATATGGCCATGGGGGATGGAGATTAATATCTCCGCTGCTGTCAGTATTGTCACTAACTACATCACCTGTCTCTGCCTCCTCCTCTTCCTCCCTAACGTCCCCCTTTATTCGCAAGTTCCTTGATTAAACAATGATATTCACCAAACTGTGTGCGACGCTTGATTACATTGTGAACCCAGACAGAGCGGCGTTTGTTGCTATGTTTGTAGGACTTCCACAGAAGGTACAAAGCAGCAATAGTTGTTAAATCCTCCATAGTCAACGACAGAAATAACCAAAACGATCTTGCATGGAAGTGTAAACAACCTCAACTGCCCCACAACGGTGCGGCGCGTCAACGGTATGTCTGTTTTGAATGACGCGATAAAACAAACTGCAAGCCGTGGTGAAAATTGAGCGATTAGAGCGAAGCGAATATTCGCATCGCGTCGGTGTGAACGTAGCATAAGACGAGAAAAGTAAGAAAGAAGAGAAGCATGGACTCACCACTCCTCGAACACCGGACCTGTCCAACATGCCCTGGTCTAATCGTGGGGGCTGATCCGCACCGTCTGTGCTTCCAGTGCCTGGGACCGGACCACGCCGAGGACGGCCTAAGCCAGTCGCCGGCCTGCAACGCCTGCCGGATGATCCCTCGGCTAAGCCGCCGACATCGTGGGGATCATTTCCGGGTGAAGTTCGGCCCGCCGGAGGAGGAAGACGACGAGGACGCCTCGTTGTCTGGAACCTTCGGTCCGGCGGCCAGGAGGGTCCAGCACGCAGGTCTGCGCGTCTGGACTCCCCGGCGGTGATGACCCTGGCGGCAGAGCGTGTGGGCCTACCGCTCCCCCCACCGCTGCCACCGAGGCCAGTAAGCCACCTTCGACAGGGGTTTTACGGCCCAGGCGACGTTTTTGAGGATGAAGGCCCCAATAAAAGCCATGGCAGGTATCATCAGGGTGCAGGGCACCATCTGCTTCCGCAGGCAGCTGGTTGGGCAGAGGGAAATAAACCTCTGCCCCCGCTGCCGCGGGACCGAGACACCTTAGAATATTTGGATAAAATGTTCAGGCTCGGGGCACAGATGGCGGCTGCGGTGAATAATCTCGGCGTGTTGGGTGTCTCCCTGATTACCCCTCAGACTGACACCGCCACCCTTCCGCCTCAGGACGGGAGCCATTATCCGGACTGCTGCATTGGTCAGATGAATAATCTGATCCATGGGGTGGCCGCCGCAGCGGGGCGGGTCATGTCCTTGGCCACAGTGGCATCGTATCACGTGTGGCTAGGACTCACCGCCCTATCCAAGAAGGACCAAGAGGATTGGGATGGGCTGCCCGACCCCGGCAGGCTCCGCAGCAGCAGAGAGCGGCCGGGTGGAGTGCTCCGTCATCGCGGAGCTGACTGACGGGGGGAGGAAGCGTCTCGGCGGAGGGAGAGAATCTCTCCACCCGGGACGCGAGGGCGAATTCCGCCTCTTCCCATTATGGCCGGCGTATTACTGTCAGGGAACACACTACGCTACACTAGTAGCTTTTAGTCTAATAACCCATCATCCAAGGTTAGTTTTCACTATAAGTACAAAATATTTTTTGGACGGACACTATAATTTACAGTTTTTTACCATGTTCAATCTGAATTTTCTTTAAAATAAAAAACATCTATATTGATTCTGACTTTTCTACATCCAACTCACATGTTTATCATTACTTTGAGAAAAAGATTATTAATTTAACCCTTTTAGAAGATATGGTCATTTGTTCTGGGAATGTCATTTTCGAGCCTGAAACCTGAAAAACAGGCTCGGGCCTAACAGGTTAATGGGCAGGCGCCATCTTACCTTAAAGAACTCATATACCCTACTGTCCTACTAGGGCATTGCGTTCCAAGAATGCAGGGTTGTTGGTTGTTCCTAGAGTCTCTAAAAGTACAATGGGAGCCAGAGCCTTTTCTTATCAAGCTCCACATTTGTGGAATCAGCTTCCAGTTTGTGTTCGGGCGGCAGACACCCTATCCGTTTTTAAGAGTGTGCTTAAGACCTTCCTTTTTGATAAAGCTTATTGTGAGGGCTGATTAGATTCAGCCCCTAGTTTTGCTGATATAGGCTTAGTTTGTCGGGGGACATCTTACTTCTTCCTTCTCTCTGTCTATACCTGTGTACTCTCATGTTCCGATTAACCCAGCTTCCCCAAATGTCTTTCTTTTTGGTGTCTATATACGCTGGGATCCGGAGTCATGGATGATCCTGCGGTCCTGTGTCCTGGATCGCGAGCCCTGGATCTTGAGTCGTGGCTGTGGTCCTGGATCACATGTCCTGGATGGATATCCTCGTGGATTCATCTTCCTATTATACACACATGCATTTCCAAACATTTGGACTACCTATGTTGCAAATGTATTATCTTTTCAATTTACACACGGCATCTATTGCACGTCTGTCCGTCCTGGGAGAGGGATCCCTCCTCTGTTGCTCTCCCTGAGGTTTCTCCCATTTTTCCCTTTAAACTGTGGGTTTTCTCCGGAAGTTTTTCCTTGTACGATGTGAGGGTCTAAGGACAGAGGGTGTCGTATTGTTATACTGATATTCTGTACAAACTGTGAAGTCCACTGAGACAAATAAACATTGATTGATTGATTGATTGACTACGCCTAGAGTAAAGACTCCGATTAATGCAGTTTACCGTAGGGGTAAAGGGGACATTATGGCGGTGCGTTCAGGAACCTCAGTAAAAAATCTGCCCTTTCTGTGTCGACCCTCCATGGGCAGAACTTCCCTTCACGGGGAGTTTTGTGGCGTGAACGGGTCACCAGCTTTATAGCTGGGGCCCCGCAGCTGAGGGCTTGTCCCCTAACAGAGTGTTATGGGGAATGGAAACTCAGTTGTGTGTTAACAAAGTGGATGGACAGGACGCTGAAACGGGGTTATTCACTCCAGTTTTGCAGCATCCCGCCTCCATTCAAAGGCATACGAGAGGTAAATCTAGCATCCCAGGAGGAGATGGGTTTCCTCTCAGCAGAGTATCAGGCCCTGGTGCAAAAACAGGCAGTGTCTGAAGTGCACCCTCAGCACAGAGAAAAGGGTCTTTATTCCATGTACTTCCTGGTTCCCAAGAAGACAGGAGAATTCAGACCTATTCTAGATCTTCGCAGCCTGAATCGGCACATTGCCTGTAGAAAATTCTGCATGTTAACTATAAAGCAGTTACTGGGGCTAGTGCAGCCGGGCGATTGGTTCACCACCGTCGACCTGAAAGACACGTACTTTCATGTAGAAATTGCTCCAGAGCACAGAAAGTATCTGCGTTTTGCCTTCCAGGGGATAGCTTACGAATACAACAGGTTGCCGTTTGGCTATTCCCTATCCACGTTCAACAAATATGTGGCCACAGCGCTCCAGCCGCTGCACGCCCATGGCATGAAAGTTTTCTTTTATCTGGACGGCCTCATAGTCATGGCCAGGTCCAGGGAATGGGCAATGTGTTGCACAGCCCAATTGATCCTACACCTAACCGATCAATTGGAAAAAGAGCACCCCCATACCTCACCAACAGGCGTTGTATTTGGGAGTGGTGCTCTATGCAGACGGGCTACGCACCACCCTGTCAGTGAGCAGATGCGCGTCCCGTCTCTAACAGAAACACGGCACAGCAACCTCCTAGAGCTATGGGCGGTAGTGTTAGTCCTCCAGCATTTCAAACCCTTAATTCAGGGGAGACATATAATGGTCAGTAGGGCTGAACGATTAATCGATTTTAAATCGAAATCGCGATTTGAAATGATGCGATTATCAAATCGCAAAGCCTGTGATTTTTTTTTACTTTTTTTTTTTTTTTTACAATTTTTTTTTTTTTCTTGTGTCTCAGTCATCCACACCAATCAGAAGTGCTGTGCTCCACATGTACCAGCCATTGTTAATCAATCAGAAGTAGCCCATGATAGAAGGTGATAGAAAGATTGATCCAATCACCTGACAAGTGCTTCTGAAAGTGCCTGCCCTTTCCAAATGGCTTCCAATGGAGCTTTAGATGGTTTGGTGAAACAAAGCATCTGGGTCAGGTTAGTAATGTTCCATCACATGTTTCTATTACAGGGTGAATCTTAAACTGAAGCTTTACTTTAAAGCAACCCAACGGAAGTTTCATGTAAGTTTAGTTTTTTCACTCGTAGCTCGGACTGCGGGGGTGCTAGAGACGGGAGCACGTTGATACGGCCTTCCTAGCCGGAGATATGGCCGCATTTTACAATAAACTTCCGTTGGGTCGCTTAAAAACAAATATCGCAATTCGAATCGCAATCGCAATATTGGTCAGAAAAATCGCAATTAGATTTTTTCCCAAAATCGTGCAGCCCTAATGGTCAGGAGCGACAACAGCACCACAGTGGCATACATCAACAAGCAGGGCGGAGTTTGATCTGCCGCCTTGTTGACCACAGCGGAGAAACTGTGGTTATGGGCTTCAGAGGTGGTGTTGTCTCTGAGAGCCCTCCATATCCCGGGACTGGGGAACAGGGGGGCCGACCTCATGTCGAGGGGCGGCCCCCTGCCAGGCGAGTGGGCGCTTCACCCGGAGGCGGTGCAGCAGATCTGGGCTCAGTTCGGGACAGCAGAGGTGGATCTGTTCGCCAGCCGGCGCAACAACCACTGTGCCCTGTGGTTCTCCATGGCCCTGGGCGACGACCCGCCCTTGGGGGTGGACGTGTTCGCACACGAGCCATGGTCAAGAAAGCTGCTCTACGCCTTTCCACCGCTGCGTCTCATTCTCCCTCTCCTGGGGAGAGTGAGGCGAGAACGTCTGTCAGTCATCCTGGTGGCTCCGGATCGCGTCGGGGCGCCGTGGTTCTCAGAGATGACACAGATGAAGGTGGGCCAGCCCTGGGCGGTTCCCCAGATCTGGGGGGCGATGTCTCAAGAGGCAGGTGCAATCGGCCAACCTCTCCAGTGGCTCCTGAGAGGGACAGGCTGAGACATGGGTGGATTGTCTGACAGTGTTATTCAGTCTATCCAGGCAGCTAGAGCTGGATCCACCACAGCCTGTTACAGGCCAAAGTGGCTGGGATTCCAGCGATGGTGTGAGGAGCGGAGAATAGAGCCCCTATCTTGTGAGTTAGGCTCTATTTTATCCTTCTTACAGTTACTGGTGGACAGAGGGCTTGCTCATTCCACAGTGAAAGTGTATGCAGCAGCCATCTCGTCCTGCCATGAGGGATTTGGTGGCAGGTCAGCCTTTAGTCAGCCACTGATGTCGTTGTTTTTACAGGTGGTCAGGAGGCTGCGCCCAGTAGTGCACGCCTCCACCCCGCAGTGGGACCTGCCGTTGGTGCTCGAGGCTTTGGTCACAGAACCATTTGAGACTCTAGAGCTCTCCTCCCTGAAAGCACTGTCGTGGAAGACAGCATTGCTACTTGCCTTAACGTCAGCCAAGAGAGTGTCAGAGTTAACCGCTCTATCAGTGCACCCAAGTTGCTTGTAGATACGGTGTGACCAGAGCGGGGCGACACTCAGACCGAACCCCTCCTTTGTGCCCAAGAGCCTAAGGAGTGCGTTCAGGTCGAGTGCTATTCAGTTGGGGGGCTTTAGTCTTCCACCCCATAGTGGGACAGGGAAGCTAAACTGCACCTCCTCTGCCCGGTGCGTGCGCTAGCATGTTATGTAGAGCGCACGGCTGTCTTTAGATACACTGAACAGCTGTTTGTGTGCTTTGGGGGAGGGGTGACCGGGAAAGCTCTGTCCAAGAAACGCCTGGCAGGCTGGCTCTGCGAGTGCATTGCACATGCCTACGGAGAGGCGGGGGTCCGTGCACACTCTACACGGGCTGTGGCTGTGTCAACAGCCTTATTCAATGGCGTGAGTGTAGAGGACATATGCACGGCGGCGTCTTGGTCAACGCCAGGCCCCTTCATAACGTTTTATCTCTCGGGCATGTCTGGCTCTTTCTTATCGTCTGTGCTTGCTGGGGCAGCGCAAGACTGGTGAGGAGCGGGGGGGGGGGCTGTGGGTCAGTGGGCATCTGACCCCCTCCCCGGACGTAATGCGATTACGTTTTTTTTACGTAGTGCGCACTGGGCCCATACGGGGCTGGAGGGCTCTCCTCGCCTGCCTAGGGGCAGGAGGGGAGAGCCCTCCACACTATAGTCCACACACACTCTGCACGGGATCAGTGTCTGAGTGTGGGGGACATGGGGCACTTGCACTCTGCCCGTGTTCCTTAGGGACTCGGGAGAGGTGGTGCACAATGAGCCCATACAGGGCTGGGGACTCTCTCTGTCTGCCTATGGGAGCCCTCAGTACTGTTTTCCGAGCACACTTTTCACGAGGTAAGTGCGTCGGAGTGTGCTCTGTCAGCCGCGGCCCAGACTTCTCCACAGTTACAACCGAGGTAAAGGAGGGTGCGGTGCAGCGGCTGCTAACCAGAAAGCCGGTCAGCGGCAGTGGTGTGGAACGGTGTTGTTGGACGACAGCGTGTGTATACATCGGGGCTCCACCCACTGTACCCATAGAGTCCAGTAGAGGGCGGAGCCTGTGAGAGATATAACCAGGGGTTATGTATGGTAACCCTTGTTATATTAGCACAGGCGGAGCCCTCTACTCGGGGCACTGTCGGTCCTATGCCGCTCGCTGAAGAGAGGTGTAGGATGACAGTCAGGAGGCGAGGCCTCCTTTTATACGGTGAGATGCGCGCGCATTCAGGTAGGCCCGCCCGGGGCCGGCTAAGTCTCAGTGGATGAATGCTTGCATGATATGATCAAGGGGTAGTACCCATAGAGTCCAGTAGAGGGCTCCGCCTGTGCTTATATAGCAAGGGTTACCATACGTAACCCCTCGTTCTCATTGGTCCCTCTTCTTTAGAGAAGATCAGGAAATGATGGATACACGGATCATGTTAAAATCAATAGGCACGCAATGACTCTAAATAATATTTATTTCACGCCACCAAACGCAAATTAAAACTAAAGTCACGCACCTGTTTTTAAATGTAAAAAGTACAAGTAAAAAGTAGTCCGAAAAATAAGTAGTGGAGTAAATTACTGATACCAGAAAAATGTACTTTAGTACAGTAACAAAGTATTTGTACTCCACTACCTCCCACCTCTGATAGTTAGTGGCTTCAGTCAAACCTACTTCCTTTCATTATGTAGTTTGATCATTTTCATTTAATACCTTTGCCGCTTAAAACAAAACCTAAAGGTTCCACAGAACTCAACGGTCCTCACCTTGACAGCCAAGGAGGAGAGCTCATTTAATCCAATCCAACCATTACCATGTCTACGGGACAAGACTGCCTTGAACAAGCAGAGAAGAAACAGTGCTTCATTATCCTCCTTCCCATGTGACAAATCCTCCCTGAATGGAGCAGAATGTAAAAGTTTCCCTGGGACACGCTGGGTTCCTGCTCTATTTAGATATACAGTGACGTGCTGTCAGAGCGCTGTACGGAGGTTTGGGATCTGCACTAAGCAGGGCGGTGTGCAGATCATGGTGGGAGCTGGGCTCTCCCTGCAGGGGGGGGGCAGTGTGAGCCCTGCACAGGCAGCTGTCAGCAGAGAGGTGGCATTTCCTGTTCTGACGCTGACAGAGGCTGTCTGCAGGCAGTTGGAGCACAGCCAGACTGACACCCTGTTTATTCACAGATGACATCCGGGCTGGGGATGGGTGTCACCGGCATTTTGATTCACCTAGCAATGTGAAAACTTCCCTGAAACACTGTGTGATGAAGTCTTTGTAGAGTACACATAACCAGAATAATTGAGGAGCTCCAGTGTGTGTGGGCCCATCAGCCCTGCTATCAGGCTGTGAGCTAGCATGGATATCACACACATGCAAACACACACACACACACACACACACACACAAACACAGTTCCACCCACACGTTGAGTGGAAATCTGTCCCGGATTTTCGGCCCCAAAAAACATAAAGTTGAAAGCAACATTTTTCTCCATAAAGGATGAAATGTTAGTGTCAGACAAAACAAACATGCCAACGATCATTTGCATGATTTAAGTTAAAAGGGAAGAATAATGTGCAGTTTAGTCTTAGTCAACCTTGAGTGTACCTCACCACTGAGAGCTCTGGCTGTAGGCTTCTAAAGACAATTATTGTATGTGTGGGTCATTTGGTCCTAAATAAACCTGGATCTAAAATGTTATTCATCACTGTAAAAAGCTCTGTCCAGTCTCAATGTGCTTTTCACACATAGGGGAGAGTGGGGTAAGATGAGCCAAATTGTACTTATGTTGTCCTCTAGGCAAGGACAAATTAGATAGAAGTAAAATGACAACAACAACCTTTACTTCAGGATGTCAAGCAATGTGAAAAGGAATGCATATCAGAAAAGGCCATGAAAATATGACTAGTATAAACAAGTTGTCTTGTGGATAAACTTGCCCCATTTAAGGGGTAAGGGCCAAGGGGTAAATTGAGCCATCTGGGGGTAAATTGACCAATGGACTCTTTCAAGTTTAAACTTGTAAAAAGAAATATCATCCTTTCTCTGCCACACCCTGCTTTGGTGTCTGCACTGTAGTGACACCTCGTCAACAGAATTGATGCCAGTAACACAAACATGAGAGAGCCAGATCAGAATCAGAATGAACTAAACAGCCCTAAACAGATATCCTTGTAAATGTAGCTGGTAGGTAAACCCATGTACCAGTCTGTTGAACATGTACTGTCCTGATTGATATAGTCTAGTCATTGATAGTTATTCATGTTATCAAATGTGGTTATTCTCTCATCTGTCGATCACTTTAAACAGATTGTCAAAGAGCTCCTGCCAGGCGTACGGCAGGAAAGATGGTGGCGTGCCTTAAAATGATTGAACCAGTCTAGACCTAAAATAATATAATTCATTCTACCAACATACTGTATTTAGCTACACAAGACCAGTTGACCTGAGCTGACCTACTGAATCATGTGATCTCTTGCACCCCCTACCTGCTCTCCAGCTGTTTGGTACAGGATTGTTGTTCTTTCTGCACTGTAACTTTTATTCATGTATTTCTTCCTGTTAATGCTTATTTTATTAGGGCCCGAGCACGGAGCGCTAGGACCCAACGGCATCCTAGCACGAAGTGTGAGGAACCTATTGTTATTGTAGGAATTATTATTATTATTTTTCTGCGCTTTCGACCTGTTTTTGAGGGCTTTAGGACGCTTCAAAAGTTGTATAATTTTGCACGGACGGCAGAACCGGTGAAAAATTAAACATTCTGGAGTCAATGGGTTAAATATTCCAACCTGCTCACTAGCGCCACCTATCAAAATTCCATTTTGGAATAAATGTACAAAGTCGCACCGTAACTCTAAATGACCTGACATTTTGCACACATATCCGGGTGGACCTGCTCTACAAATAATCCTCTTGTAACCCTAAGCTCCGCCTACCTTTAATTAGCATAATTTTCAAAACAGTCAAATGTCAACTTAAATTTAAATTAAAATTTCAGTTTTTTCAACACCAAACTTCGTATACAGCATCGGTGGAGGGTCAGACACATTGCCGTAGAAAATTAGCATTTTCAGACGATAAATATTGCCGCCATGAATCAAAACGTACCCGCAAAAAGGCGGGGCTTAGAAAGAAATGCTCATAACTCATCAACAATGTATCCATATATCACAGATTTTGGTGGATAGGTTCAGTCTGTCTTGGGGAATAGGCACACCAAAGCATTTTCATTTTTGGACTATCGGGGGCGCCAAAAACACCACCAATTTATAACTCACATTTTTTTTTTTTACACATACTCTGGGGGTGACTAACCCCTAGTTTCCACCCTTTTTCTGCGTCGCGTAACGGCTGCGCCGCGGTTTTGGTCCGGCCTCCTCCGGCGTCATACCCTACCGGGCGCGTTTCAGAAGCATTTCAGAAGAGGAGCGTCTTGCCTGCCGGCTCGCAGTTTCAGTTGATTTGAGCATATTTCCTGGACAGGCTACTTTGTACAGACAAAGTTAATAATAATTGTAATATCCCAGTTAGATGTGTTGCTGTATTTTAGTGGTAAAATCATCATAATTATTCTAATTTACACAGTGCCTGTAAACCGGAGGAGAACGCTGGCATTTCTCTTCCTACTTGAACGACTACGGAGGGATAGGGTCTGCAAAATGAGTTTGTGTGTGTATATATATATATGCTCTGAACGTTCCACTTCCTGCCTGCCCGACATTACCTTACGGCTGCGTCGCGTCGAAAAATAGACTTCAATCCTATTTCGAGCGGAGGCCAGCGGCGAGACGCTTCTGTGCCGTAATGCGACGCGTCTGGTGGAATAGCACCCATTGACTAGAGTGGCCGCGATCCTTGCGGACGCCGCAAGGAGCCGCAACGCGCCCGTAACGCACCGCAGACGGACCCGGTGGAAACTAGGGGTAAGAACTGAGAGTTAAAGTGTCGCAACAAATGCAGAATGTGGGTGTGGCCTATACTTTTTTTTAAATTGCGATAGCATAAAATGAGCTTCGGACGCAAAACTTGGGACACACGTCACAGCCCACGACCTTTTCAAAAATGTAAAAAAAAACTGCTCACATATAGTTTTTCAGAACTTCAGAATTTTGGCACAGACATTCCTCATAGAATTGCGGACATGTTTCTAATTAGCTTCCATTAGCCCCGCCCCCGACAAAGTCGGCCATTTTGAAAAATGTGCGGTTTTTTTAAGCATTTTAAGGACATTTTTGCGAACTCCTCCTAGGGGAATGATCGGAAAAATTCCAATCCAGGACAAGTTAAGCCCATATCCAATGTGATGCTAAATTGCGAAGAAAATGTTTGATAGCTCAATCGGGGAGGTCGTAAGCTAACAGCGAATACACCATTTTTGACGATTTACATCTCACAAATTCGTCCAAACCACTCGCATACAGTTTTACCGATATACACGAAATGCTGTATATACATTGCTCTTATGAATCTGGACATATTTCAAATTGCCTTCCATTAGCCCCGCCCCCCAGAAAGTTGGCAATTTTCTAAAATGGGCGTTTTTTTTGCTTTTTAAGCAAATCTTTGAAACTCCTCCTAGGGAAATGATCAAAAAAATTCCAATCCAGGACAAGTTCATCCCCTATCCAATGTCATGCTACATTGAGAAGGAATAGTCCTTCACTCGAACAGGGAGCTCGTAGGCTAACGGAGAATGTACAATTGTTTACCATTTATATGTCAGATAAGCTACTGAGACCTGCCTGCCTGGCACATCAACTCTCTCACACACACACACACACACACACACACACACACACACACACACACACACACACACACACACACACACACACACACACACACACACACACACACACACACACACACACACACACACACACACACACACACACACACACACACACACACACACACACACACACACACACACACACACATACCATGTATACATCACTTCAGGGGACATTACATTGACTTACATGCATTTCCTGGAGACTTATCCTAACCTTAACCATAACCAACACATGCCTAACCCTAACCCTAACCCTTAACCTAACCCTAATCCTAATCCTAACCAAGTCTTCACCCTAAAATTAATGATTCCCCTCATGGGGACCTCCAATTTGTCCCCATAAGGGAGGCGAGTCCCCACACGTGATTATGTAAACAGATTTAGGTCCCCACAAGTATAGTAATGCTAGGCCACACACACACACACACACACACACACACACACACACACACACACACACACACACACACACACACACACACACACACACACACACACACACACACACACACACACACACACACACACACACACACACACACACACACACACACACACACACACACACACACACACACACACACACACACACCTACTGTTAGTCCAACAACGCCCTTTGCTGGCGGCATATTCATTACAAAACACACCTATACACTCCACAACACACACCTACTCACTCCACAACACACACATATAAAGCATATAATAATTATCAGGCTACAGCCCTTGTGTATTTTATTATGTGAAGCACTATATGGTTTCATGAAAAATATCTACTGTTTATTTGTCGATATCTCCTAAAGCCTACAAATAAAGTGTGAAATGTAGGCCTGTTACATTTATTGTTGAGCGATATATATTATACACACTGTTCTGCTTTCTGCACTGACCTCAGCAGCTGTTCTCACTGTAAACATCGCGTCACAATGAAAGCAGTTGTATTAAAAAAAGAAATAGCCTAACATCCAGGGGAGATGTGATTAGTGAGTAAACAAACGGTAAAGGGCAGAAAGTCTGATGCACATTTGATCATCTCAAATACCTTATAATCACAACGGGAACAGTTTGCAGAGCTGTGCTTCGTTGACATTAGACCAGCCATGCGTCACACCTCTTTTATACATCACTGTTGGCTGAAATCGTCTCCGGAGAATACTTCAGTGTACCCTCGGTTATAGCTCCTCCAGAGAGACTCCTCTCTCCTCTACATCTTTGTAGCCTCGGTTATAGCTCCTCCAGAGAGACTCCTCTCTCCTCTCTCCTCTCTCCTCTCTCCTCTGCATCAGTGGACCCTCGGTTATAGCTCCTCCAGAGAGACTCCTCTCTCCTCTCTCCTCTCTCCTCTGCATCAGTGGACCCTCGGTTATAGCTCCTCCAGAGAGACTCCTCTGTCCTCTCTCCTCTCTCCTCTGCATCAGTGGACCCTCGGTTATAGCTCCTCCAGAGAGACTCCTCTGTCCTCTCTCCTCTCTCCTCTGCATCAGTGGACCCTCGGTTATAGCTCCTCCAGAGAGACTCCTCTCTCCTCTCTCCTCTCTCCTCTGCATCAGTGGACCCTCGGTTATAGCTCCTCCAGAGAGACTCCTCTCTCCTCTAAACCAGTGTATCCTCGGTTACGGCTCCTCCAGACAGCCTCCTCGATAATCGATCCTCGACGAGCCTTTAGAGAAATTTGTTTTCCTTCGAGACGGCGCGCCGACATCCGTTTCCGGGTCGCTGTCGGAGGACCTGGGAGTCTGGGACGCGGAAATGAGAGAAATTACAAACGGCTCATTTCGGAGGACTCGCGTGCGTCTGCTTGACGCCGGGACGACCGGCTGCCCTCCCCGACAGGCGCACGGGAGCGAGGGCCCGCTCATCACTGCGCGCACATCTGTTACCGCAGTTTTAATTATCTTTACTTTTTAATGACTGATTTGAAATGCCATTTTCTTAATGTATTTCATTTTTGTAAAGCACTTTGAATTACCTTGTGTTGAAAGGTGCTATATAAATAAACTTGCCTTGCCTTTCTACAATGTTTAAAACATAAAAAACAAATCAGTTGTAAAACTACACTGAAATACAATTATATACTAGAGAGACTTAACTTAACTTCAGTGCCTCATGGGGGGTTAAGTTGAACCTGCGATTCAACTGTCATCTGCATTTAAAAATGTAGAACTAACTAACGTCAATGAACCTTTCTACTACTACTGAGGATACTTTGGACTGAATAAAGTTTGAGTGTCAAGTGTGAATAGCTTCAAAGTATATTTACATCCATAAATACCTCTATTAATCGGACAAGTGATTATCATAACAAAGGAATAGCTGGACAAACAATTAAACCAACAACATACGGACATTAACATTATATTAGGCTAAACAATTTTGACAGCATATGAGTAAGGAAAGTAGTTGAACATTGCTTGCTTTTTTACTTCCTCATCATCAAATTCAGTCCATTTTTTATTCAGAATATCTTGGTTCCTTCTTTTCTAATGTTACATTGTTGTGTTGTCTTCTCTTTTCTGTTATCAGAATACAATAAGTGAAAGCAATCTTATTGGTATTTATTTTCTATTGTCTTTATTTTCATATTCTATATTGAGGTAATCCAACATTAACGGAAACAGATCCTGATACATTACTTTAATATTGTGGAAATAAGATTACATTACTGATTACTTTTTTCAACAGGTAACTAGTCATTGTAACAGATAACATTTGTTTAGTAACCTTCCCAACCCTGGCATTCACACAAATTCATACAGAGGCAGAGAAGACTAACACGGCTACAACACTAAAAAAAGGTTTTAAATAATAGTCTGTTTTTGCTTTAAAAGAGAAGACATTACATCTAACTTTTATTTTATGTGAATAGATTCCACGGGCAGAACTGTACACGGCATCTCTAACATACGTATCACCAAATACAAATCTGAACGGAAAAAATAGTTGGCATAGTAACAGAGGGTGTCGTATTCATATATCTAAATATGTAAAGTTCACTGAGACAAATGTAAAATGTGTGATATTGAGCTGTATAATAAACTTTGATTGATTGATTTGCTGTGTTCTTTATTAGTTATTAGAAACTGCATCTTTGCGCTACTCGAACCCTGTCAGCATTAATCATGCTAATAAGAGAAGGGGGGGCCAAACCATCAGAATGTGGCACATTGAACAAATTACAAAAGTAAAACAAGCTGCCAAAAAACGTTTTTAGATTCCCACTTAAATAAAAAAGAAGCACATTTAGAAAGAAACCATCCAATATGCCAACATGGTCCCTAATACACAGGAATTAGCCTTCACATAAAACACATTATTTTACCCGTTTTTCTGTACAAGTACTTTTATTATTTATAATTGTATTTTTATTATCATTACTAACTTTTTTTAAGTTCTATGTTTAAACGGTGTATTTGACCGCATGCATTATTCTACCGAGAAGAGAAGAAATGAAATAACATCTTCCCACAAATGGAAGTAAAAGATCATGAGAAAAATCTTGATGAAGACATCAGAACCTCCACCAGCAGCTTTAAGAAGAACTGAATCGTCCCCCTAAACCCTCTTTAATGTTCAAGCCAAATGTTAAAGTGATTTTACACACACACCGTATCATAGAGTCCTCTCCTTTCAGTCTTTTAGCTCAGTGGTTCTCAAACTTTTTGGTCACCATTTAAACAAATATTTAAATGGAGGGAGGGAGGGAGGGAGGGAGAGAGGAGGGGGAGAGAGGGGCTCTGAGACAGATTCAGGAGCCCAGACACACTCACAACTATAAATTAAAACAACATTAAAATAAACAAGTGTATTGACTATGGTACAGTATGTTATTAGGTGAGGCCATATTTTAATTATTTTTGAATTATTGAAATATATATATTTTTCATATGGGTTTTGAGAGATGTATCAATAGACCTATTCTTTTAATTTGCCCTCAAAGTGCACCAGATTGATGCATTTAACTTAAATATTTAAAACAAATGTTCCCGATGTTAGGTCCACCACCCACTTAAATCATGTTCACATGGATAGAATACTACCTACATTTGTATATAGTAAATTAAGTCCATTCATTTCTATATTGGTAGCAGATTGGTCTGATATAGAGACTTTGAATTCATTATTTACATTTTATATTGTGTGATCTTTTGATATTCTATTGATATATATATATATATATACATATACATTATTACGTACACTTGTCTGGCTGGGCTTAGCCCCCAATGTTACTAGATCCAGGCAATCCTGGAATAGATCAATACTACACTTCCCCAGTTGAAACAATCAAGACAATGTTGTAGTTTATTTTTTTATAATATTATTCAATATAACGTAATGTTTAAATATGCTAATGACTCTGAGGTATTGTGTAATGCTAACTGTATATAAAGAGTTATCTATATGCACAAATACACACTGTTACAGCAGTGATTCCCCTATATACAAATAGTGGCGGCGCAGCGCCGCTGCTGAAATATGCGCGCCGCTGCTAGGGCCAGCAAGGTACCCACAAAATATATATATATTTTTTTAATTAAAATAATAATAAGTGGCGACCCTTTTTCATTTTTGATTGTTTGTTATGTTGATTTGTAGTATTTGTGTTACTGTATGTTCAATAAAGGTGTATTTTTGCTAAATCTTGAGACATTGCCACTGTATGTACTAGACAGGGCCGATTGTTGGCATAGGCCACATAGGCGGTCGCCTAGGGCGCCAGATCTCGGGGGCGCCAGATCTCGGGGGCGCCAGATCTCGGGGGCGCCAGATCTGGGGGGCGCTGCGCTGGTAGCTCTGGGAGGGGGAAAAAACGTTGGCGCTCATCCTAATTTTCGGCCTTGATGTAACAACATTCATAATTAAGTAAAGGTAACACCCTTTTCACCCAGGTTACACTTCTCATGTGCCCTGTACGATGGGCGCTGTAAGTGATGAAAGTGGGGGATGTTGGCTTATCTGGCGCCCGCAGCTCACAGCCAAAGTGCGAGCGAGAGAGCGAGCGAGGGAGAGAGAGAGAGGGCGCACCGGTACCGGCGCTGTTGTTATTAGAATCTGGTGCTAGCTGCGCTAACGGATATAAGAAGTAGATGTTTCTACAACCAGGGTGGAGGAGAGCTCTCCTGTCAGACTGAGAGGCTCAGGCATATGGGTGTTTTAGAGTTGTACCCCCTAGATCAGGTCTCTAGTAATTGTGTGCTCAAAGTGCACCAGATTGAAGAATTTTACTTTAAAATGTTCAAAACAAATCTTCCCGGGGGGGGGCATACCCCCGGACCCCCCTAGAGGATGTGACGTCCACCCCCCAATTCAAACATGTTCATACAATACTGAATACATTTGAAGCCTTTTTGACGTATATTACCTATGTCAATAAGTTTCTGTTTTTGTAGTGTATTTATCTTTTGTCGAGATTTTTCATTTAATCGTTATATATAAAATCTCGCCTAGGGCAGCAAATTGTCTAGAACCGGCCCTGGTACTAGGCCTCAAGAGCCTTTCTTGTGCTGGCAGACACATAGAAACAAATTGGCACTTTGCACGCGCACACACTAAAAGATTCCACGCGCTCCGCGCTCACATTATGCTGGGCCCACGTGCCTTAGCTGCTATGACTCCATCCTGGGGGAAACACTGCTGTTAGTTAGATAAACACTTATGAGTTTTGGATGTTTTCTTTCCAAAAAAGAACCGTGTGTTTCTCAGTGTTGTGACGGTGCCTTATCTTAAAGTGAACTTTAGGCCAATTTGTTCGCATTCAGATCAATTTAAGTCAAAACTCTGTTGTAGTTTTTATGTAAATGTTATATAAAATCCTTTTTTATTTAGCACATTTTAAAAAACACACATCAGCACGTTGAAATAGGTTTTGAAGAAGATCCAATTGAAACTGATTAACTTTTGTATTACTTACTGAGAAAATAAACCAACTCACAAAATATAAACAGATAATGGTGAGCATACAGAATGCAAAAAAGTATGCACAACTGTTTGTTCTCACATCATTCAGACACACAAAATGCACAGACACACACACAGGAGCAGCATGGCTATAAATAGAGTCAGCTCATAGATCCAAGGAGTAGTGACATATGATTGTAGGGAACATGCACATGAAAAAGGTTACGGGCAGCCAGGGGCCCATTTGTCTTGTTTGGATACAAACTACTTGATTCCCCAAATGAGTGGTGAGGAATCCCGTGACATCAGCACTTAATCACAGGCTGTTCACCATTATAAATCAGTTGAACTACTGACACCTGAACTTTATTCTTTGCACACTGTAAAGGCCACAGACACAGGCTCATGCTATTAGCAGCCGGCTGATCCATTGTGTTTGCATTCAGGTCAAAAAGCAGGGCGTGGAATGCTCGCTGCATGCATCTCCTGAGCTTTGTGAGTGTCCAAACAATAAAATGACAAGAGAAGAAAACCCACATCGAGGATACAATATAAAAGCATGGAGGATCTTTTAAATATTTATTTATATAAAATAAAAATAAAGAAAGAGAGCTGTTAAACTGCTGCTGGGTTTGTCATCCAAATATTATGTTGTTTATTATATTTTAATTTGCCACAAACAATTAATAATAATAATAATAATAATGTGTATTCATCTTTTGTGATTAACAATATCATAAAGGTGCCTTATGGAGTTTCCTTGGAAATAAAAAGTGTGTACATCTTGGTGTTTATATTTGAGACAACAACAAACATGGTCAATGCATTCTTCTTCCTCCAAAAAAACATTTTCAAAATCAATATATCCACTTTATGCCAGTGGTGTGTGTAGGTTACTCTTTCCATGTTTTCCATGTGCTCTATACAGGAGAGTGAGATAGAGAGTATTCCTAAAGTATGTTTTGGATAGGTATGCAGAATGTATTTACATTTACATGTTTGCACATCTTTATTTCTTCAACGGAAACCAAAAAAAAAAAAAAAAAAAAAAAAGTGGACATTTAAAAATCTCTCCAAAAACTGGATGAAAAACCAAAGTTCAAATCTTGTCTGTTATGCCTAAAGGGCAATACAAACACTTAGTAAAAGGATCCTGACTGAGGGTGTCATAATTCATGAATGAAAGGATATGCAGCATGACAAAACAATCAGTCATGTCTTAAACATCTTGTCACTGTAGCTTTTTAACAAAAGGAACAAAGTGTTTGGGCAATGGACAGTGAGAGAGGAGTCACACTACTAAAAACACACTGTCATGTCAGAGCAACAGTGCGCCTCATCGATAGAATTGTATTCGTTGGACAACAATGCAGCTCTATGCACAGAGGAAGAAGTAGATTTCTCAGGCTTTGAAACACACAACACTTGTTAAGACATACATTCATTGTTGGTTTCATGATAATACAAACAAAAATATAGAATATTGCCAAACTTATCCTTGAGTGTGCACATTAAGTAATGTAAGAGCATCACTTTTGGTACACAAGTTTTCATTTACTTTCGGCACCTGCTGCTTCTCTGTATAATTCCACCTTCCCTTTGTTCACTTCCTTTATTTTATTCTTGAATGGAAGGCAGCTCAGTTTATGCCTGCGATGCAGAGGGGCTTTATAAAGGCCTCAGGATGGCCACACTTTTTCAACTCAGAGAAGCAGAGTTTTTTGCAGAGGCACAGCTTTCATTTGATTCATTGAGCTCTGACAAGGCTCACCAGTTATTTGTTTGGGACTGGCTTCATTGCAACAAGGCTGTTGAATAGATGATTGACAGCTCTCTCCTCCATCCAGACATCAACATGAACCCCATCTGGGAGGATGATCGTGAACCTGTGTGCAGAGCCTTCCTCCAACTACATGGTTTAAAACAATATTGTTAAAGTGTTCATGAAGAGGCACTGTAACAAATCACATAGCGTGATGGAAAACCAACGAATATATATCACCAATTTGTCACATGGAATGTATGATGTAATAAGTCAGTATTAGTATTTGTGCTTGTTTGATTTAACATGTGGAGATTGTCTTTGTCTCATCCATGTGAAGAGCACCACCCCATGGCTCTTGATGCCTCAATGACACGGTCAGAGAGTGTGTGAGCTCAGCAGCAGCTTGTTGGGCTGAGTTGTAAAGCATGTCCCCTGCTCGTCCTGCCTTTATGTGGCCCAGACAATAGGCGGACCTCCCAGCAATGCAGCTGGGCCGGGCCCTCCACAACAGCACTCAGCCATACACTGCAAAAAATCTACTCCGCTACTGTATGTGTCTTTTGGTCAACTCACCTCTTATCTAAAATTACAATTATAATGCTGTTCCATACAACAACGACATTATAGACATTTTATGTAGTTATTCATTGCTTTCTTTTGGGAACACGATCAAAAGTGTAACGTTCTGGCAGAGGTTAAAATGCCTTCCACAGCTCGAGGGCATAGTAGTATATGAACAAAAAAAGCTTCTAGAAAATGCACAGCAGTTCTAAAAAAGAGATTTATATTTCTATAAGAATTAACGAACAGGTTTGTTAAAAAGTAGTTCTCTTATATTATTTATATGTAAAAAACAAAATGTATTACCTCTTTCAGTGAGGATGACGATGTAAGCAATGATAAATTATAATTGTAATTATTATTACAGTGCAATCAGAGAGATACAGTATGTCCACGTTTTTGAGCAAGTCCACGAATCCAGTCTTTGTCAAGTCTGTCACCACCTTGGCGCAGCTGCTGGTGCCACTTCGTCCGGTTCTCCACCAGCCTCTCCCAGTTGTCCGTCGCAATGTCCAGGGCCTTCATGTCACGCTTTACGACATCCTTGAAGCGCAGCAGTGGTCGTCCTCTGCCTCTGGAACCAGCACTCAGCTCGCTGTATAAGAAGTCCTTTAGCAGGCGGCCATCTGGCATTCTGCGAAGGTGACCGAGCCACCGCAGCCTCCTGACCTTCAGTGTTTGGAACATTGACTTTCTGCCCGTACGCGCCAGCACCGCCTCGTTCGTGACCTTGTCCCGCCATGTGATCCCGAGGATGTTGCGCAGGCACCGCATGTGAAAAGCTTTTAGCGCTCTTTCGTGCCGCACGTAAGTTGACACGCCTCGGAACCATACAGCAGGACGCTGACCACGCAACATTGGTAGATGCGTGTCTTAGTGCGCTCGGTGAGGTATTTGTTGCTCCAGGCTCTTGAGCGCAAACGACTGAAAGACATTGCGGCTTTGCCGATACGAGTCTGGATCTCCTTAACTAATGACATGTCACTGCTGATTGCAGTCTCCAGCACATGCTCGTTCACCATTACCGGCGACGCAACAATATGCCTATAAAATATAAATACATCAAAAGCTAATGTTAGGAGATACAAATTGAAGCAAGCTAGCTAGCTTAACATTTTGTTAAAAGATAATACAAACAAGTGACTTTCACACACTACATGCTCCATCCAAAACAGTTTACCAAAGCACCCTTTATATCTCAGAGTTGGAAAATGTCATTCATTTTTTAAATTCTTATATTCCTAAATAAAAAGCCTGTTATGTAACGCATCATACTCTTTTCATTAAGATCCCTTTTATTGTACACCTCTCAAACATATCTCTGAATGCAAAGCCTCAGACTGTAGTTAAAGATCTTCTCAACAATCGATATATTTGGGTAGTGCAGAAATATTTTTTGCAGTGTTGTCACCCCGGCTCCTGTACTTGGGAAAAGTTCTCGGTGATTCAACTGTCACTCATGGGCGGCCAAAAGCCCGGTGAAAGGCTCTGTGCCGGCTGAGTGGTGAGCATTTCTGAGGCACAAGCGGGGGGGGGGGCCTTTGTTCACAGCTTCCCACTCCACCGGCCTGCTTTTGGCTCTCTGGAAATGGGGCCACAGTAAACAAACAATACGTCTCGATGAATGGATAATGATGCACATGTTTACTAAATGAGATTTCTGCAGCACATTCTCTGTTCCCTCAGCATTAAGAGAGGCGCACTGATAACGAGCTGTTTCAATTCATGTAGTTTGTCTTACATCCAAAGAGGAAAACTATTTTCAATGATCTGTCTCAATTATCACCAGGTTGAGTGAGTATAGTTAAGTTATGCTTTATCTTTTAAAGCCAGACTAAATTCACTGCAGCCAACAGTGTTTGATAATAAAAAAACTTGTTGTATTCCTCCTACGGCATATTTAGTTTGTGAATGTCAAATCTAATTCCAATTAGATGAGGCATCTTGGAAGGAATTTGCTTTTTTTTTACATTTGCAGCAAATAACTGACACTGACAAACTTTATTGTCACAAGATGACAGTTGGGGGAAAAATATGTTTCCCGGTTTATCTGGAAGGATTAAAACATCAGGCAGACAACTTCAAGAGATTGGAGAGGTCTGCAGGACAGAGGAGCTGGGGGTCTGGGCTGCATTGTTCTGTGTGCTGCACATTGGGAGGCTCTGGGTCTTTGGCTCACCGGAAGAGAGCCTGGGAACAATAGGCGGCACACAAATCCCTCTCCTCACCTCACAAGGGCCTCTGCCTTCCATTCCCATGGCAAAGCACCGGGCTCAGGGGGGGCAGCCCATCAAAGTCACTTGACTCAGGAGAGCTCCTCTCAGAGAGGTAGGGGGCAATATCCTCTGTGGGGCCATTAAACACAAGCACCACAGAGGGTACTTGTTCAGGGTCCGAAGGACTCCGCCTGCTCATTAAATGCTGGCTTCCACATAATTCTTCTCAAGAAATCACCTGAGACTTTTTCACAGAGAGAGGTGTTTCTTCTGCAGCTCTAATATAACACACGCGAGTTCTAAATGTGCTGAGCCATATGCTTTGTGTTAGGTCCAACTAATGTAACATCAACCAAGACAACCTGGCTCTCTCTACCCAGGACGCGAGGGCGAATCCCGACTCCTCCCTCTTTAATGCAAATATTGTGAGATATTCAAATAAAAATGATTGCATTTATGTGTCATTTGTCTCCACAATTCCACACTTCCACATCATGTTAACCGTACAGAGTCCCCACTCGCTGCCCCAGTTGTAACTCCAGTAAAGGAAGCAGCGAGAGGGCATGCCATGTGAGAGTGATAAATCTCGGGAAGTGCTATCAAAGCACTATGCGAGTACAGGGGCGTTATGGCCGGCATGTGATTGTTACGGCCCGTCCACACAGCGGCGTGCGTTGACGCTTGCCGGCGGGCGTGTCTGACACTCGACCAATCACATGAATCTCCCGCCCCAGACACACAAGCACGCGGTTTGATTGGCTAGAGCTTGTACTGGCATATGATTCGATTGGCTGACGCCTCCGTCGAGGCGTCAAAAGTTGAACATTGCTCAACTTTTGAAGCGAGCAAAGCGAGCAACGCTCCACGTCGCTTCCCAAAATGCAGTTCGGCTAAAAGTGACGTCACCCCATTCAAAGTGAATGGGCAGAAGCGTTGGAAGCTTCAACGCACGCCGCTGTGTGGACGGGCCGTTAGGAGACACACCGCGCCTAGCGTAAAGACTCCAAGTAATACATGTTATCGTCTTAGAGGCGACATTATGGCGGATCCCACGGGAGCGCACTGCGGTGCGTTCAGGGACCACAGTGGAAAATCGGCCCTTTCTGTGTCGACCCCCCATGGGCCGAACTTCCTTTTATGGAGAGTTTGGCGGCGGAGTGGGTCACTAGGGAATACCACAGCTTCCTAGCATCACAGCTGATGGCCTGTCCTCTAACGCAGTGTTATGGGGAATGGAAACTCAGCTGTGTATAATAAAGTGGATGGACAGGACACTGAAACTGGGTTACTCACTCCAGTTTTGCAGCATCCCTCCTCCGTTCAAATCCATAAGAGAGGCAAAGCTATCTTCCCAGGAGGGGATAGGTTTCCTCTCAGCAGAGATTCAGGTCCTGGTGCAAAAACAGGCGGTGTCTGTTGTGCACCCTCAGCACAGAGAAAAGGGGCTTTATTCCACGTACTTCCTGGTTCTCAAGAAGACAGGAGAATTCAGACCCATTCTAGATCTCCGCAGCCTGAATCAGCACATTGCCTGCAAACAATCAGCAATGGGCAATGTTTCACACAGCCCAATTGATCCTACACCTAACCAAGTTGGGTTTTGCGGTCAATTGGAAGAAGAGCAATCCCATACCTCACCAGCAGGTGCAGTATCTGGGGATGGTGCTCGATGCAGCATGGGAGCCTGCCTGCAGACCTCCACTCTCAGGACAGTTCCGGTGCAGACCTCCACTCTCAGGACACCTCCACTGTCAGTACAGGAAGTGACGATTCTGACGCGGTTTTTTTCCCGCCCACTGAAGGACTCGTTTGATGGAAGTTTTCAAATCACAATGGAGACTCATCACGGAGGTGATGAGTCCGCCCACCGTGCACTTTGGGTCGGCCTTGGTCAAGCCCTTTTGACCCCCCCGCTCAAACAACACCATGGAGGAATGTCACGGGAGTTGACAGGGGACTCTGCCCGCCTCACGAGTGCCTATTTTCGGACACTTTTTTTCACTTTTCCCCGGTTTTATTATTTTTTATGTTTTTGGCTATTTCAACCGGTTTCTACCGGGGACATTGCCCGGTCTCGGGTGTCCCCCCACGGCTTGTGTCCAGCCCCCCCCACACATCCATATATTAACGGATTTTGACCATTTTTGATGCATTTTTCTCCTCTCCTCTCACTGATCGAATGGCAAACGCGACCCACTGTCGGAGGGCCTCCACGCCGGCCCGGCCTAGTGCCAGTGCTCTGGCGGTCGGTTCCTCCGAACTGCGGGTTCGACTCTGATGGCCTGGAGGGTGTGCTGCGTTGGGGTGGGGGACTTCCCCCACTCTGCGTGTCTCTTCCTTCCCGGGCCGGCCGATATGAAGCGTGACCAAGACGCACCGTCCAGGGGTCCCACGGGTCCCGCAGCGGGGTGGAGGTTCCCAGCTGGAACCTCCCCACCTCTGCCGGTGCACCCGGCAAACACGGTTGTTTCTCGAACCTTCCACTGTTGTCTAGCGGGTGTAACTAAAATACAAGATGTCGTAGCCTATTTATATATAT
Source organism: Pogonophryne albipinna (assembly GCA_028583405.1). Taxonomy (NCBI): domain Eukaryota; kingdom Metazoa; phylum Chordata; class Actinopteri; order Perciformes; family Artedidraconidae; genus Pogonophryne; species Pogonophryne albipinna. The sequence goes on from CM053247.1 coordinate 1,901,340, forward strand.
AAATAAATATATCTATATATATATATATTAGTGCTGTCAAAATTATCGCGTTAACGGCGGTAATTAATTTTTTTAATTAATTGCGTTAAAATATTTAACGCATTTAACGCATGTGCAGAATGGCCCGCCCCATACGTGCCACCAGTGGCAGCGCCAGGGTATGGCTGGGGTAGGCTACACCCATACCAAGAAATGGCTTAGCCCCACCATGAAAAATGATGTTAAAGTAAGCTAAATAAAGTCCGCCAACTCGCGCGGAGTAAATTGCACAGACAGCAGTTAGTAAGATTGATTTCAGTAGCCACTTGTCTGGAAATACCGAAGACCAGAAACGGTTTTGAAAACTTTTGTCAGGTAGTGATCGTCTTCTCAATAGAACATCTTTGATAATGTCGGTGTTGTTGCAGGAAGTCCCGACGGAGAATACTTTTGCTGTAGTACAGGGGTGCACATAACTGGTACGCCGGTTATGTGCGTAATCTGAAACTTGTGTCACAAAGCGCATTTGCGTACCGGCGTACTTGTGAAGCTTTTCCAGAAGGCGGTTAGATCACCGGACGACAGAGTCGGTCTCCGTGTGCACAGACAGGGCTGCTGTTAACGTCGGTCTGTACAACGGAATTGTGCCAAAACTACGCCAACCGGCTGCGGAGGGAGACTTCCCCCCCTTCACTGGAGAACTGCGCTAAAACAGCTGATCACAACGTTCGCACTCTGTGGTCACAAGTACTCCACTAACCCCCCCCCCCCCCCCGTCGACTTTCCTGAAGTACCCCCCCGTTGATAGAAATCAACACGTAATGAATTAAGACCCCACGGTTTGATGATTGATAGGTGTGTGTGCTGTCTTTCATTTTGACACACAGAACAATGTTATAATAAACATAGATACTGTGTTAAATGGATATATCCGCCTTCTTAGATTTATCTTTCCATTCCCACAACAATATACATAAAGAAATGGCATATTTTGGACATAGTTCGAATGGTGATTAATCATGATTAATTAATTTTTAAGCTGTGATTAATCTGATTACAAATTTTAATCGTTTGACAGCCCTAATATATATAGATAATAAGTGTCAGTACGATTTTATTTTGTATTTGCGTGCATTTCCTGTTCGGAAAGTGGCGCTGCGGCTGTACTGATAGTAACAACAATACAAGGAATTCTTAGCGTGCACTTCCTGTCCTGAGAGTGGAGGTCCTAGATATAATGACAATAATAATAATGATAATAGAAAGTCCCGGGTCGCCGAGGGTGCTGGCGTTGTTTGTTCGCCGCTCCTCTGCCCCAAATATTGTTCTTTAGTCCAGATCAGAACCTCTCCTGTCTGGCTCTCTACTTTTGAAACGTCAGTCATCAGCAAAAATAACAGCATCTCTATATCGAATTAACACAGATCTTTGTGTTGTCATCTCCTACCTGCTGGCTCTTTCCTGCTCACCGGTCCCTAGCCCGCTAGCTAGCTAGCATTATCGGACCTAGCAGGCTGCTACCTAGATGTTCCTCGGCTCCCTGAAGTCTGCTGAGCTAACATTTCTGTCTCGACCCTAACTCCACCCTAACTCCGTGGCTCGTGTGGGTCTTCCCATCCCGCTGCGATCAGCGAGCTTCCCCGCTGACATCGTCTCTCCCTGCCGCCTACAGCCGGTGGCTATCAAGCTAGCTAACCAGCTAGTAGGCAGGTCACCCGGCTCCCACTCTGCACCAGGCTGTCAGCCCCTCCTACGATTCTCCTCTGGAAACCACTGGAATTATTCTTCTGATATGCTGTGGATTATAATTCTCATTTTATCTGGACTCACACCGCTCCTTCTTCCACGGTCATCCGGCTCCTGGTCTCTGCTGCCCGGGTCCCCAGCATTAGCTAGCTCCGTGCTAGCGCCACTTCACCGGATCATGCCGCCGCTCTACTCCCTGTCAGATCTCCACTCCTTTAATAACCGCCTGCCTCCGGACTGCATGGACATCCTCGCAGATAATGAAATACTCCGCAAACGCTGTCCTCCACACAGAGGCTCTGGCCGTAAGATTTTATTTCATTCCACGTCTCCACACTCCATCCCGTCCATTCGGTCCTGTCACACGCCCACACTACGCCATCACAACAAACAACACGTGAATCTGACCAATCTCCTTCCACTCCCCCGGTCCACACAACCCCCCCCAATGCAACGTCACCTCAGAGCAGCCCTGCTCAACACACGCTCCATCCACAATAAAAGCCACATTCTAAATGAATTCATTAAAAACAATAACCTGGACTTTCTGTATCTGACCGAAACATGGCAAAAACCCCTGGACTATTTTTCTTTAAATCAAATCACCCCAGCAGGATTCACATACATTGACAAACCTCGACCACAAGGGCGGGGTGGTGGTATAGCTGCTATTATCAGAAAGGAAATAAAAGCTACCATAATCCCCATCCCTGATGTTTCTTCATTTGAACACCTGATCTTTAAACTCTCTGGTCCCACTCCCCTGGTCACAGCCATCATCTACCGTCCCCCGAAGCCAAACCCCTCCTTTCTCTCCGACCTCTCTGACATTCTCACTCAGCTTTCTGCCATATCCCCATCTGTTCTCCTCTTAGGTGATTTTAACATTCATGTTGACGACCCGACCTGCAAATATGCCTCTGAATTTAAGGAAACCCTTCACTGCTGCAACTTCTCTCAGCACATCAACTTCCCAACACACAGCCGTGGTCACATCCTGGACTTGGTCTGCTCCACTGGTCTCACCATCCATCATCTGTCCAGCCTCAATCTCCACATCTCTGATCACCTGGCCATCATCATGGACATCAACATCCCCATCCCCGCCCAAAAGCAAAAACGGACAATAACCTACAGAAATCTCAAATCCATCTCACCTTCAGCAATCACTGCCTCCATTACCTGCAAGATGTCTGTCGCCCCCCCCCCACTTTCTGAAAACCCATCTGAACTTGTGGACTATTATAACAGCACCCTCTCCTTCTGTCTCAATGAACTGGCCCCCACAAAAACAAAAAATGTCTCTTTCATACACTCCGCCCCCTGGTATACCCCGAACTCCGCCAAATGAAATCAAGGAAACGTCAACTTGAACGCCAACACAAGAAAACCACACTAACAGTCCATCTTCAAATCTACAAAGACTATCTCCAGCAGTACAGTAACGCACTCAAAGCAGCCCGGTCTCATTACTACTCACAACTCATTCAGTCTGGCTCCAGCAACCCCAAGCGTCTGTTCTCCACCATCAGCAAACTTCTCAAACCCTGTGACAACGCCACCTCATCCTTCACCACCGAACAGTGCAACTCCTTCCTCTCGTTTTTCCAAACCAAAATCAGCAACATTTACAGCAATCTGACACCCTCATCAGCACCCCCCACCTCCCCTCCTGGCTCCCCCCCTTCACCTCACAGCCCCTGTCCCACTTCTCCCCTGTGACCCCCATGCAACTGTCCGACTTCATGACTGGAATTAACTCCACCTGCACACTTGACCCAATGCCCTCCAAATGTGTTAAAGAGAGCCTCCCTGCCATCTCCCAACTCATTGCCACCATCATTAACTCCTCCCTCAGATCTGGATCAGTTCCCCCCTCTCTCAAACTGGCTGCTGTCACACCCATTCTCAAAAGACCTGGACTCACACCTGACATGTCCAACTTCCGGCCCATCTCAAATCTCCCCTTTCTGTCAAAAATACTTGAACGTGTCGTTGCCTCACAACTTAAAGCCCACCTCAGCTCCAATGATCTCTTTGAGCCATTTCAATCCGGTTTCCGATCAAAACACAGCACCGAAACAGCTCTTCTCAAAATCACAAACGACCTCCTCCTCTCCTCTGACTCCGGCAACCTTAACATCCTCATCCTCCTCGACCTCACCGCAGCATTCGACACCATCCACCACGCCATCCTGCTGTCCCTCCTCGAATCATCACTCAACATCACCGACACTGCACTCTCCTGGCTGAAATCCTACCTCACCGACAGACATCAGTTTATCAACATCAACAACTGCACCTCCTCCACTGCTCCTCTGTCCCAAGGCGTCCCCCAGGGTTCGGTGCTTGGCCCCCTCCTCTTCATCCTCTACATGCTCCCCCTTGGCAAAATAATTTGTCGCCACAACCTTCAATTTCACTGCTACGCCGATGACATCCAACTTTATATCTCAACAAAAACCATCACCCCCACAACACACTCCACTCTCACCAACTGTCTCTCAGAAATAAAAGCATGGATGCAAACAAACTATCTCCAACTGAACAGTGCCAAATCAGACATCATCAACACAGTATAGTGTTATCAACAGCTCCCGGAAACGTAAGTTCTAATATTACACTAGATAGTAAACTAGAATGCTTTTCAGCCATTAACGTTGAACAATTAAATTCAATGATTCTCTCTTCTAAACCATCAACGTGTATGTTAGACCCAATTCCAACTAAGCTGTTGAAGGAAGTTTTTCCATTAATTAGCACTTCTTTATTAAATATTATGAATATGTCTTTATTATCAGGCTATGTTCCACAATCATTCAAAGTAGCAGTGATAAAACCGCTTCTTAAAAAGCACAACCTCGATCCAGAGGTTTTAGCCAATTATAGACCTATTTCTAATCTTCCGTTCCTCTCAAAAATTCTTGAGAAAGCAGTCGCAAAACAGTTGTGTGATTCCTTAAAAAACAATGATTTATTTGAAGATTTTCAGTCTGGCTTTAGAACACATCATAGCACAGAGACAGCTCTGGTTAAAGTCACAAATGACATTCTAATAGCCTCCGACAAGGGACTTGTTTCTATTCTTGTTTTGCTCGATCTCAGTGCTGCATTTGATACTATCGATCATGATATCTTATTGCAAAGACTAGAGCACTTAGTTGGCATACAGGGAACTGCTTTAGGCTGGTTTAGGTCCTATCTATCTGAACGCTCTCAGTTTGTACGTGTCAATGATGAATCTTCCACGCAAACCAAAGTTAGCCATGGAGTGCCACAGGGCTCAGTGCTCGGACCTATTTTGTTCACATTATATATGCTTCCGTTAGGCAATATTATAAGGAATCATTCTGTACATTTTCATTGTTATGCAGATGATACTCAACTATATTTATCAATCAAGCCTGATGAAATTAATCATCTAAATAAAATTCAAGACTGCCTCAAGGACTTAAAAACGTGGATGACCTTAAACTTTTTGATGTTAAACACGACCAAAACTGAAGTTATTGTACTTGGCCCGAAGAATCTACGAAACAAATTATCTAAAGATATACTAACTATGGATGGCATTAATTTGGCCTCCAGTGAGACTGTAAGGAATCTTGGTGTTATATTTTATCAGGATTTATCCTTTAACGCCCACATAAAATCAATTTCAAGGACCGCCTACTTCCATCTACGTAACATTGCAAAAATCAGGCATATCTTGCCTCAAAACGATGCAGAGAAACTAGTCCATGCATTTGTTACTTCAAGGCTGGATTATTGTAACTCTTTATTATCAGGGTGTACCAAGAAGTCAGTCAAGTCGCTTCAGCTGATTCAAAATGCTGCAGCTCGTGTACTAACCAGAGTTATCAAGAATAACTTTTATCCAATGACCTTTTCCCTCTCTGTCTGTGTCTGTGTATTCTCTTGTTCCGATTAACCCAGCCAAATATTTTTTCTTGTTTTGTGTCTATATCTACGACGGGATCCGGAGTCGAGGCTGATCCTCTTGCTGTAGTCCTGTGTCCTGGATCCTCTATCCTGAGTTCTGGATTAAGTCGTGGACTTCGGGTCATGGCTGAACCTGTCTCTGCGGTCCTGCCTTGGGTCTCGTCATGCTGCTTCCCTGATGGCTTCCTCAGGATTGTAGCTGACATCCTCGTGGATTCATCTTCTTATTACAGACACATGCATTTCCTAACATTCGGGTCTATATGCTGTAAAATGTATTATCTCTTCGATTTACACACGGCATCTATTGCACGTCTGTCCGTCCTGGGAGAGGGATCCCTCCTCTGTTGCTCTCCCTGAGGTTTCTCCCATGTTCCCCTTAAACTGTGGGTTTTCTCTGGAAGTTTTTCCTTGTACGATGTGAGGGTCTAAGGACAGAGGGTGTCGTTTTTCTCATACTGATATTCTGAACAATCTGTGCTGTAAAGTGTCTCTACTGTATGCTAATTTTATTATATGTACAGCACTTTGGCTCGACCAAAAATCATTTATAAATGTGCTATATAAATAAAACCTGATTTGATTTATTTATTTATTTCCTTTGTGTTTACAGGTTTGCTGTTTCCACTGAAGGTCACAATGTATGCTGATTTGGTAAGTTCCAAAATGAACTGCAAGTAGTTTTCATGTACGTTTTAAAAAGGATTGAAAAACCCAAAATGGAGACTTACGGCCCGTCCACACGGCAGCGTGCGTTGAAGCCAGGGGTCTGAGCTCCCACGGACGCAGTGAAATCATACATCTGTGTGGGTCACTAACAACAACCATTATTTGAATCAAAAATAATGCATGTGTCAATGTAATGAGTATTATTTACGCTAAATAGGTAAATAGGCTAAGAAAAACATGTTTTCCAAAAGAACTACGCATCTCTTGAATGACAATATGCCTGCACTGCACTTCCAAGGTTGCGCAATCTATGCCTGTGAGTGTGCTGTGCTGCGTGGGCCGAGATGATGTGTGTGCGTAGTTGAACCTTTTCATATTTAAGTTTGTAGCAAGTAGAGGGCTGCTGGGGTGTGTGTGTGTGTGTGTGTGTGTGTGTGTGTGTGTGTGTGTGTGTGTGTGTGTGTGTGTGTGTGTGTGTGTGTGTGTGTGTGTGTGTGTGTGTGTGTGTGTGTGTGTGTGTGTGTGTGTGTGTGTGTGTGTGTGTGTGTGTGTGTGTGTGTGTGTGTGTGTGTGTGTGTGTGTGTGTGTGTGTGTGTGTGTCCATAGAGCTCAGTTCATAACTCGAACCCTGGTTGAAGCTTCAACGCTTCTGCCCATTCACTTTGTTGGAGCAAGGAGTGGTCTGAAACCCACCTCGGCTCCGCGTGTTCTTTGATGAGCATCTCATATTTATAAAAGAAGGAATTCAAAGCACCAGATAAAGGGTTAAACAATAATCTGCTTTAATGGTAAACAACAATACACTTTAAAGGGGGATCCCCTGCTCTGTTCCCAATGCCGGGAGAACTTACCATCTTGACGGCATGGGAGAAAGAGACTGAACAAAACACACAACAGGAGATATTTAAGAACAACAGGAGGAGTTGTGTGGATGCTCCTCCCAGAGGGGTCATCTATTGGGTGATATAAAAACGACAGCCTGTCGCAGCAAATCAGCGCGAGCCAGCCAGGAGAAAGAGTCTCTTCAGTTTGAGGGCAAAACAAACACATCTGGTGTCCGTTGTCTCACATTCCTGCACACACACATTTTCTGCATAGACTTCCCTCTCTTCTGCCCCCTCCCCCATCAGTTCAATACACACACAGTTTCACATACTTTAGGTATCTTAAAGATATGTTTACGACATCGCTGTTTATAGTTGGCCAATACAAGTCATACATATCAGTTACTTTAATATCACACCTATTTTAGACATGTATTGTTCCAGATACTTAACATGCTGTGTTTAAATAAGAATGTCTCCTTCCCCCACATCTATAGTCTCCTGTCATGCAAACCTGCTTCTACTTCATACAGAGTAATTAAGCATGTTTAAGCCAACCACTTCACAATGTTGTAGCAATTTAGTACCCACACATGAAAGAATAAAACAGAGAGAAATCAATAAAACACAAAAACAGGTACAGTTTAAGCAGTAATTATAGCCATGTCTTCCAAATAGTAGAACTCTACCAGCATGTTTTAACGCACACTCATATCATCATGCAGCCCCTCACAAATGAATACATTTATTGATAATCCAGGCCGACTATTGTCTCCAGGCCTCTTTATAAGCCTTGCAGGAAATGAATCATTAACTAACAAGACTTTAACTGCATTATATCTGAGGAAAATCTCTCTTGGAGTTCCCCTGTTAATTGCAAAAACCATTGATGATTAACCAAGAGACTCATGGGCCCCTTTTGATATCTGGAAACTGCAACAAGACTTTCTGCCATTCAAATTTAACACACTTCTTATATATCAGGTGACATTAAAATGAATATACCAGAAATACGCTGTATTAAACTTTCTGCTATAACACTTTACTTCAATAACTTTGAATGGGGTGACGTCACGCTTTGCCGAACTGCATTGTGCTTCCGTCGCTTCACTTTTCCTCTGTTGCTCACTTCAAAAGTTGAGAAAAGTTCAACTTTTCAAGCTTCGACTGAAACGTGCTTGTGTGTCCGGGGGGGGGAGATTGATGTGAGTGAATTTTGGTCGAGCTTCAGACACGCCCGCCGGCAAGCTTCAACGCATGCTGCCGTGTGGACGCTGCGTTACTCTACACTAATCTCAAGTGATAATATATCTAGTAAGGTACCCAAATGTTAAGTAAGGTAATTTAAAATATTAAAGTTAAATGAGAAAAAGTATGTATTGTACAAGTAAATGAAAAATACAAGACTGCACTTCATTAATATTGTTGCATGTAAAGTCAATCCTCACATCTATGTTTATTGAACAAGAGCTACTGGTGGCAATCATTTGCTCTGTCATTCCAGGCATGTCACTATTATGAGACAAACACTGACATTCAGTCGTCAGTGTATCATTGCACTGTTACTAATACCATTGTTTATGTTCTTGTTTTTTCTAGTTCCTTTTGGGTTGCCTGACATGACCGTGAAAACGCCAGCCAAGTTACAAATTCTTCTGAATCCCGATGACACCAGGAAGCTAGTTCTGCCTAATGGAATTCCAGAGAGACAATGGGCTTACTGATGAAGTCAGGAAAGTGTGTGAAATAGAGTGCCACAGTGACACATCCTAAAACCCGGAAGTAAACTCCTTCCGGTTCCTTCGACAAAAGAGCAATGCAATTTCTCCATAGGATTTTGGAAAATAGCTGGAAATAAGGTCTGTGGTTGAAACACATTTAAGAGACGGATCACGTTTTGTTCAGTCGGATCATAAATCAAATTGATAGATTTATGATCAATAGATTTATGATTAGAAAATTATAAAAGTAGGGTAGACATGTGGATATGATCCTATTTTCCTAAATCCTATGGAGAAATTGCATTGCTTTTTTGTCGAAAGGAACCGAAGGTGGTAAAATGCTGACTTACTTCCGGGTTCTAGGACGCGTCACTGTGGCACTCTATAGGTGGACGTTTTAGAATGCAATATCAAGACAGAGACATTGGAGATGCAGTCAACCTGACATCCACGGCTGACCTTGAAGATTTGACAACTATCAAGGTCATCCCAATACCTGATGATGGTGTCCAAGAATACATCTTTACCGTCTGTGAAGAAGCAGCGTCTGCTCAATCAGACGATACTGACATCTTGTCCACCCTCCAGCTCAGTCTCGACAAGAACTCGTATCTGGTTGAAATCATTGAACTGACACAAAAGGCCAACCTTGTTCAAAGATTGCAATGCTAGGGATTGAACTGCATTTTTCGTTGCTTAATTGCTTTGGCCTCTGTATGTTTCATTTGAAGTTAAAAAAAGAATGTGACTTCACAGATTCTGGTAATGCTACTGAAACCCTTCTTAATGGCTAATACATGTTTATCTGAAGTTGTAATTAAGAGCTGCAGAAAATATGTATAAGTGTTTAAAAATGTAAAAAAAAACAAGATGTCATGCATACATTCTAGTCTTTTATTAAAAGGCAGCCAGGTTTAAACGCATTACATATTTACATTTTAAAGGAGAGCTATGCAAGCTAGTTTAACATGTTCATATGCATGTGGTTAAGGCTACATGAGAGTTTTGTAAAAAAAAAACAAGTCAAAGTGATCTTGATTTACATTTATTTATTTTTTTACATAAGTGCAAATTGGTTGCATAATTTACTAATGTATTTATTTTTAATTAAAAACATATTGTATTTTATAAAACAGAATAGGTGATGCATATTTTAAAGACATCCCAATAAATGTTAAGGTCTTTTGAAGAGAATATTCCTGTCTTTATGTGAACTGAGCTAAACAAAGTGTGATAAGTTTAAGCCAAATGTAATTTGTTTACAGTAAACAAAACACAGTATTGTATTGATGTACATTAAAGTTTTTGCTTTGTTCTAAAATAAAATATTTTAAGCTATAATAAAAAATATTGCCTGCAACAAAATGAAGTATTTTTTTTAATTTGTTTTCACAAACTTAAAAACTCTACTTAGATAAAATATAAATATGAGATTAGTCCAAAAGGAAAAATTAAGTTATAACAAAGTAATAAATGTTGTGCGGTCTTCAGAATGAATCATCTTATTACTTTGTGTGAATGTAAATATATATCTTAGACGGAAGCAATATTTTTTACTTGACTCAAATAAAAAATGTTAGGTTAAAAAATTAAGTTGGAATAAACTAAAACAATTAGCTGTAAAAAGTTAGCTGTAACAAATTAGCGAACATTTTTTAAGTTAGTCCAAAGTATAAATTTTTTCAGTGTACAGATGTAGCACTCAAGATAGGACTCCACCCAACGGATTCCAACCGAAAACCCAGCGGATTCCAGTGGCTGGGGGATTAAAGCCCTCCCACTATTTCCTAAGAGGGCGTTGCCAAATGTCCCCATTTGTTCAATTTCAGGATTTAACCATGAGATGGGGTACACAGTACAGTAGATCGAAGTAAATCAACTCATACATTATCACGTATTATACAGTAATGTGTTGTATTATTAAGTAATATCATACATTAACCCCATTATAGCAGATGTCACACATTGAATGGATGAACACATGTATGCATCAATAATTACAACGGAGTATTTAGAAATATAAGTTGTACAAATTAAATGTATTTAATACTAATAACATAATGATTCATTTTACTTTCAGATGATAATACTTTTCACTTGGGCTATTGACAATTTTGAATGCAGGACATTTGCTTCTAACACGTCCTTTTACCTATATAGGTAAATCATCGGAATACTTCTTCCACCTCTGATTTTAACCGGTCACTGTTTTTAAAACGTTAATTAAATGTTTGATATTTCAAGACCCTTTCAGACCGGTAAAGCTGCCCTGCATGTAATTCCGATTGTCCATCGGAATGTGAAAATAGTCAAAAGTCTCCCATCCCCCTTGGGAGACTTTCTCCACACATGGGCAATTATTTGAAACAAAAAGAGTCCGCAACATAGGCTACTATCTCTTGTTAACAGAGGGGGGATGGTAGAGCTTTGTCACACCGATCGATGATGGCCGACAGACCCTTTCAGGGTTAATGAATAGTGGATAGGAGAATTCAAAAGGATTTAGGAGAAGAGACTGCAGTGCATTGAGAATTATGGTCCTTGGTCTTGGAATGACCTTCAATCAAGCCTAAAACTCAGAGCACTTGTCTCAATAGCATGTTTTAAATTATAGTTGTCTGAAGTCCTTACCACCAGCTGCTCTTGCAGAAATAAGTGTACATTTCTTACCCCTTTCTTTCTAACTTTGTCTTTTGTTTTCTTAGTTATGTTCTCTGTATTTTATATGTATGTGTTATGTGTAACGTTGCTGCCTTCTTGGCCAGGACAGCATTGAAAATGAGATGTTATCTCAATGCTTTTATCTGGTTAAATAAAGGTTAAAAAAAAGAAAAGAAAAACAAGAATCTGACTGCACTTACACTATCAACGTATTTATGATGCGCCAACGGACGTCATGAATGTGTGTCTGCTGCTGTGGGGAAACTACAGTTTTCTATACAGCGGACTACATTGATGTATAATAAGAACAACAACAAACCAGCGCCGTATTCTATCTAGATACAGTACTTTGCACCACGCTCCCACCTTTTGTACCTGGCAGAGCAAGAAACACTCCAGCCTTTTATTTAAACTTGTTTAAAACATATCTAAATAAATATGTGTGTCCCGGGCCATAAATGCAATTATGCCGTACATTTTCAGATAAAGCCACGGCATCACAATTCTTCTGTATTATACAATAAGGTTATTTTCACCTCTCTCCCGTATTGCTTTCAACCCACCACACCAGCTTTTATGGAGAAAACAAGTTATATAATAATTAACCAGAGGCATGATTCTCACTATTTTATGCATAGAAACAACAGGCTACTGTGTGTGTGAGGAATCAGCTGTTTATTTCATATGAGTTCCATTGTGGCAGCGTCCATCACAGCTCTCCCTGGTTGCAATACACAAAGACAGCTGAAAAAAACGGTCTGATTTTAACATTGCACAACAATGAACTCAATGTGTGATTGTTATAGCAGTAATATTAAACACTAATAAGACAGTAAACTATTAACAATAGTATAATATTATAGCCCGTTTGCCCATGGTGAGATGACGAGGCTTCATTATCGTTTCCTTGTACGATGCGAGGGTCTAAGGATAGAGGGTGTCGTTTTTCTCATACTGATATTCTGAACAATCTGTGCTGTTGTATTTGCTGTAAAGTGTCTCTACTGTAGGCTATTTTCTATTTTGATTTGATTTTTGATTCGATTCATTAAAAATAAACCGGACATCCCGGGACAAAGCAGAAGCCGAGAAGGGGGACTCGGGCTCCGTGGACCTCCAAAAGCCAGGCGAGTACCCGAGAACGGCTCCTGGACAGGAGCAGGAAATGGGGAAGAAGAAGGGGTTGACTCCAGACGGAACACACTGAGACGTATGGTATCAGGCTGGGAACCGGGAGGCAGGGGGCCAGCACGCCTGGGGCTAGCAGGTTGGGAATCACACGCCGAGAGGAAGTCCAAAATCCAGCCAGGTAAGAACTTCACTAAACATGGCTTCTCAGTAGCCATCTGGTGCGCCTCTGCCAGAGCAGCCTCTCTCTGCTGAACACCGGACGCTCCCCTCCACCTACCATAGCAGCAAGCCAAAGAATAGGTAAAACTAATTAATTCCAGCTCAAATGGATCTGCTGGGCACATCCTTGGATGAGTGAAGCAGACGGGACCCAAATGCAGATTTAAACAGAAATACCTTTATTTCAAGGCTAAAAATAGGAACAAACAAAACACTACCCCGTGAACACAGTCATAGACAAACAACAATCCAACAATGACAGACAGAAAAACCAGAACTTAAATGCACACAAGACTAATCACACAAACAAGACACAGGTGAGGAGGGAGGAGAAAACACAGGGACACAAGGTGAACACAATCAGGAAATCAGACACAGGAGGGCAAACACAGAGACAGGAATCAACAGACAAGACAGGGGGTGAACACTTTTCAAAATAAAACAGGAAACCAGAGACAGACAAAACACAACACAGACAGACCGTGACATATCCACTATATCAGATACCTCTAGAGATCTATCAGCTGTTTATTTCACATGAGTTCCAGCGAGGCAGCTTTTTAATCACTGCTCCCCCTGGTGGATCCATGATCCATTGCAGCTGGTTTCATTATAATTTAATGAATTTATCAAGGGGCCGTATCAAGTCCTGCTGGGTGTTTTCCTTTCAGCAGGGGCCCACCCCGTGCCGATCACGGGCCCACATGGGTAGGGGCATCCGAAATGAGGTGCTACATCTGTAGGTGGTTGCTGGCCTCTGACAGAGGCTCGGCACAGCAACCTCCTGGAGCTGCAAGCAGTGATGCTGGTCCTACAGCACTTCAAACCCTTAATACAGGGCAAACATGTGCTAGTGAGGAGCGACAACCGCACCACAGTGGCGTACATCAGACCGAACCCCTCCTTTACTCCTAAGAGCCTAAGCAGTTCGTTCAGGTCAAGGGCTATTCAGTTAGGTGGCTTTAATCTTCCAACCCATATTGAGGCCAGGGAGGCCAAATTGCACCTCCTCTGCCAGTGCGTGCGCTAGCATGTTATGTAGAGCGCACGACTGCCATTAGACGCGCACTGAACAGCTGTTTGTGTGCTTTGGGGATGGTGTGGCTAGAAAAGCTCTCTCCAAGAAGCGCCTAACAGGATGGCTATGCGGGTGCATTACACATGCCTATGGACGGGCGGGGAGAGTCCTCCCCACTGGGGTCCGTGCGCATTCTACACGGGCTGTGGCTGTGTCAAACAGCCTTATTCAGCAGCGTGAGTGTAGAAGATATATGCACGTCGGCGTCTTGGTCTACGCCAGGCTCCTTCATAAAATGTTATCTCCTGGACATGTCTGGCTCCTTCTCGTCGTCTGTGCTTGCCGAGGCAACGCATGACTGGTGAGAGGGGGGGTGGCTGTGGGTCAGCAGGTGTCTGACCCCCCACCTGGACATAAAGCACTTGTGTTTTCCCATGCTCCTGAGGGACTCGGGAGACATGGTGCGCAATCAGCCCCATACAGGGCTGGAGGCAGGCTGGGAGAGCCTTCCTCACTATTGTCCATGCCCACTCTACACGGAGCGTGTGTGAGTGTGGGGAACGTGGTGCACTTATGTTTTCCCATGCTCCTGAGGGACCTGGGGACAGGCCCGGACTGGCCATCGGGAGGACCGGGAGGTTTCCCGATGGCCTGGCCTGTTAAGTGGCCTGCTGGCCTGAGGATTTTTTTGTGTATGTATTGTGAACGCAACGCTGCGCAAATGCTGTCTACATGATAGCCTGCCGACATGGCCACTTTTCATACAGAATCGAGCGCATATATGCGCTCGATTGGTCTCTGTGTGTCATTCAAGCTCGGGAGGGTGTGTGTGTGTGTGTGTGTGTGTGTGTGTGTGTGTGTGTGTGTGTGTGTGTGTGTGTGTGTGTGTGTGTGTGTGTGTGTGTGTGTGTGTGTGTGTGTGTGTGTGTGTGTGTGTGTGTGTGTGTGTGTGTGTGTGTGTGTGTGTGTGTGTGTGTGTGTGTGTGGCACGAGCGAGAGAGAAAGCGCACGCACCGGTTACGTGTATTGTTGTTGTTAGCATCTGATGCTAGCTAGCTGCGCTAACAGATATATAATGAGCTGTCAACAAGGTGAAGGAGAGTCCTCTGCTGTCAGGCTGAGAGACTGATAACTACAGCTCAGGTGAGGTAAAGGACTCTGAGTGTTTAGATAGTTAACTTAGTCTAAGTTCTCTGTGGGTCTCAAACGGTTTGGTCACCATTTATGGAAACACATATGTCCATATGTGTACATATGTGTGCACAGGGTATAATGTGTGTGTGTGTGTTTTATAGAGGACTGTTGCTGTGCAGAAAGGAAAAGAGATAAGACTTTCTCCTGACTATTATCTTACAATGCTCTCATAGGGAGAGCCGCATTCTCCAGGTACGACCTTGGCAGGAAGCTACCGTGTGGTAGGCAGGGTATATGCAGGAATCCTGAAGTCAAATTTAATACCTTTTAAGACCTTTTTTAAGACCCTTTCCATACATTTTAAGACCTCATTGCAACTTCGAGTTCTAACCGGTTACATTGGCGACACACTTTACCTCACATTTACTATATTGATTGTAAGATAGCACAACTAAACAGAGTGCAGACAGACTACTGAAGCCTCCTCTCCACATGAACTTTAACCTCTCTGTGAAGGTCAGGTTTAATGCAGTATGCTGCTTTGTTGCTTCTGTACTCTGTGCTCTTTCATTCCAGTAAAACTCCTCAGAAACCATTAGAAACCAGTATTTGACCAATAAACAAAACAATTGACAAAACTTTGAACTATGAAATATATTAAACTTTGGTGAGCTTCAGCGGGGTAATGCCATATAGGAGCTCCCTCACAAATACCCAGGGGTTAAATTGGGCTGGGGCTAAGCCCGGCACATAGGACGATGCTCTGACGTCATCACCCTCACACATTTGTCATATGTTTACAAAAAACGATATATATATGTTAAGACTTTTCTCGTTCTTAATATAGACTATATTTAGGGTCGATATGTGTTGACCATGGGCGTCGCCTGGGGTAGGCATCCGGGGATTTAGCCCCGGACAAATTCTCCCTCAATAATATAATACATTAACCGTACTTTACCTAGAGGATGGCAGAATTGTAATTTCCCGTGTTCAGTGAATGCAACAGAGGCAACCACCAGTCCAATCAGAGAGTTGCATGGAAATAAACGTGTTTTATTGGCTGACCTCTCCTCTGTGACAGTGTTTAAACTTTGAACTTTCAGCCGCGGACGCGGAATTTCTGAAGATGGACATTAGACATTTTTTTAATAAAAAATACGGCAATTCTCAAGTGGTGGCTCACACAACAACCCCAGAGCCACCACCTGAGCCAGGTGAACAAGGTATGTAAATGTCAGTAAACTTACAAGTTATGTCAACATGTAAGCAAAGCATAAATTATAGCTATAGTTATAGAATCGCCGGGGTAAGCTAAACCGTTAGCAAGTAGCTATAGCTAGCCAGATATATTAAATAAACACTTTGTCATAAAATCTAAATGTTGTGTTTTTTAGCGTTACCTGGTGATTTCAAAGAAAGCTCTCTGGGAAATGTTGACTTACTGTCAGTGTTCGACATGAAGCTAGAAGCTACCTTACATTACACAGTTGATCCGGAGTCCTGTCAGTTAAAGTGTTTCATAGTTAGCTTAGCAAAGCATCAACCTAGCACTGAAATATATGGATGTTATGTGACGGTATTTCTGAGGAAAAGTCAGCTGAAATGGTGGCATAGTTGCCACTGCTTTACGTGTCAACAGCATGTTTGAACGTATTTGCAGCAGTAAATGTGGCTGTTTGACCACTGACGTTGCCATAACAACACCTGAATTTAAATGTACAACCTCTTTTTGTGACAGATTTTTGCATGAAATTATAATTCTTCTGATTGATATTTCCTATTGACAGCTAGTTTCTATGTGTACATTATGAGATGGACAGCCAGCTAACAAGCTTTCAGATCAAAGCTAATCCAGTGGGGCTCCTGAAAGGGGGCAAGGGACACTATGCTCCCAAATATTAAGCCTTGACCCCCATCTTAAAATTGATATGATCAAAAAATGATCTGCATTGTCGGAGGCCTTTTTTCCTCATTATCATGTCAAATTGTACAGCTTTCCTTAGTTTTGAATGCAGAAAGATGACTATATTAGAGTATTAAGTGAAAATGACTATATTAAAGTGTTAAGTGAATATATTAAGTGAATTACTGAAAGTGCATTTGTATAGGAATGATTCTGTCCTATTGGCAGATAACTACTCTTAACAGTGATATCTACAAGAGGTTTCCAATGTAAATGTAACTATTTTCAATTGGTTAGTATTACATTTTGTGACAGTGTGGTGACACTCATTTTAATGAAGACACATTTGTGTATCTTGAAATTCATTTATTTGACAGAGCTGGAAACTGATTGACTTACATACTTGTTTGTGTTCACAGTCATCACAGATGAGCCAAACAGAGTAGAGGATGAAGAAAGGCGAACAGGAGAAAGGGACACACAAGAAGGAGATACAACAGACAAGAACGACAATGGAGACAACAATGAACAGGAACACCAGAACAGACAAGAGTCAATGGGTAACATGACTGATTTAGGGACTGCAGATACAGGGCCAAGGCAAGTGAGACACCACTGCTTTCCATCCAGCATGTTTGGCCAGCAAAAGAGATCATTTCAACCGCAAACAGCAAGTGATGAGGGAAACAGCAAGTGAGGAGGGAAACAGCAAGGGATGAGGGATTATTATTTCCTCCTTCCATCCCTTTTTTCTGTTTAATCTGATTACTAACAACTTCTAATAATTTGACATAGTTTATGATTTAATTGGAAAATGAAGTGTTTTTAAATAATAAACCCGTTTCTGATTCTGAGATTTTTTTTGACATATGGGTGTTGAGAGATGTATCCATATCTCTTAATGTTGCTCTCAAAGTGCACAAGATTGATGCTTTTAACTTCAACATTTAAAAAAAATCTTCCCGGGGACCCCAGAGGAGGTGAGTTCCCTCAAAATAGCACTTTATCTCTGCTTATGTAACTCCGGTGTAGTGTCCCCTCGGCAACAGATCACTCAGAGCTGGTGATTACTTTCCTGCATTTCAATGGACAGCATAAAAGGACACGTGAGCTGGGTTCTGGTGCTCAGATTAGCTATTGATGATCACGTTGATAAATCATATAAAACCAATCACACAAAAACATGTTGCTGTGACTGTGAGCATTAAACAATTAACATTAAACTAAACAAACACAACAGTACGTTATTGTCCTTATAAAATAAAAATATACATTTTGTCCACCGAGATAATACAGGCACCTGAGATCCTCACGTGCTATGAGAATCTCCCACAATCCATTGCCGTAACAAAGCTAATGCAGGCACACGTTTGTGACACCAGATGGCGCAATTGTGTATGTGCTTGTGGGGAGTCTTGCAGTAGAAAATTCGACTGTAGCGTCGCCACTGTGGGCTAAGCCCCGAATGTTTCCAGGTCCAGGCGACGCCCCTGGTGTTGACCTTACTTTAAAATAGCAGATCTCTGTGACCGGATATAGTTTGGCTTAGACCCCGGCCCCACGAGGACGCATACAGTAAAACGCATATGCAAACGCAAAAAAGTCTTCCGTTCACACGCATTCGATTCATTAACGCGTCCGTTCACACTAGACCGCTGGAAATGCTGGAAACGCTGTAGTACATATGCCAGGCCTGTAAGTGGCGCTGCTGCCGCCACAAAATACACCAAAAGCAGCGAAGAAGACCCCGGAGCATGGTTGTCATGGTTGTCCTTCTGTTTATTCTCCGCGGTGGACGGCGTGTTCTCCTGCTGTATACCTCTCAGGTAGTCCACCAGCAGATTAAACCCCCCCCCACAGAGCGGAGCAAGGCAACGAAACTTAAAATAAGAAGCAGCATTTTATGGCACACTATGTATGGGGCCACCTTGAGGGAGTTTCCCGACATGTTGTTTCAGTAAATTAAAGGGTGTGTCATGTTGTCGTTGCTGTGGACCTTCTTAATACCTTGGAAAATGCCGTTTAATACTTTTTAATACTTTTTAATAGCCTTAATTTTCGCTAAATTGATTTATCAACTTTTAAGACCCCGCGGACACCCTGGGTAGGCTACAACAGGTCGAGTTGACCAAACAGTTTCTAAGCATAATATCATCATTTGGTTTTACCATATAAAGTAATATAAGAAATTGCCACTACAAAAGGTAAGATAAACTTTAAAAACTTGTTGAGAGCTAAAACTAGTCTTTGCTGCTGCCTCAAAGAGGAGCAGGGGGGAGACAGGAGAGGCTGGTTCAAGAGCCCAGACACACTCACAACTATAAATGAACCAAAAACAAATAAATAAACAAGTTTCAATGTTTTTTCATATTGGATATGGTATGTTATTATGGCCATGTTCTTATGATTATTTAAATGTATACAGTTCTGTTTCATATGGGTGTAGTCTCTTTATTTCCCCCTCAAAATGCACCAGATTGATGCATTTAAGTCCAACATTTAAAAAAATTATCTTATTTGAGGTCCACCTCCACTTAAAATATGTTCACATGGATAGGTTCCTAAATAGCTTGGCACATTTTTTTTAAATAGTAACCCATGTCCATATGTTTATTCTGGGGTAGTAGATTTAAGGTTTAGGGCTATCACTACGGGCAGCAACGCTGTAAATATTGACAAATAAATCCAGGAAAATGGCACAAAAGAAAACTGGTAGTGGCCTGGCTGGGTGTATAATTCCCGGCCTGACTTATTGTCCCAGTCCGGCCCTGCCTGGGGAACATGGTGCGCGGTAGGCTCCAGACGGAGTCTCCGCACAGATCTTTTCCATGCACACTCTACACGAGATAAGCGTGTGTGAGTGTGCCTTATCCAAATTGCGGCCCCAACTTCTCTACGGTTACAACCGGATGGGAGGAAGTTGGGATGCAATGGATGTTAGCCAAAGCTGGTCAGGGACGGTGTGGTGGGTCGATGTTGTTGGATGACAGGGCGTGTATACATCGGGGCTCCGCCCACTGTACCCATAGAGTCCATTAGAGGGCGGAGCCTGTGTGAAATATAACAGGGGGTTACGTATTGTAACCCTAGTTATATAAGCACAGGCGGAGCCCTCTACCTGGGGGCCCTGTCTTTCCTAGTCCGCTCGCTGAAGAGTGTATAGGATAGTGGGCGGCGGGTGTAGCCGCCTTTATATACTGTGGGCCTGCGCGCGCATTCAGGTAGGCTCGCCCCGATTGGCCGGCTACGTTTACGTAAACTCAGTAGGTGAAAGCACGCACAGCATGATAGAGAGTAGTACCCATAGAGTCCAGTAGAGGGCTCCGTCTGTGCTTATATAACTAGGGTTACGATACGTAACCCCCTGTTTCATGGACTTTCAGTTGTGTTGTGAAGAGCATTTGAACACATCAATATTTTAGATCAACTAAAGTATATCTAATCTTGTAATTCAAAAATATATAGTCTTTATATATTAAATAATCATAATAATGTAAATGTTTACATTACACTTCTTTATTTGTTATGCTCATACTTTTACCTTTACAATCGTTTGCTTTAATATGCAGTATATTTTTTGTATATTTTTGTGTTTGCTTCCTCCTGCTCCCTTTCGGACACATACTGTATGATTTATTATTATTATTAATATGAAGATATTATTAAGATAAGATAAGATGTTACTTTATTGATTGAACATTTTAGTTTAGAGTGCGCTGTCCCACGGTAATTCAGAAGGCTCACAGGTCACATTCCGACCATTATTTAAAACAATAGGTGCTTTCACACCGTCTACAGTTTGATTTGTATAGAGGGAGCTCTGTGGCTGAATGGCCAGCGATTAGGTGTGGCGCATTTATCAGGTGATCAGAGCTAACTGCCTGCCGTCAGATTTCATTTAAAAAACAGGTCTGATTTTAAGACTATTTCTGCCCTCATAAAGAATGTTAAGAATAAGAATAATGCGTATTGAACTGGTTTCATTAATTAGTGAGTTTATTTAACACTAGAACCGCCAATCGGGTCAATTTGTGTGATGTGTGTTGTGTGTGTGCAATGTAACTTTTTTTCAATAAAATATTAAAGTCTCCCAGTCCGTGACTTTTCCTGAAAGTGTGTTATGTAGCACCCTATGTTGTTAAAAATTGCATTCTAATAGCGGGATTTGACGATGTTAGGTAGGCCTATACAAAAACCTCTGGCGGTTCTAGTGTTAAGGTAATTAGGTAGCCTACAGTAGAAGCCCTTTTTTTATCAGTAACAAATTTAGCAGTTGAACATAAAAGTCAACTAACTGAGGGTCACTTGCAATGACAGTGTTGTGTCTAACTGTAAGCTTGTCACTCAGAGTAACCTACAGTTAATGTAGCTGCTGGAGAAGAAAGATCAGGGGGGGAGAGAGCTGTGGTTGATTTTTTCACACACAGTGACGTCACGAGCTACCCACAATGCAACACGTGCCATATATATATATATATATATATAAATACGCCATTTTCCTGGAGGTGCAAATATCCTGGAGGTGCAAATATAAACAGCTAGCTAACGTAGCCAGGCAGAGCGCACTAGGTTTTTTTTCTGAATTAACGACCGAAGAAATCTCTGGACTTGAGGGGTGTGCTCTAAGTCGTTACCAGCGTGAACTAGAGCTGTGTGGGTTGTCGGATTGCCCTTACAGACAGCAGATGTATGGAAAAACGACCCTCGAAAGTGGCCTTCGTCGATTTTGGCAGCATCTACGTCTATCTTCTGGAAACACCAGGTGAATACCCCACTTGTCACAATAATATTATCATGCCATTGCATATATGTGGTATTTTAGAGTTGACTAGATATTGATTAAGGCAATAGACTATGATATTCATTACAGGAAGCTTAGCAACACCTAGACGGTGTACGGCTAAATCCTCGGCCTGCTTGCACCTCGCGTAAAACGGCGGATACCGGAAGTACGGTGTCGCCCTCGGCCCAATACCCGTATGTGTGTGTGAAAGAATGGGCCATTAGTTGTTTAAATACACAGCTGAGAGCTGCCATTTCATTCAGACTGTTTAAAAAACGGTAACAACGGACTATTTTTCTTAGCGGATGCATGTCAATTTAAATCAATACATACAACTATTTTTTAAATCAATAAAAACATTTTCTAAATCCATAAAAGTATTTCAATTAATATTGGGAGTCATGTCGTTACTTTGTTGAGAATGTGGCCATGTAATAAGCGGGATAATGTGCAGCGACTTGTTCCTTATGGGGAAAATAACACCCTTCAGCAGATCAAGATCCCTCCGCTACGCATTGGGATCCTGATCTGCCGACGAGGCTCCATTAAAATATAAATATTTTTAGTGAATTACTGAGTTTAGGCACGTTAATAACGTTTTAATGAAGTTGAATACAGTATATTCATATGTGTCAGTGATTGCATGTCAATTCGGCGAACATAAACATAAATGATCGTGGTGAAGATGATGATTAAATTAGGATTAAAAATCGAGAGCCGGGCTGCATTTCCTCACGTTCGTTTTTTTCGACTAAACAACATTATTTTGTTAAATAACAACATGGTGATGTTTTGTAAATGATTACATGTCTCTTATTTAGCACAGAGTATGATATCCGTGACATATGGATC
Source organism: Pogonophryne albipinna (assembly GCA_028583405.1). Lineage (NCBI taxonomy): Eukaryota > Metazoa > Chordata > Actinopteri > Perciformes > Artedidraconidae > Pogonophryne > Pogonophryne albipinna. Next base: position 1,923,925 of record CM053247.1, read on the forward strand.
TTAACAAAGTTCCGCTGTACATCCAGTGTACGGTATCTGACTTTATTTCACATGAGCTCCAGTGTGGAACCCCACTGCACCCCCTGGTGGATCAATGATCCATTGCAGCTGGCTTCATTATAATTACATGTATTTATCACGGGGGAGGTCTCAAGTCAAGCTGGAGGTTTTCCCTTGAGCGAGGGCAGATCACGTACCAATCACGGCCCTCGCGTTTCAAACTGTCTGAAATGAAGCGCTACATCAGTACATGTTTTTAATCCAATGCATTGTGTTACTGATTACACAAATTGCTATGTCATTTGTATAACTGACAACATTTTTAAACAATAAAACCTGACCACCCCACAGCATTTTACTAACATATAGCATTCTAGTTTAGTTCATTCATGAAGCAAGAACATTTTGGTTTAGCAGTGAATGGTTTGCAGATATGTTTCACATAACAATATATCCTTGTCCACTTAACAAAGCTTTTCGAACAACCTCCCGGTCTGGTTTTATGATCCTTAAGGCTAAGTTCTTTCCAATATGGGTTTCCCGAATAAGTGATGTATTTAATATGAACACACAATTTCAAACTGTAAAGCTAAAAATAATTAGTAACAGATATGTACTCCATAGCAGAGGGGGGGAAAAGCAGATTAGGGGATGCATCATATAGAAAAGCAGATTCATTAGAGGGAAACGTTGGTCCTGGATTATAGGTTAATGAAGGACACTGTTTTTATAGAATGACCCATAATAGTCACAGAGACCTGGAGGTTTAGATACAACTGAATCAACTTGAAATGCTGTTAGAAAGAGAGGAACAGGCTGCTCTTCCTGCAGGAGAAGATGACAGTTTGGACATGATGCTTTCAAATACATAACGAAAAGGAGAGACACTTGAGCAGATAAGTACATATATTTAATTAATGATACAAGTGGACTTTTCTTTAGATTTAATCTTTTAATTATTATTGTGGAAAATCTCGTTACGTTCAGTATATCTTTGTAACATCGTCTGTTTGCTCAGTGCATTTTGTTACACTGACAAAGACGGCAAGGCAAATATCTTGAGAAAACACAGTCTTACTCTCTGCCTCTAACACACACACACACACACACACGCGTGCACACACACACAAACACACACCACTCCTGCAAACTTCAAACGTGCTTTGATCAGAAATCTGGCACCCAGCTCTCTTGGATTCTCTTTCTGAGGTGTATTATGTCTTCTACGACTTTATCTTCTGTTGGCTTACGAGCATCAGATCCACAGAGCGAGCAGGCTTTATATTGTGATGCTGTGTTTTAAGGCTTTGCCATATGCCAGTCGCCTGTCGTCCTTAGGAGTTCACCAAGGATCAGAACCATGTCAGAAGGCAGAGATGGAGAGCTTTTAGCTCAGGGATTAATCAGAATGCCTAAGTCTATATCAAAATGCAGGAAGAAAGAAAATTAAATTGTTACATAAAAAGGACAATGATTTTGCAACGCATCTTGATATCCTCATTTAATGAACAATAGATGCAAACTGAGAGTCATTATTCCATCCCAGATGAGATGAACAGAGAACCACTAATGCAACGTATCGCTATATGAGGGGCTGTTACACCTACAGTATACTTACTTTATATACCCGTGGGTCTAATCTTCTGCAATATGTTATGTGTCCCTTTATTGTACAATAATGTCCAGATAAACCTATTAGCTGAGGGAGGGGCGCGGAGGGCACAGCAGTGGGAGGCGGGAGGGTTATTATGGATATATTTTTCCTGTGAAAACAATGTTTCACAGAAACGACTTAATCTACCTGAGCTCCTCCCCAACGGCATGAATTATGAAGGCTTTTATAGGCGCTCCATATATAGCCGTGTTTATTCTCAATTTATGGCTGACAGCAGCGAGAGTGGGGAAGCCACTTTGAAACCCTTAAAAACCCTGTGTTTTATTACGCCACCGCAGCACTGTACAGTTACAGTAGCCCCACAAACGACTCCCCCCGGACCTCCGCAGACATCCTTACATTTTTAATTTCAGAAGCATAATTCTTTTCAGAAACACTCAGCCTCTGCGGAAGAACACGTTTATAAAGGTGATGAATTACCCTCATAAAGGTAGTTTTTCTCATCAAAAGCTCAGGCTAAAATCCAGTTCATGGATTCAAATAAAGAGAAGAGTCCTGGGGGATCACCAGGTGCAATGATCCGCTGGAAGAGAGGGAAGATATTTTGGAGTACAGTGGGAGGGAATATGAATAAAAAGAAAATGCAAGAGATGTCTGGGAATAAAGTTTAGGGAGAGGTCAGGGGGAAAAATACATTGTTTTACAAAAAACTACATATTCATGTATTTTTTGATCAAACATTGATTTCATTGTCTCTTGAATCTGAGCTTGGTTTTATAGTCTATATAACTGATATGTTTTATTGTTTTTAGCTTATACCGACTACAAACGTACTGACACCAAGGCAGCCCCCAGCAGGAGAACACATGGAGCAGATAAAGATATTTTTCACTGCATTTAGTGACGAGCTTATTATATTCTAACAGTGTGTGCTTCCTGTAGTTATTCCTAATAATTGGACAAAACAAGATTCCCCCAAACATGATCCCTTATTCTGTAGACCTATACATTTTACAGTATATTTGAAAGTTAAACAAGACTCTGGCATGCTGAATAAATCAAATGAAGTGGGTCATTTAAGCCGATTAGTTCACATTCATATGCTTATTTTGGTTTTATTATTATCACTTGTTACTGACTGTATGTGATTTGCGCATCAGGTGGAGGAGCTGCAGGTACTGCACATCACACGCTGATACATTTTTCACTAGCAGTGTTCCTCTGCAAAAAGCAGCAAAAGTGACTGTTGGAGTATCTGTTTCTGAACCCTGGGGAGCACTGTTTTGCTCTGCAACTCACTCTTTCATAGATGACTTGGCTCAGTCTTCCTGGGGAATAGGAGCACAGAGACACCCTTTGGAGAAAATCCCCTGCTTCCTCTCGATGATTTGAGGGAGTTGTGTGAAGATCAAAGCCACTGTCCCAGTCCCCGTAGTCTCTGCTGTTTAGGTGGGGGAAATCAGGGGTGCTGGGAAATGTATGACCCAGGGGATCTGCCAAACAAGTGAACCGAGGCTCAAAAACATATTGTAAGGTAACTGTATGTCTGTAGTCCTGCCTTCTGCCATATTCTGACTGCGGGTGTGTTGTTGTACATGATATACCCTATCCTGTGTGCGTGTGCGTGTGTGTGTGTGGGGGGGCTTGGGGCAAGGTGTAGAAAGGTCAGTAAGGGATAACAAGTATTAGGAAGCTTTGCTTTGTTTTTGACTTCATATAGAAGTTGATCATTAGTTGAAAACTGGAATTCATCAACCTCCAGCATGTCCCCAGTGAGGAAGCCTGTGAAGTTCATCTTAATGAACACCCCCCCCCCCCCTCTTCCAAACCCCCCCAATCATGCTGTACAGGCTTTCACAGGGATGGACAGTAAGAAGCACATATCATGCATGGCAGGAAGCGTTGCACTGTTAGTTATTGATTCCTTGTTGCTTAACAATTCCACAAGTAGCCTAGAGTGCTGATCCCTCTTACCTTGATAGGTGTGTTAATACCATCTGCATGGTGGGTAACCCCTACCGCCTGTGAGGAGTGCACACAGCCCCCTCTCCTATCCCAGGGAGCGCTGAGGGGGAGGACCAGCCTTGCTAATTAATAATTCACCCCAGACCAGACTTCCTCCCTGGTGGCTCCACGTGATTACAGCAAGCAGCCAGGAGTCAAGGTTAGTGGTAATGATAGAACGGCACACCAACAATAACTAGCCCAGGATTGGCCTTCCCACTGGTGGATAGGAAGGAGTCAGAGACGAGCGGAGAATGAGCCTTCGGTGGAGCGCACAGAGAGGGAGGTTTTAGGATGTGTGTGTGTGTGTGTGTGTGTGTGTGTGTGTCTGTGTGTGTGTGTGTGTGTGTGTGTGTGTGTGTGTGTGTGTGTGTGTGTGTGTGTGTGTGTGTGTGTGTGTGTGTGTGTGTGTGTGTGTGTGTGTGTGTGTGTGTGTGTGTGTGTGTGTGTGTGTGTGTGGTGTGTGTGTGTTTGTGGGGGGTTGTTAGGAGTGCTGCGTAAGGCCCTTTGCAGGGTTTTTTAGATGGGCCCTCTTGGAAGTATGGTGTAAAATTAATGCAGAGGTCTTGGAGAGTAAATATTGAATAAGTGCAGCTCAATGGAGTTGAAAATCAAAAGCACCTCCTCGGGAGCTGTTGGCCTCCGAAAACCATGCGCTAGTTTGCTGACCTCTGCATTAGCATTACTTTAAAAGAGGAGATGGAGGTATGATGGGATAGCAGAGGAGAAGGTGGTTGGGGGCATGCGGGGAGGGGGGCATGCGGCAAGCACTAACAGAGAGGAGCAAAGTCTGCAAGGCCGGGGTCCTTCGACTCTGCCAGATCCTCGCCATGTACTTGCAAAGAACTGGAGGAGAAAGTGGAAGAGGAGGAGGAGGGGTTACTAGCGGCCAGCAGCCATCAGGAGTGCCAAGGCCCGAGGCCCTGACAAGCAGACTCACTGAGTGAAACCTTGACTCTGTGTACTAACACAGCCCACACTCTGCATAGGAGACTTGACCCAAAACAGATTGTTGGCAGAGTGCTGGTTTTAGACGAAGAGAGCTTGGACAACTTTTAACCCTGGACAAAAAAGTCTTTAGCTTTGGATACCAGGCTGGGAAAGATCTCAAAGAGCATGTAGTTCCCGCTCACATTCCAAAGCGTCTGTCATGATCGATTAGAGGACAAGTATTAAAGCATGTACTGTATGTCCAGGAGGCAAGTTATGCCTCCAAATGATCACAGCCATTTCTTTAGGTTATAGGTTTTCCTCTTCTCTGTGGTGTGGTCACATTTGGTACACAATGGAAGTAAAATGTCCGGTTGCTCTTTTGTTTGCCATGGTTCTACTTTGTAAACTAAAAGTGATTCTACCTTTTGCAGGGGTGGTGATCAGGGGCCTCATTTATAAAGCCTTGCATAGGATTGACGTGGGAAGGTTGCTTACGTAGGACAAAGCAAATATATACGCACTGACATTTTCCGATTCATAAAAGACTGCGTACCGGCACAGGACTTGCGTACGGCACATCCTACGCCGGTTTCCCTTTATAAATCACAATCAACTCGAAATGCGGCGCAGCTTCATGTAACGCCCATATTTTCCTATAAATAGTCAAAGAAACAGGAGACACCCCCTTGATGAGAAACTGTAAGAAATAATCGGGGAATCCCTCCGGAGTGGAGTCATGACGACTGGATCTGAATTATTTTTGCAGTATTTGGTGGTTTGTGTTCCAGCTGTCGATCAGCAACTATATATCCATAATCCACCAGTTAAAGGAAAAACATAATAATTATAAAGGAGTGCATTGGAAATATGTGTTTACATAATTTGTGGTCAAAACGTTTGAGACCCACTGAGATAACTTAGACTAAAATTAACTATCTAAACACTGGAGAGAGTCCTTTACCTCACTGAGCTGTAGTTATCAGCCTCTCAGTCTGACAGGAGAGCTCTCCTCCACCCTGGTTGTAGAAACATCTACGTCTTATATCCGTTAGCACAGCTAGCACCAGATTCTAATAACAACAGCGCTGATACCGGTGCGCCCTCTCTCTCTCTCCCTCGCTCGCTCGCACTTTGGCTGTGAGCTGCGGGCGCCTGATAAGCCAACATCCCCCACTTTCATCACTTACAGCGCCCATCGTACAGGGCAAATGAAAAGTGTAACCGGGGTGAAAAGGGTGTTACCTTTACTTAATTATGAATGTTGTTACATCAAGGCCAAAAATTAGGATGAGCGCCAATGGTCAAACATGTTTTTCCCCTCCCAGAGCTACCAGCGCAGCGCCCCCCAGATCTGGCGCCCCCCAGATCTGGCCCCCCCAGATCTGGCGCCCTAGGCGACCGCCTATGCCAACAATCGGCCCTGCCTAGTACATACAGTGGCAATGTCTCAAGATTTTGCAAAAATACACCTTTATTGAACATACAGTAACACAAATACTACAAATCCACATAACAAACAATCAAAAATGAAAAAGGGTCGCCACTTATTATTATTTTAATAAAATATAAAACTTTTTTGGGTACCTTGTTGGCGCCCCCTAGCAGCGGCGCGCATATTTCAGCAGCGGCGCTGTGCCACCACTATTTGTATATAAGGGAAACACTGCTGAAATCTATATAAAAAATACTAATAACAAATTAAAATCATAAAAGTCACAATAAAACAAGAACCTGCAATACAGGCAAATTATTTAGATCACAAAATCAGTTTGATGACTCGCTTTACGATAAACAAAATAAAAAAATGGTCAGAATTGACCAAATTGAGAGTGAACAAAGGGCACCCACCCTGCTCTCAGCCATGGTCCATCGCAGCAGGCTCCGTCTTTAACTTTCACTTTCACTTCAAGTAGGGCTGATGGGCTCTTGTCTTCCTAAGTAGGGTTGGGTATCGTTTGAATTTCCACAATTCTGATTCCGATTCCGATTCTACTTTTCGATTCCGGTTCTTAACGGTTCTCTCTCAATTCCGATTCTTTGAGGGGCAGGGTAAAAAAATGATAGATGCTTCTTCCACCAAAAAAAATACATTTATTCAAGAAACTTTTACACAAGTTAGTTTACAGTAATATTCACATTAATCAGACTGTTTATATTCACTGCTATGTAACTGTAACCTGAGAACCACTGAAGCTACAACAGTGTAACAGTCCAACTTTTAAAGGAACCCCCCCCCATTTAAAAACAGGCATATCTGCCTTCTCAGGCATACCGGGAAGAAATGTTTGAACATTTTAAAGTAAAATGCTTCTGCACTTTAAGCAGAATTACTAGAGACTAGATCTAGGGGGTACAACTCTAAACACCCATATGAAAAAGATCGGTTTACATTTTAATAATTAAATAAGTATGTGAACATAACCAATAACCCATAGCCAATAACAAATACATGTAACATGTTTTATTTTTGTTGTTCATTCATATCTTATTTTACTATTTTATTTATGCATATTTTTGTATCTCTCCAGTTTAAAACGATATGTCTGGTTTACTGTCCTATAGTATACATTGGAATGATTTCAAACCTGTTTTATCCCAATAATTATAAAGGAGTGCCTTGGAAATATGTGTTTACATAAATTGTGATCAAAACGTTTGAGACCCACTGAGATAACTTAGACTAAAGTGAACTATCTAAACACTCAGAGTCCTTTACCTCACTGAGCTGTAGTTATCAGCCTCTCAGTCTGACTGGAGAGGACTCTCCCTCCACATCATTGTAGAAACATCTTCTTCTTCCGTTAGAGCAGCTAGCACCAGATGCTAATAACAACGGACCGTTGAGCACCAACGGTCAAAAATGTTTTTTTCCCTCCCAGAGCGGTCAGCGCAGCGCCTCCACAGATCTGGCGCCCTAGGCGAACATCTATAACGCCAGTGCGACGGGCCGGCCGTGGTCTCAGGTTACGCTGTAGGAAGTGTAGGTACAACCATAGATATATATAAACACGTGTTTATATATATCTATATCTATGTATATATATATATCTATATTAGGGCTGTCAAACGATTAACATTTTTAATCAGATTAATCACAGCTTAAAAATTAATTAATCATGATTAATCACCATTCGAACTATGTCCAAAATATGCCATTTATTTATGTATATTGTTGTGGGAATGGAAAGATAAATGAAAGAAGGCGGATATATGCATTTAACATACAGTATCTATGTTTATTATAACATTTTTCTGCGTGTCAAAATGAAAGACAGCACACACACCTATCAATCATCAAACCGTGGGGTCTTAATTCATTACGTGTTGATTTCTATCAACGGGGGGGTACTTCAGGAAAGTCGACGGGGGGGGGGGGGGTTAGTGGAGTACTTGTGACCACAGAGTGCGAACGTTGTGATCAGCTGTTTTAGCGCAGTTCTCCAGTGAAGGGGGGGAAGTCTCCCTCCGCAGCCGGTTGGCGTAGTTTTGGCACAATTCCGTTGTACAGACCGACGTTAACAGCAGCCCTGTCTGTACACACGGAGACCGACTCTGTCGTCCGGTGATCTAACCGCCTTCTGGAAAAGCTTCACAAGTACGCCGGTACGCAAATGCGCTTTGTGACACAAGTTTCAGATTACGCACATAACCTGCGTACCAGTTATGTGCACCCCTGTACTACAGCAAAAGTATTCTCCGTCGGGACTTCCTGCAACAACACCGACATTATCAAAGATGTTCTATTGAGAAGACGATCACTACGTGACAAAAGTTTTCAAAACCGTTTCTGGTCTTCGGTATTTCCAGACAAGTGGCTTCTGAAATCAATCTGACTAACTGCTGTCTGTGCAATTTACTCCGCGCCAGTTGGCGGACTTTATTTAGCTTACTTTAACATCATTTTTCATGGTGGGGCTAAGCCATTTCTCGGTATGGGTGTAGCCTACCCCAGCCATACCCTGGCGCTGCCACTGGTGGCACGTATGGGGCGGGCCATTCTGCACATGCGTTAAATGCGTTAAATATTTTAACGCAATTAATTCAAAAAATTAATTACCGCCGTTAACGCGATAATTTTGACAGCACTAATATATATATATATATATATATATCATATATCAACGCTACATTTTCCGCCCCGCTGCAGTCATACAGTAGGCTACGGAGAGCGGCGAGAAACATTTCCTCAGGCATCGAAAAGCGGAACCGAAATTCACATGTCTAAATGATGCCGTTGGAATAGAAATGTAAATAATAAATATCCTATTCGACCCAACTAACTTCATCGGACCTCAACCTGTCTCTTGGACCTGATTCCAACTAAGCTGTTTAAAGGAGTTTCCCCCTTGATTTATACTTCCTTTTACAATATAGTCGTTCTGTCTTTTTGTCAGGCTATGACCTAGAGTCCTTTAAGGTAGCTTTGATAAAAACCTCTTCTTGAAAAGCCCAACCTTGATCCAGAGGGATTAGACAATTATAGACCAATATCTAACCTTCCATGTCTTACTCAAATCAATTGTGATTTTCCTATAATGACTATCATTAATTTGAGAATTTCAAATCTATCTTTAGAATGCATCCTGAATAGAGACAGAACAGAGGCCTGTACTACGAAGCAGGATTTTCGCTTAGCGGGATAACTTCAGGGAAAACTCGGGGTTTCCGGTCCTACGACGCTGGTTCTCTTTTTAGCGGGCTAGATCTCATGGTAACTGATGCTGAACGGCTAACCTGCTCCGGAGCAGGTTAGGTTGCAGGCTAAGAGATCAACTCAGTGCAATTACAGGATAGAGGAAATACAGAAAAACTGCCGTTGCAGGAAAGACGGCCGGCAAAAATCACCTGTGTGAACGTGAACATTAATAGAATATCACCTCCATCTTCCGAGCAATCTGACTATTATAACATTAGCGTTAAGAAAGCTTACTTAAAGAGCCTGTGACAGCATCCCAACAACTGTTGTGCAATGAAATATTGGGCTACTAGTCATCTCGAACCGTCAGTTTAAAAAAGAAGGTGCGATACCGTTCCGATAAATATCAATAATTTCGAACATCGCGGGGAAATTCCTTCGACTCATTTTGAAGTTTTGGGGGAAGCCGGAAGTGACGTCAATGCGGGAACGCTTCACTGTGCGGTGAGAGAGCGAAACACGGACAAAGTGTGTTGTCATGCGTAGAAATGGTGAATTACTGAGTTTAGGCACGTTAATAACGTTTTAATGAAGTTGACTACAGTATATTCATATTTGTCAGTGCTTTCATGTCAATTCGGCGAACATAAACATAAATGATCGTGGTGAAGATGATGATTAAATTAGGATTAAATGTCGGTAGTGAGAGCTGCTGAATTTCCTCCCGTAGGATGTGATATAAAAACAAATAGATTATTTTTGTAGTTGTAAACTCAAGTGGATGAAACTACATTTATTAGTGCTTTCATGTCAATTCGGCGAACATATGATACATTAAATGATCGTGAGGATGATGATTAAAAATCGTTTGTTTGAGCCGGTCTGCATTTCCTGATGAGAAAACAAACCGATGCTTTTTGTAGTTGTAGTACACCAACATGGATTAAACGTGTGTTTTTTTTACCACAATGTTGGGGAAATTAATGGATAAAATGCACGGATTATTATTATTATTCCCACTCCGATCGGGACACTAGGTCCACCGTTTCCCCGCAGCGAGGCTCCCCCCGTTGACAGTTTACGTGGGCTGGGTGCAGTGGCGGACTGGCCATCGGGACGAATCCCGATGGGCCGGTACCGAAGTGGGCCGGTCGGATAAGTCACTAGCACATCCCCCATAGGCGGCGCGTGAGGCTCAGGTTTGGGAAGGCTAAATAAAAAAAATTACCTGACGCTGCCCGCCTCCGACGTCTATAGAAAAGAGATCAACTCAGTGTGCGGAGTTTAAATCGCTCAAGTCATATTACAGGATAAAGGAAATACAGTTTAAACTGCCGTATGCAGAGAAGACGCCGACGTGTCGCACTTATCATTCATATTACATCATCAATCAGATCATCGATCATATAATATCATAATATATCATATTTCCTTATCCGAGTCAGCTTCTCCAGCCGTATCTGGCCGTGCAACACTTACAGTGTCACATACTGTATGCAGAAGTATTATTTTAAGCAACACATTAAGTTGACGAAACACTCGAGTCAAATGTAATTAAAGTCAGATCCACTCGTGTCTTAGATGGGGCAGTGATATCATAAAACTATACGCTTTCAAACACTCGGTAGGCCTAGTTATTTTTTAACCAGTTGTTCTGTATTCAGCTTGCAGGTGCAACTCTGTGGCTTGTATCCTGGATTATATGTTTAAGTCATGGATGTTTAAAGCTCATATTTGTCTAATATTAGTTTACTTTTCATTAAGGAAGTATGACGCTGCGCAGTCAGTACACTTGTCCCTGTTTGTGATTGGTCAAATGTAGCTAACCCCGCCCCTTTCACGTGAACGCGCTCTCAGCTGGTGAGAGAAACCCTGGCTTGATTTACCGAGTTGATAACCAGCGTCGTAGGACCGCTTAGCGAGATCTCGTTTGTTAGTTTGTTGTTGTTTGTTTGTTTGTTACTCAAACATATCCAGGGTCTGTTGAACTGGCTTCGTAGCACAGGGCACAGGTGGCTAGCAGCGCTAATGTCAAAGACACAGACATTATTATATTTGTATTTTACCAGGATGCAGTGACACAAATATTTGGGAAGGCTTAGCCTTCCCTAGCCTACAGCACCCGCCGCCCCTGACATCCTCCACTCCCCCCGTTGACAATGTACTAGCGGTACCGAAGTGGGCCGGTCAAGAGTCCCGGGATGATTTTTAGTCCCATTCCACCACTGGCTACATGACCGTATGATCGCCCATATTGACGCACCTAATTCCTAAACTTCTAACAGATACAACATAAACCGATCCTTCAGCCTCATATGAGCTCTCAGACACGTTCAAAATTAAACTGTCATCGCTGTCTGAGCTTGCTGCTGTGTGCGCCATCGTGCGTTTACATGCAGATGCTGGGATCCTGAACGGTGCAGCTGGAGCGCTGTGCCCGCAATGACGTCACACATAATTTGGCGGGACTTGAAGAATCCCCGAGAAGATCCAGAAAATGGTCAACATTGAAGGGCAGATTAATGGTTATCAAAGTACAAATATCCAAAATCAGTTCAGTAACGGTTTTCAAGGGGACAATATTTACTCAAATTGATGGGTTTGGATGATGGGGGAAACTCGTGTCACAGGCTCTTTAAATATCTGCCACAACATAAGTACACTGAGTGCAGACGTCGATGTGTCCCATTATCATTCATATCATCATATCACATCATAATGTATTATATATCTCCTTATCTGAGTCAGCTGAGCCGTATCTGGCCGTGCAACACTCACAGCGTCACATACTGTATGCAGAAGTATTATTTTAAGCAACACATTAAGTTGACGAAACACTCGAGACAAATGTGATGAAAGTCAGATCGTGTTTTAGACGGGGCAGTGATATCATAAACCTGTTAATGTATGCATTCAAACACTTTTTCTGTTACCAGCTGTATTCACCTTGCAGGTGCAGCTATGTGGCTTTTATCCTGGATAAAGTGTTTAAGTCATGGATGTTTAAAGTTTAACTTCTTCATATTTGACTAATATTAAAGTTCACTTTTCATTCAGGAAGTATGACGCTGCGCTGTCAGTACGCTTCTCCATGTTTGTGATTGGTCGAATGCTCCAAATACCACCCCTTTCATGTGAACGCGCACCTAACTAGATAGGGTACGGCTGGCTTGAGCGACCCACTTGATAACCAGCGTCGTAGGACCGCTTAGCGAGAGCGCGTATGTTTTGGATTAGGCCAACCGGCTAACTCAAACATATCCAGGTTAGGTTGAACCAGCTTCGTAGTACAGGCCTCAGGTGAAAGTCACCATGACCTTCTGATTGTTGAATCTCAGGGTTGCATTTGATACTATTGAGCACAACATCCCAGAGGTGGGACCAAGTCATTGTTTTGCAAGTCCGAGTCAAGTCTCAAGTCTTTGCGCTCAAGTCCGAGTCAAGTCTCAATTATTTGCGCTCAAGTCCAAGTCGAGTCTCAAGTCAGGATGGGCAAGTTCAAGTCAAGTCCTAAACTTTGACAAAACGAGTCATAAACAAGTCATTATATGTTTTTCACCAAATGTAATGACATCCATCAACAGAATAATACTTAATAATCAAACTGCTCTTTATTAGTCACATTAATAATTTAATAATCCATTTTCTCTCTGCTGGTAAAGTAACGTGTTTTTTTCTATTTTAAGAGGGAAAAGTAAGGAAAGGCTACCCTGACGGTTTGATTCAGAAGGAGTTTAATGTATAAGACCCCTGATGTTGAGGTAACCAGAATGTTTATTTCCACTGTGTACAACATGTTGTAAGGGACCCACAATCTATCTTTATGCAAGGGATAATGTGCAGCCAGGCGTCTATGGGGAAGAGAACACCTGCATCTAGATCCCTCTGCAGGTGGTACTTTAAGTATATTTTGATGCTAATACTTTTGTACTTTTACTTGTAACATTTTGAAAGCAGGACTTTTTATTGTAACCAAGTATTCCTACACTCTGGTACTTTTGTACTCAAGTACAAGATCTGAACTTCTCCCACCTCTGACAGTAAATCCTGAGTGGTTACCAAAATAAAGGTAACCAAAAAAGGTTATTTTCATTTTCAAACCTTCCTCTGCGATCGAAATGAGTGACGGATGGGGACAAGGTTCTGTCCTTAGACCCTTTCTGTTTCTATACTACCTCTACGCAATGTTAAAATCAATCACTACATAAACTTTCACTGTTACGCAGACAGAACCCAACTATATATATCGATCAAGCCTCATAAAAGCAATCAACTAACTAAACTTCGAGAATGCATTTGTATGGCCCTACCCAGCATGTTGATGTTTTTGTTATTGCTCCTGTTTTGATTTTTGTTTCTCTCATTTCAGTTTCTGCTTTCCTGCCCTTGATTGAACTCCACCTGCTTCCAATCCCTAATTAGCCTCACCTGTGCCCCATTATCATCTCTCCCTCTGTCTACTTAGTCTGCATCCACATTCCCTTCAGTGCCAGTTCGTCTTTGTTATTCCTAGCGTTCCACCAGTGTTTATTCCTAGTATCTTGATTCCACGTGTACCTGACCCAGCTTCGTGTCCTGACCCGGTCCCTGCCTAATCCTCGTCTGTTTTGGTAGCCTTACTGACTGATCTCCTGTGTACCGAACCTTGGCTATAAAGACCCTTTTTGCATCCTAAGCCTCTGTCTCTGAGTCGTGCTATTGAGTCCTCTACTTGTGTTCATTCAGTCGTTACAGTATGAACTGGCCAGAACCATGGATTCAGCCGACTCTGAGACTTTGCGGGCCTGCAAGATGAACAACTTACCGCTGTCTTCCAGGGAGTAAGAAAATTGTCAGAGCGTCATGAGGGTTTCCAGTCCTCCATCGGCAGCCAGGTTTGCCAGCTAGCAAATCAGATCCAGCAGCTGGTGACACATCTCGATCCACTACGCTCTGCTACTCCGCGTCCTGCGTCGGATCCGGCTACAGCTCCCGGTCCTGTTCCTGCCACCGTGCCGACACCGCTGCCTTCAGTTCCTCACCTCTCCAGACCAGAGGTTTTTCCGGAGACTCGGATAACTGTTGTGCGTTCCTGGTCCAGTGTGGGTTGCACTTCGAGCTGCAAGCATCTTCCTTCCAGTCTGAACGGGCTAAGGTAGCCTACATAATTTCCCACTTCACCGGCAGAGCGGAGGCGTGGGCTACGGCGGAGTGGGCTCGAGATTCGCCAGTCTGTAATTCCCTGAGAGGTTTTACAGAGACTTTAAGCAAAGTATTTGATCACACAACTCCGGGCAGGGAAGCAGCGAGAGCTCTAATAGATTTACACCAGAGAGGGAGGCGTGTCTCCGACTACGCCGTGGAGTTCCGCACTTTGGCTGCAGACAGCGGCTGGAATGTTTCTTCCCTCTTTGATGCTTTTCGCCATGGGCTGTCTGGTCCCATCAAGGACCAGTTGGCTCCTCTAGAGCTTCACTCTGACCTGGATAGTTTCATTGCAATGGCAATAAGAATTGACACTCGCCTCGTAGAGAGAGAAAGGGAGAAGTCGAGAGCTGTGTTTTCTCTGCCCGGTCAGAGAGGGCAGTCTCAGGCCAGTCCTTTTTTCCCCAAGCAGCGTTTCCAGACGACCGACTCTCCAGCGCCGCCTACTGCCCAGGAGGAACCCATGCATTTGGGAAGAGCAAGGCTGACTCATGAGGAGCGCCAGCGCCGCCTACGGGAGGGGAGGTGCATTTACTGCTCACAGATGGGTCACTTTGTAGCCAGATGCCCAGTAAAAGACCAGGATCATCAGTAAGTAGGAGGGTCCTGGTGAGCCGAACTGTTTCTTTTCTTTTTGTCCCTCTCGTACTCTCACCTCTGCTCAGCTAATTACACCTACTCAGACTTTGTCTCATGCTGCTCTAATTGACTCCGGAGCAGTTGAGAGTTTCATTGATTGGAGATTAGCCAAGAGACTTGGACTTCATTGTGTTCCCCTGTTGAGGCCTCTTGTAGTAAAGGCTCTGGATGGACGTTTAGTGTGCAGAGTCACCCACCGTACTCGGCCCCTTCAATTTATCATCGCTAACGGCCACACTGAATCCCTGAGTTCTCATCTTTTTAACTCCCCTTCACACCCTCTTATTTTGGGCTACCCATGGCTGGTAAAACACATTCCCCACATGGACTGGTCCACCGGGAGAGTTTTGGGTTGGCATAAGGATTGTTTCCCTTCTGCCCCTGCTCCAGAGAGACCTCTGCCCTCCACCCATGTGACTGTTGCCCTAACTACTGCTGTCTCTACCCCTCTCCAAGCTGCAACAGACTCTGATTTTCCGGATCTTAGCAGGGTGCCCACCTGTTACCGGGACCTGAAAGAGGTTTTCAATAAGACTCGTGCTACCACCCTGCCTCCCCATCGACCCTATGACTGCTCCATTGACTTGTTCCCTGGGACCTCTCCCTCTAAGGGACATATCTACTCCCTGTCAGACCCCGAGAGGGAAACAATGAAGAGATACATTGACTCCTCCCTTGCTGCCGGGTTAATTCGGCCTTCCTCCTCTCCGGCTGGAGCAGGCTTCTTCTTCGTCGACAAGAAGGATAAGACTCTTCGTCTATGTGTCGACTACAGAGGGCTAAATGACATCACCATAAAGAACAGGTACCCTCTTCCTCTTATCTCTTCGGCATTTGAACTATTACAGGATGCAAAGATTTTTACTAAACTTGATCTTCGAAATGCTTATCATTTGGTAAGGATAAGGGAGGGGGATGAATGGAAGACTGCTTTCAACACCCCTAGTGGCCATTACGAATACCTCGTAATGCCATTTGGGTTAACCAATGCTCCAGCTGTTTTCCAGGCTCTGGTTAATGATGTTCTCTGTGACATGCTCAACCAGTTTGTTTTTGTCTACCTCGACGACATTCTCATCTTTTCTCCGGATGAGACGACCCACATTCAACATGTCCGCCAGGTGTTGCAGCGTCTCTTGGATAATCTACTCTTTGTGAAGGCAGAGAAGTGCGAGTTCCACATCCCCACCGTCTTTTTCCTGGGATTTGTCATATCGGAGAACAGCATTCAGATGGACCCATCAAAGGTCAGTGCAGTCACTGAGTGGCCTACATCTTCCAATCAGAAACTTATGCAACGATTTTTGGGCTTTGCCAATTTCTACAGACGTTTCATCAGAAACTATAGTTCTGTGGCTGCCCCACTGCATGCTTTAACCTCCTCCAAGGTTAAGTTCCAGTGGTCCCCCCTAGCAGAACAGGCTTTCCGGAGGCTTAAGAGGACCTTCACTTCGGCCCCTATTCTCACGCTTCCTAACCCACTTCAGCAGTTTGTGGTCGACGCTTCAGATGTGGGCGTTGGGGCAGTCATCTCTCAAAGGTCGAAGAGAGACAATAAGCTCCACCCCTGTGCTTTCCTGTCTCGGAAACTCTCCCCAGCCGAGAGAAACTATGATGTGGGTAACAGGGAGCTGTTGGCCATTAAGGGGGCTTTGGAGGAGTGGCGCCACTGGCTGGAGGGAGTCGAGCACCCTTTCCTAGTCTGGACTGATCATAAGAAACTTCAGTACATCAGATCTGCAAAATGCCTCAACTCTAGACAAGCCAGGTGGGCCCTATTCTTTATCCGATTCAACTTCACTCTGTCATACCATCCCGGTTCTAAGAACGCTAATGCCCTATTCCGCCTGTTTGATTCCGATCCAGCTCCTCGCACTCCCTCGCTAATCATTCCCCCCTCTTGTGTAGTGGGGGCAGTCACATGGGACATTGAGGAGAGGGTCAGGCAGGCGAGTGCTAATGTTCTGGTTCCCGACGGTTGCCCACAGAACCGGTTGTTTGTTCCTGACCCCCTTCTCTCACAGGTCATCCACTGGGCACATACTTCCCTCCTCTCCTGCCATCCTGGCGTTCGCCGCGCCATGTTCTTCATTAAGCAGCGGTTCTGGTGGCCCTCCATGGAGAAGTCGGTCAAGGAGTACGTGGCAGCCTGTTCAGTCTGTGCCCGGAACAAGACTTCCCGTCAGCCCCCTTCTGGTCTTCTGCGCCCGCTTCCAGTGCCACATCGCCCCTGGTCTGACATCTCGTTGGACTTCGTCACAGGGTTGCCGCCGTCCCAAGGTTACACTACTATATTGACAATTGTAGATAGATTTTCAAAGATGGTCCACTTTGTCCCGCTGCCTAAGTTGCCATCTGCCAAAGAGACAGCAGAGGCAGTGTTGTTCCATGTTTTCCGTCTCCATGGTTTCCCTAGGGATGTTGTGTCAGACCGGGGTCCACAGTTTACCTCACAGTTTTGGAAGGCTTTCTGCTCGCTCATCGGTGCCACAGTCAGCCTCTCTTCTGGATATCATCCGCAGTCTAACGGCCAGACGGAGCGGCTGAATCAGGAGCTTGAGACCTGTCTACGCTGCCTGGTGTCTCAGAACCCTGCCACGTGGAGCATGTATCTTATTTGGGTGGAGTACGCACACAACACTTTGCCTAGTTCTGCTACTGGTCTCTCACCTTTTCAGTGTGCCTATGGATACCAGCTGCCTTTGTAAGGCTGTAAGGCCCTAGCCAGCATGTTGATGTTTTTTTTATTGTTCCTGTTTTCATTTTTGCTTCTCTCATTTCAGTTTCTGCTTGCCTGCCCTTGATTGAACTCCACCTGCTTCCCACAATGCAGTTCGGCGAAAAGTGACGTCACCCCATTCAAGGTGAATGGGCAGAAGCGTTGGAAGAAGCTTCCAACGTTGCTGTGTGGACGGGCCATTATGACCCTTCAGCTGATCCAAAATGCATGCATTTTGACAAGAACATGTCAACAAAACCATATTACTGTTTACTGAATGCTGTATAGCTGCTCTGGCTTAGAATATAATTTAACATTTGAAAATGTAAATGTAAAATTGTTCTCGTATCCTAAAAAACCTGTCATGGTTCAGGTTCCGCCATATGTTACGCGCTCATAGGACCCTTTAACTAGGGCATTGAGTTCCCAGAATGCGGCAGGGTTATTAGTATTTACTAGAGTCTCTAAAAGTAGAATGGGAGCCAGAGCCTTCAGTTTGTGTTTGAGAGAAAGACACCCTCCCCTAATGTAAGAGCATTTATGATAAAGCTTATAGTTAGGGCTGGCTCAGGCTTGCCATAAACATCCTCCATTTCCCACAACTCTGTGGAGCTCAACCCATCACTTCAATGACAGATTCAAGGGAAGGCCAGACATTTTGTCTTTTAGAGTTTTTGTTGGTGACAGATCAGAAAAGGTTATTTTGGATCTTACTTAAGATTTTCGTCTTTGATAAAAAAACTGATTCCATTACATCGGGAAACTGTTTGAGAACTGTATTAATTGCCCTAACAGACCAAGTACGGAGTATAGACAGGTACCTGTAAAGGCACTGCCTAGGAACCTTGAGCAACACTGTAAAATATTACCATGATTTCACAATATTTAGCTGTAATATTTTACAATAAATTACTGTTTTATCACTTTACAGTCTTTACCTGTGATGTTCCCAATATAATACTGTAATTTTGAATTTCACAGTGAAATCAATGCAGGCACAGTTAATTACTGTGAATGTACAGGATAAATGATTACCAGGATTTCCCAACATGTTACTGTATTATTTCACAGTACAATACTGTATTCAGACCATCCTCTGTGATAACACAACAAATTAAGTGATTTTCTTGCTTTTATCGCTCTTGCTTGGCTTTAAATACTAATTTATTTATTTGGTGCAGGTTTTACTTAAATTGAAAGGGGCACCGCTGCATGTGCCTTAAAATAAACTATGCAACATATAAATCTATGTGAAATTGTTGTCTTGGCTTATTGTTTTCAGGTGCTTCCTGGGCATTAATCCTGAGACGGGCTCGAAAGCCAAAAAGAGGCATGGCAATTTAAACCCCCATGTCTGCACATTCTTCAGAAAATTGTTGACTTCGAGTAGATGTCTGTGTAGACATGTGTTAAGTGCTCCCCTCCTTGTTTTCTTTTCTTTCCCCCTGCTGCGCAGGTGCACCTGGTCTGCCCCTGGCTCCGCCTCTGCCCAGGTGTTCCAAATTCCACTCAGCCGTGTATATATAAAGAGAAGCTGGAGGAGAAGGATGTCTCGCCTATCCTAACGCCGGGAGACACTCTCCTTACCTCTTTGCCATTTTGAGCTGTAGGCCATATTTTTGCAGATGTGTTTATGTTTAGCCTGGAGGACTTGGTAGTCCAGTTTTCGCAGCTTTATTTTGTTTCCCATAGGGTTTATAATTGATTTCTGGTTAGGGGGGGGGAGCTCTGGATCCTACGGCCCGTGGTGTGGCTGGCTCGGGTTCCCTCCTTCTGTTTGTTCCTTTTGGCCAGTCCTCCAGACCTCTTTTTGTTTCCCGTTTCGCTTGTGTGAGCAAACTGCTGATTATCAATAAATGCTCGTTACCAAGTACCGGTTATTGCGTGTATTCTTTCATGTTACGGGTCTCAGCACGAGCCACTACCGCGGAGTAGAGGTTGGGGCCGTAACATGTCCAAGACACTGTGAAATGTACTTTGCACTTCAATGGAGTAATACAAAGTTAAAATTGGCCTTTTCTTTGTTTTTCTTTGTTTTTCTTTGTTGATTGAGCTGATTGAATTGTGTAGTTATGGTAAAATCCCAGTTAACTAGTCAGATTTACAATATAATATCATATTATTTAAATTTTTATATTTACAGTAAATTACTGGCTAATGTGTTGCATTACTTCTACAGTAAAAGTGTGAAAATACAAGTAATTACTGTAATTTATGTACAGCAAGGTACCATAATACCACAGCTCTGTACTGCTATATCACAGTAATTCCATGGGCATGGCAATGGTAAACTCACAGTATTTAGTTGTCCTTTTATTCTAATTTACTGTAAAATATCTACAGTAAATTACTGTGAAATATTTACAGTCAATTACTGTGAAATCCATGCAACTAGTAGCCAGTAATTTACTGTAATTTTACAGCCAAACATTTTACAGTGAAGGCACCAGACCCCATACTGGTCGCAACACAGTCTCACAAAAAAAACGGGAAATAGCTACGTCACCACAGGGCAAGACGTGACATGGATACAATATTTGTTCCTATTCATTTCTAATAACCGGTGTCCATGTCACGTGATCGAAAACTTTACCAGCCTGAAAAAAAAAAAACACAGTATTGCAGGATAGTTTGGCCATTAAAATGCTTTTTTATTTGATTTCTAGCGAGAAGTGTATATTGTACTTTTGGATCTATAGTTTGATAGATATTACGAAGATTATTTGAGGTCTCCATGTCAAGTTATCGTCAACTCTCACCGGGAGAAAACAGTATTTCCGGTCTCTGCGTTCTCATAGTAAATCCCTGAACCTCCACACTGCTCTACTGATAGTAGAAAACATACATGGGATTCCTGCTACCCTCGACTGTGACGATAAAAAGATGATTCAAAGTTCTCTACTTATGTTAGAGCACTTCCTTTTCTAGACCCAAACCACAGCATGGTCCATTATCATTCAGCCCTCTTTAAGGTTAAAGTTAAAAATTAGGAAATGGAACAAACAATGAATATCCTTATCTCCACTGCCAGGGCACATATACAGACTTCATTCTTAGCTTTCACTCAGATAATAGTCTCAACACATTTCAAACTTAATCTTGTACCACCTACTTATAGTTAAAAACATGACTAAAAGTACTTCGACCAAACTTTTTCAGATTGCTGCCTCTTTAATGCTGCACGAGCCGTAAGGAGAGCTTGCAGACTGGTTGTCCTATCAGCGATCATGGGAAGTATACTGATCATGTCTCCACATCCTTGCTCCTAAAAGGGAAGAATGTCAAGCAAATCATTTCAATTATCAGAGTGCCTGTGGATTTGCACTATAAAGAGCAGCATGCATAGCGTGGCTGGAGTTTCATCAACATGGAGGGTGGTCCTTACTCGGTACTGGTCGTTTAACTCATGCTCAGTGGCAGCCATGGTTTAATCCACCAACCAAGGGTAGGTCCTTTAAATAAGATGAAAGACAAGATATGCAGGAGTGTTTAAAGTTTCATGTCAGATTTATAGACTTAGGCCTTTTCTTTCATGTATTAATAAGACCAGTGAACATTTGAGCTGAGAGATTATGGACTGATATCAGCCTAAATATGAATAAATCAGCTCGTGTTAATGTGATTTGGATCTCTGCTTTTCATCTTCCTAAGTGTCAGAGCAGGAGAGAGGGAGTCATTATAGGGATCGGGTGATGAGACACTCGCAGTTTCACACAAACCTCCTCCCTTTCTTTTGCTTTGGGGGCCCCAGCATGGCATTGAAAATAATGTTTTTTGTTTTCTCCAGTAATTCTGGTTCAGTGAGAAAGTTCACAGAAGCACTTGTTAAAGCAGGACAGGTTAAACTTACTGTTGTTTAGTCTTCATTTACTAAGAGAGGAAGGCTTCTGCTGAATATTCACAGTGGTTTTCAGCCCCTCTCCGTTTCACACAGTCACTCTGGGAGCAGTGACTCCTGCGGTCTTTATTGGCCACTGCTGAATAGTGCAGTATACCCACAGCACAAAGTCCGGTGAGTACTGTAGCAAGTTGGAGACGTCTTAAACAATATGAAAACTCCAATTTTTGTAAGTAATTGCAATGTTCTCATAATTTAACCTGTTAAGCCCGAGAGACCCCGGTACCGGGGCCCTCCCGCAACATCTTGCAGGAAACAGTGTCTGAGGGCATCTTAACATTTAATAAACTATGAATGTTTTATATCCATGTAACGGGAAGAAGCTCATCTAACTAATCATTTTAATTTTTTTTCAAAAAATAACCACAATGCTAACGCTGAGCCTCTGAATTAGCAACGAGCGAAAAATGCTAACAGATTACTGCACCGAAACTCACTCATAAAACCTTATTATTTATCCTTTCTGCACATCCAACACATCGTTTCGTGAGTTGACACATAATCGATGGGTACATACATTATCACTCAATGATACGAAACTCGCGACTTTATAAACAAAAACATGTTGCGCTAGGTAGCTAAAAACGCTAACATGGCTTACCTGTGTCGTTGTCTGGTCAAAAGTGGTCTTCAATGGCATTAAAACGATAAAAACGCTGCTGAAGTTAATCCATAGGTTAATCCAATGTGTCTGTGTCCCTTTGAAATGATTTCTGATAATCCATAAGAAATAAACCTGCTTTTCCGTTTCCAGATGTCAGAGCGAGAGACAGCTTCACTCTGATACAAACCTGCTTGCGCAAAGCCCCCACTTTTTTTTTTACCATGTGTGTGCGTGGGGAAATTCCCGTTCGATTCTATTGGCTCTAACGGTCAGAAAGAGATGTCAATCACCAAAATCGACCAATGGGTTCCAGAGAAACGGTAAAACCCCCATTTCCACCCAAATGACCTCAGAGGTGGAGTTTTTTTGCTAAACCTCTCTAAAAAGGTCAAATGTCACTTGTTTTGCATCCATCTCGATACAGGGTACTTATTATATGTTGTACTTTGGATTCCTAAAGCTTTTAGTCTACCTTACCATCATCCAAGGGTAGTTTTCGCTATAAGTAAAAAATTGTTTTTGGACGGACACTCTAATTTACAGTTTTTTACTATATTCAATCTGAATTTTCTTTAAAATAAAAAACATCTATATTGATTCTGACTTTTCTACATCCAACTCACAGGTTTATTATTACTTTGAGAAAAAAGATTATTAATTTAACCCTTTTAGAAGAGAAGATATGGTCATTTGTTCTGGGAATGTCATTTTCGAGCCTGAGACCTGAAAAACAGGCTTCACAGGTCAAAACCTAAAATATATATTTATTATACTCCGTGCTCATTTGTAAAGGTATTGCAAAGATGTTGCTCCTTTCCTTATTGAGCTATATTGGAAGGAGAGAGTGGTACACTCTGTAACTTAGGAAGATACCACGTTATTTTGTCTAGGCCAGACATAATAAGCCTAATATCACATAAACTTACATTGGAAGAACAGAGAGGATCTATTAATGGCCAGTATAAACAGAAGGATTATTGCATTATTTTCAATGGTCACATTGACGACGGTTTTAGGAAAGACTTGAAGAAGTGTGAACGGTTAGATCATCACAGGTTGAAGTCAGATAAAGACTGAGGTTATATTTAATAGAAAAAGAGAACATTGTTTGCATGTGTATGTGGATGTGCGAGCCTTACTGTATATTATTCTTCTATTTTTAAAGATTTCCTTACTGTGCTGCTCATACACTCAGTCTAACTTAATAATTTCTAAATACAAATTGTATCATTGTGTTTGATGCTAGATCTTTACAAGGCATGCAACTTTTGAGCGATTGATCTCTCTCTTACGCGCCTGTTTCTTGAAATTAAAGTGTTGTTCTGCTCTGAATAATACATTATGGAAATATCGCCAAAATATACATTTTACAAAATAAATTAAACTGAATGTATGCTGTTGCTGATACAATTGTTATCCTTTTTCAAGATTCCATAATTAGTTTGTGCATTGTGAATTTATGCAAGCTATTCATTAGAGACTTACCGTACAGTTGGACTTGTATGATTACATTGTAAATCACATATTGCAGAAAAAACTAATCTTGGCTCCTACTTACAGAAACAAATAAAGGAACATGAAAGCTGCATGTGTGGTAGAAGAGTGTACACTTTTAAATAAAAAATCAGCCATGCCAGAACGTTTTTGGCCAACACATTCTTACTCCCAACTCGTACTATAGTGACGTTATGCCAGGATCCCTTGGCGTCACTATCAAACGCAGTGGGGTGCCCTTTAGCGTCAATCTTCAACTTTCAGGGAGTCCCATTGACTTGCATAGAGCTCCCTGAACGTTGGTAATAGACGAGTTGGGATCGCACACAATTATCCTCGTGTTTATTTATTTGTTTGATTGTATAATGTCTGACTTTTGGAGTCCGTCAGGACCGAGGGTCGGAGCAGCTCATAGTAGTTGCTTTAAGAGAATTTTACACCCGGAAGTAAGTATTCTCTCCGCTTTGCTTGACAACCCCCGTGATTAGTCCTCAAGCTCTGTGATTGGATGTTGGAGTGGCAGTGCGCCAAGGTTACGCCGAGCATCAAACAGCTCTTTGAAACGGAACGAAACCACGGCACACTACCCAAAACAGCATTCAAACATGTTTCGCTACATGTTCTATGGCACGTCTCTACTGGGAGTTGTAGTTTTAAAAGACGTTTTCGTAATTCCCATAATTAGAAGTTGCAAGTATTAAACTGTGTACATCCCTGGAGGTTTAGGGGATAGGAAACACTCCAATTTAAAACATATAATGAATAAATGGGTGAAAATTGCTTGTGCCCATAATGGGCAGCATTAATATATATACCCACATGCCAGCTAAGGTCAGAAGAGCTTTATTTAACAGCTGGTCTTATGTCTGTGACCCCTCCTGTTGTTCATTGATAAGCCTGAAACATGCACTTGTCAAGGTTCAGAGGCACATTTTGCAAATATGGCAGTAGCCATCGATCATCTTAAGATAAGATATACTTTATTGATCCCAAGTTGTAAACATTTGCGTTACATCAGCATGTGTAACAGTTGTAAACATGCAGTGGTGTTTATTTGCAAATCATTTAGTATAATCACACAAATTCTGTGTTTTATATTTAATAATTCTGTGTTCTTTATTTATTGAATGTTCGATACCTGACAAGGTCGGAGATGACAAACTTGGGTCGCAGGATCCTCAACAGTGCATTACAAGACATCTATCAATATGTGTGTGTACCTCCACCATTAAACTGTCGTATTCTGCACATTTCTTATACTATCTACATACATCTTATAAGAGTATTATTAATATGTATAATATCAGTTCAAATAAGTGCTTCAACATAGTTAACATTGCAGGAGAGTTGATTGTCAAGTCCCAAAACAAATGATGCAATATATTAGACAAAGTACTTTGTCAGGCTTAATATTGTGATGTGAATGCGCCTGCATGGGCACTGATTAACTGAACTGAAACACCTGAGCGAATCCAATATATATTACACTGGTGGCCGTGGTGGGGTATAACAGGGAAATGTCAGACCCGGAAAATATTCCACGAGACCTGCAGAGGCAGGTACGAGTCAGCCACACGCTGCCCCTTTGTATAATGGAAATGGCCGGGCTGTGACTCCGCGGCCAATCTTTATGCCTGAAACTTTTACTGGTAACACAACGGGACGACAATGGTCAGATTGGGCTGAGCAGTTTGAAATGGCTGCTGATGTTAATAATTGGGATGAACCATTAAGACTAAAATTCATGAGTCTCCTTCTGTCAGGCAGGGCACGTGAAGTTTACAGTGGGTTGTCAGCAACGGCTAAAGTTAACTATATATTGTTGAAAGAAGCGATGGGAAGATGTTTGGACCCGTGTGATAGCGACGTCTGGAACAGGGCTACATTCTCTTCACGCCGGAAGTTACATAATGAAACTGTGCTAGAATTTGGCAGCACGCTGCGGCGGTTGGTTGTTAGATCGTATCCCACGGCAGACCTTAACACACAAGATCTGTTGGCCAAAGACCATTTTGTTGCACAGGTGGGAGGTGGAGATTTGTGCGTTAGCCTTCGCAGCGCCAAGCCTGCTACACTGGATGATGCTATTAATCTTGCAGCTGAACTTGACCTTATCAGAGGCTTAGAGAGTGGTTACACAGCCCCGGATGCTAGAGTGTGCGTGGTTGCGGAGAAATCTGCCAGTGATGAGCGGGTTGATGCACTTTTGGGGGTTGTAGAGGGTTTGCGACAGGAAGTTAAATCACTGAAATTTTCAGTACAGGCTCTAGTGGACCCAATGCAAGCTGTCCCTGTAACACCAGGGGTAGGCCCCTCCCCTCACCTAGTTCAAACACGTGTTCCTGCACCCAAGCAGGATGTTGAGCGAATGAGAGGATGTTGGGAGTGTGGCTGTAATCGTCACATACGGCAGGACTGTTCTTATCTACAGGGAAACTAGAGGGGGCGTGCACAGAGGGCCAAATGTCCGCCCCCCCTGCTTTATCCACTGAGGTCCCTGATAGTCGAGAGGTGGGTTCTGGCTATCTTAAAGCTAAAATAGGTGGGTTTGACTGTCATGTACTTGTAGATACTGGAGCCTCATGCTCAATAATTTCTAAGCAGCTGTGGCTTTCTGTTACTTAAGGAGGGTGTGATTTGGGGAATTATACAGGCAGGGCTACGGCAGCAAATGGTGAGGGCATGCATATTGTGGGGTGTTGGCAGACTATATGTCAATTTGATTCCCTTGCGCTTGTTGCAGAGTTTTTACTCTCCGATATTCCCTCAGAAGAGATCCTGCTTGGGTTTGATTTCTTATCGCAATATGGAGCTGTGGTTGATCTAGGGAAACATTCTTGCCAGATTATGGGCGAGCAATTTGCCCTGGTTGATCTTAACCCATCATTAAAGCCTCAAGTAGTTACTGTGCAGTCTGATACCATTGTTCCCCCACGTAGCGAGGCCATCATTTGGGGTCAGGTCCAGAGCGGGTGGGGGGATTATGCGGAAGGGATGCTGGAACCCTCCACCTCTCTCCCTCGACACTGTGACATATTGGTAGCCCGAGTGGTTTGCAAAGTTGAACAGGGCCTGCTGCCAGTACGCGTTATCAATGTAAACAATGCAGCGCGAACATTAAAGAAGGGTATGAAAGTGGGCACGCTATTCACCGACATTGAGGTGGGGGATGAAGTGAAGCAGTGCAAAGACGGTGATAGTGGAGACGTACATCAGTCTTGGACAGTAGACATGCTTATGAAAAAGTTTGGGGTGGAAGAGAAGGGCTTTTCCCCTGGGGAGCTTAGTGCAATCAGACAGTTACTGCACCACAACACCTCTGTGTTTAGTCGTGGGGAGACTGATTTAGGCAGGACTCCCTTGATCTTGCATGAGATTGACACCGGGGATGCCAAGCCTGTTAAGACAGCACTTTGGTCTGAAGGTTTTAAAGTGCTATATAAATAAAGTTGGATTGGATTGGAAGATGCACCCAGGAAGAATTCCCCACTTACAGCAAGAAGTAACTGAAAATGTAAAGCAAATGCTGGACAATGGTATTGTTCGTCCTTCTTGTAGTCCATGGGCAGCACCTGTGGTGCTAGTGAAAAAGAAGCAAGGAGGGCTTCGGTTCTGTGTTGATTATCAGAAACTCAATGATGTTACTAGAAAGGATGCCTACCCCCTTCCCAGAATTGACGATGCCTTGGATAGTCTTAGTCATGCTTGTTGGTTTTCGACACTGGATTTGGTGAGTGGCTATTGGCATGTGGAAGTAGACCCTAAAGATCGCCACAAGACTGCTTTCATCACACGCCAGGGGCTGTTTGAGTTCAATGTCCTGAGTTTTGGTCTTTGTAATGCACCCAGTACTTTCCAGAGGTTGATGGACTTGATCCTCGCAGACTTGCAGTGGACTACTTGTTTGGTTTACTTGGATGACATTATTGTGTTTGGCCGGACTTTTCAAGAGCATCTGACCCGCCTGGATGGCGTGCTCCAGAAGCTCCGGCAGGCCAATCTTAAAGTGAAACCATCCAAGTGTAACTTGTTCTCCACGCAGGTCATATCTGCAGGGGGGGGGGGGGGTGATGCCAGACCCTGCTAAGATAGAAGCAGTTAGGGGGTGGCCTGTTCCAAAAAACCAGACTGAGGTTCAGAGTTTTTTGGGGCTAGCCTCGTACTATAGGCGTTTCGTAAAAGGTTTTGCGGACATCGCTCGCCCCTTGCATCAGCTCACAGAGAAAGGGAAGCGTTTCCGATGGAGTGAGGACTGTCAAAGTGCTTTTGACCGACTTAAGGCTAGTCTGATCACGACCCCTGTGTTGGCGTATCCTGACCCCAGTAAACCGTTTACATTGGATACAGATGCAAGTGATGTTGGAATTGGGGCAGTGTTGTCTCAGGAGGAGGGAGGGCTAGAGCGAGTTATTGCATATGCTAGCAGGGCCCTTACAAAGCAAGAACGTAAATATGCAACTACCAAAAAGGAGCTGTTGAGCATGGTGACCTTTACAAAGCACTTTAAACACTATGTTAGGTAAAGAGTTTGTTTTGCGAACCGACCATAATTCTCCGCGTTGGTTGCACAATTTTCAGGGCTTGGAGGGACAGTTGGCTCCCTGGATTGAACAGCTAGCAAATTTTCAATATAAGATCATCCATCGTCCAGGCAAGCTCCACAGTAATGCTGATGCTCTTTCCAGGCTACCAGCTTTTCTAGAACAAATGCCACATTGTGATCAGAATCCCTCCCAGGGAAGCATAAGCATGGTAACCCAAAATGTGGGTGCAGTACAAGAGACCCCCTCAGATTCAGTGCCATGTCAGGCAGAAAAGATGGATGAATTGGCTCAGGCCCAGATGGATGACACCGAGTTGCGGCGGATAATTGACTGTCGTATGCCAGAAGACCCTGAACTTCAGAGATATTCCCCTGTGTGGAATCAGCTTCAAATGCAGGGGTCTAGACTAGTGAGAATTCCACCTTTATACTCTGATGCTGTGTCACAAGTGCAAGTCATCCTGCCTCGGTCCATGGTAGGGGTGTAACGGTTCACAGAAGTCACGGTTCGGTTCGTACCTCGGTTTGGGGGTCACGGTTTGGTACGGGTTCGGTACAACAAGAAAAAGCAAAAAAAAGTCCCAAATGCATAATTCCAGGTTTGTTGTTATTTATTTTTGAACAGTAGTCCAATTCAGTTTAAAAATAAGAAACTCTGACATTTTGAATAATTAACTGTATTAAACAGTTAAAAACAAACCACAAACAGTACCACACACACTCAGATGGCCATAGTATCTATAATGGCTGATGTCAATCAAAAAGGTTTCATCAAGCTGTAAAACTAAAAAGAATGACTTAAAATATTACATCATAAATAATAAGAAAGTGTTTCAAGA
>CM053247.1:1966032-2003532 GCA_028583405.1 Pogonophryne albipinna
TTATTCCTGTATGTGCCTTTTACTGACTGGACATTTCAGCTGTTGTCATGCATTTTATGAACATGTGCACATAGAGATCATTGTATATTAAACGTTATTAACACTGTCCTGATTCTATAAAGTCCCTAAGAGATCATGTTGCAATTGTTTTTCTTTCTGAATCACTTTGTGTGAGGAGGACCCTGCTGCTTCTATGTCTCCGGCTATTGCAGGGATAGGGTTGAAGCCACGACCACAGAAACAGAAGGAGCCTGAATCATGGAACATTTCTGAAGAAGGCCTCGAGCACAGCTTTGTACGAGTGAGGAGGAAGTTCTTCATGCATTGTGCCCGGCCTATCTTCGCTGCTGCTGCTCATTTCTTCCCCACTGAAAAGTATTCTTGTACATTACATCTCTGCACCCATTTTTCTCAGATGCCATTTTTAAAACAGCCTGGAGTTCTTCCTCATCACCAACTTGTGAGTCACGGGAAATGATGGTGCTGGATGCTGGAAGTATAACTCAGATTCCTCTGTCAATTTAGAACGCTCTGAGAGATAATTATTACAACAATCAACAAATGATTACACATCCGCAGACATTGTGCCACTTTTCTCTTTCAACTTACATGCATAAACAATGGTGAAACTGTTCATGTGAATACTTCTCTTTTGCAGTTGCAATTATGGTCTCATGGTTCCAGTGGCGTTTCTATATGTACAAAAGTGGTGGGGCACAAAAAACTTAGATGTCTATATATAAGCTTCTGCAGTGAGGTTCATGGCTGGTGAGGCACTGGCATTGACTCAAAAGCCTCTTTAGTCTGATGCTTCAATTAATTTTAAACAGACAGTTCAACAGAAGGATACCCAAAAAATGTAATTTTATCATTTAAATATTGAATTGTTCTCTCTTAGTAAGATCCCATTTTCAATAAAATGGTGGTCTTACCTTGACTTGAAGATGAAGTCCATTTGCCTATCCTTCTGGACAAAAATCTCTTACTTTTTTGTAAAAGTCCTCCTTGTCTTCTTGTAGTTTCAAAAGTCTATCATAAATCTAATCGATAGATTTATGATTCGAAAATGATAAAAGTAGGGTAGACATGTGGATATTATCCGGCTGAACAAAACGTGCATTTATCTAACAGGTTTGTTTCCCACAGACCTTATTTGGAGCTATTTTCTAAAATCCTATGGAGAAATCTCATTGCTTTTTTGTCGAGGGAAGCCATGCGCAGCTTACTTCCGGGTTTTAGGACGCGTCACTGCAGCTCTCTCGTCTCCTCTTCACACACCACACTTTTCGCGGCACACGTACTTACAGCCAATCAGCTCTGAATGATGTGAGATGACGTATGGTGGGGATGGCAGCTCTATGCCCCTATGGTCATTATTTTTTTGCCACACACATTAAATAGGAAAATATTCTGAGCATGCGCAGTGTAGTTTTTACAGTCACTGTTCAATTAGACAGTGAGAGGGAGGGGCAGGATCGGGTTTTGTCCCACATGGCTCTAAGCAGCTCAATAGGCACACACTGTAGACACTAAATAGAAGAACACAGACTAAAACAGCAATGTACAGACGAATCAGATGATTAACCATGATCTTAAAATATATTTTATATATATTTTAATTTATTTTTTGCATTTTGTTGTAATCATTATTTTAATACTTTCTGCTGACACTAGGTGGGGCTGTGCCGTCGATTGACTGACCTGAGCAAATTTACAGAGATTATTGTATGCTTTGTTGAGGGGTTGGAGGTCAGTTTTGGATGCACTTTGGTAAATAACCAGCATTATCGAAAAGTTTCCTAAAGCTTAAACAGATATTCATTTCTAAAGAACTATTTTGTGACTTTGAAGCAATAGATTTGTTTACATCAATGTACAGCTATAGGATCCCATCAGACTATATTCAAGACCTGTTGAGGGAAGCATCACACCAAAATGCTCAAGTAAGAATTACACTTTTTACAACTCAGAATCGAATAAAACAATAACAACATGTGTTCATCAGTGGCGGCGCCAGAGTATTTTTGTTGGGTAATCTATGGTAGGGCTAACCCATACAGTGGTGGGGCTCAAGTCAGTATTTGCAATGTAATTACATACACGCTATATCGCCCCCCTTGACAGTGAAACGCCACACTTGAGGTTTAGATGATTTCCCAGTCTCAATCAAAATGGAACTGTATGAAATAAAACGGCACATTGTCTTGAAGTAAATAAAAAGGGATCACTGTGAACGTGATGTATGATAGTACACGTTGAAGATCCAATGGGGATACTGAATGGCGGTTCCGATTGATCTCTTCAGTAATGCATGACGCATACCCAACATTTCGTTGATTGGCTGTAGGCCTATTCAAATTGCATTCGGAGGCATTTTGATCTGACCGCGGTCGCGCTGATGGGAAAGTGGGGATGCCAGAGAATTACAGCGGCGTGCGTTGAAAGCTTCACCATTCACTTTGAATGGGGTGACGTCACTTTTCACCGAACTGCATTGCGGGAAGCGACGCGGAGCTTTGCTGGCGTGGCTCGCTGCAAAAGTTGAGCTATGTTCAACTTTTGAAGCCTCGGCAGAAACGTCAGCCAATCGAATCATATGCCAGTACAAGCTCTAGCCAATCAAACCGCTGCTTGTGTGTCCAGGGCGGGAGATTCATGTGATTGGTTGTTGGTCGAGTTTCCGACACGCCCGCCGGCAAGCTTCAACCATGGATGTATTACGGCCCGTCCACACTACAGCTTCAAAAAAAGCTTGGAGCTGGGTGTATCTGAAGCTCGACCAACAACCAATCACATGAATCTCCCGCCCCTGACAAACAAGCAGCGGTTTGATTGGCTAGAGCTTGTACTGGCATATGATTTGATTGGCTGGCGCTGGCTACGCCGGAGAAGCCGGAGACGGACGCTATGCTACCCACAATTCAGTTCGGCGAAAAGCGAGGCAACGTGACGTCACCCCATTCAAAGTGAATGGGCAGACGCGTTGGAAACCGTTTTTGAAGCTATCGAAGCTGTAGTGTGGACGGGCCGTAATAAGAACGGCTTAAACGCACGCCGCTGTGTACGGGTATAAAACTCCCCCACTACTTAGACCAGTGGTTCCCAAACGGTGTGCCGTGGGATTTTGTGACAACCATACATTATTATTGCAATATACAACTACACAAAAATAATTATTTTTTAATTTACTATATCAGTACTTTGTAGGTTTATATGTACGTAATCTGCGCGACTTGCGCGTCCACATCTCCACGTGCAGTGCTGCATAAACATGGCTGAGTCAGCGATAACTTTCGAGGGGTGGAGGTATGCCCATTATTTTGAGTTCGTCCGAAGAATAGACAGGAATGTGACGGTGAGGTGCAAACTGTGTCCAGGCCAGAAGCTGTTATCCACTGCTGGAAACACCACGTCAAACCTCAACAAACACCTGCAAAGACCACATGCTAAGGTGAAGCTACCGCACACGCTATTTGTTGTTTGTTTATATCACGTAGTCTGTTCTTCTTCTCTGTCTTCCGGTTGTTGCCTGTTTTGAATGACAAATACACACTACCGCCGCCTGCTGGTAAGGAAAGTTATTGCCACTCACGCATGCGCAGTTCGTACGTGCTCGGCGAGTAAAGTAACGAGTTACTTTATGTAGATAGTAACGAAGTAGTGTAATATATTACTTTTTTTAAAGTAATATGTAATATATTACATTTTTTGAGTAACGACCCCATTTCTGGAGTTGGCGTTCTCTACTCTGATTTACATGAAGAACAACAGGAGGTCACGGCTCTCTGTTGAACAGGACTTGCGAGTGGCCCTCTCCTCAGTGGCACCAAGGATTCAAAAATTCTGCGCGCCCCGACAGGCACATGTATCTCATCTTTGTAAATCGGCAAAAAATATTTACAATAGCACATGTTTCAATGCTGATTGCTGAAATGTTACATTTATAATTTGTAGTTCAGGACCATGGACAATGCAGCTTCCTTGCATTGACAGTTCTCTGTGCTAAATTTCTGCTGAGTTTCCTTTGCCTCATTTTTTATTTTGTGACCTGTCTGGTTTAAATGAGTGTGTTGCTGCTTTGATGAAGCCTACTTTGATAAAGTTTCAAATTAATTTCTGAAATATTTCGTTAATAAATACACTAAAAAAATATAAATGCAACACTTTTGTTTTTGCTCCCATTTTTCATGAGATGAACTCAAAGATCTAAAACATTTTCTATATACACAAAATAACCATTTCTCTCAAATATTGTTCATAAATTTGAAAAAAACTGTGATAGTGAGCACTTCTCCTTTGCCGAGATAATCCATCCCACCTCACAGGTGTGGCATATCAAGATGCTGATTAGACAGCATGATTATTGCACAGGTGTGCCTTAGGCTGGCCACAATAAAAGGCCACTCTAAAATGTTCAGTTTTATCACACAACACAATGCCACAGATGTCGCAAGTTTTGAGGGAGCGTGCAATTGGCATGCTGACAGCAGGAATGTCCACCAGAGCTGTTGCTCGTGAATTGAATGTTCATTTCTCTACCATAAGCCGTCTCCAAAGGCGTTTCAGAGAATTTGGCAGTACATCCAACCGGCCTCACAACCGCAGACCACGTGTAACCACACCAGCCCAGGACCTCCACATCCAGCATGTTCACCTCCAAGATCGTCTGAGACCAGCCACTCGGACAGCTGCTGCAACAATCGGTTTGCATAACCAAAGAATTTCTGCACAAACTGTCAGAAACCGTCTCAGGGAAGCACATCTGCATGCTCGTCGTCCTCATCGGGGTCTCGACCTGACTCCGGTTCGTCGTCGTAACCGACTTGAGTGGGCAAATGCTCACATTCGATGGCGTCTGGCACGTTGGAGAGGTGTTCTCTTCACGGATGAATCCCGGTTTTCACTGTTCAGGGCAGATGGCAGACAGCGTGTGTGGCGTGGTGTGGGTGAGCGGTTTTCTGATGTCAATGTTGTGAATCGAGTGGCCCATGGTGGTGGTGGGGTTATGGTATGGGCCGGGCGTATGTTATGGACGACGAACACAGGTGCATTTTATTGATGGCATTGTGAATGCACAGAGATACCGTGAGGAGATCCTGAGGCCCATTGTTGTGCCATTCATCCACAACCATC
This sequence comes from Pogonophryne albipinna, assembly GCA_028583405.1. Classification (NCBI taxonomy): domain Eukaryota; kingdom Metazoa; phylum Chordata; class Actinopteri; order Perciformes; family Artedidraconidae; genus Pogonophryne; species Pogonophryne albipinna. The sequence goes on from CM053247.1 coordinate 1,971,166, forward strand.
ACCTCATGTTGCAGCATGATAATGCACGGCCCCATGTTGCAAGGATCTGTACACAATTCCTGGAGGCTGAAAACATCCCAGTTATTGCATGGCCAGCATACTCACCGGACATGTCACCCATTGAGCATGTTTGGGATGCTCTGGATCGGCGTATACGACAGCGTGTTCCAGTTCCTGCCAATATCCAGCAACTTGGCACAGCCATTGAAGAGGAGTGGACCAACATTCCACAATCAACAACCTGATCAACTCTATGCCAAGGAGATGTGTTGCACTGCGTGAGGCAAATGGTGGTCACACCAGATACTGACTGGTTTTCGGACCCCCCCAGACCCCCCCAATAAAGCAAAACTGCACGTTTCAGAGTGGCCTTTTATTGTGGCCAGCCTAAGGCACACCTGTGCAATAATCATGCTGTCTAATCAGCATCTTGATATAGGGCTATTTTGCACAATAGGTGTGCCTTGAGATTTTTACTTGTCCTTTGGTGTGCCTTGGGCACAAAAGGTTTGGGAACCACTGACTGACCCCCAGTTTCCACTGGGTCCGTCTGCGGCGCGCTGCGTTACGGCTGCGCCGCGGTTTTGGTCCGACCTCCTCGAGCGCCATAACCCACCGGACGCGTCCCAGAAGCGTTTCAGAAGCGTAGCGTCTGAACAGTTTTTTAACAACTTTCACAAGATGTTAAACTACTGAATGGCTCTGCACTGTACCTACAAGTATTAATTAACTTTAAAACATTAATATGTAGTTGTTACCTTCCACTCCACAAACTGCAGCGACTAAAAACCAGGCCTTGTCCTTTCTGATGTTGTCCTTGTAGTAAGCATTGGTTACATCATATAAAATAGTGTGTTTTTCCACTTCCATGATGAAAACCTCGTCGTCCATTGTGCGTATCGTAGTGGAGGTGTTGTGATGAAGGAGGGGGGTCTGCTAAATTAGTATATGTGGGGGATGGGCCTGGCCCGGATGCTCACCTTTCCACTTCCTGCGAGGGGGGGCTGCCTGCCCGACCTTACGTTACGGCTGCGCCGCGGCAAAAATAGGATTCATCCTAATTTTAGAGAAGCGCTGCGCTGAGCCGCTTCTGGGACGCGTCTGAGCCGTAACGCGGCGCGTGTGGTGGAATAGCACCCATTGACTAGAGTGGCCGTGATCCCGACGACCGCCGCGGCGCAGCCGTAACGCGGGGCAGCGTGGCGCAGACGGACCCGGTGGAAACTGGGGGTTAGACTATTCCTTGCACCCCTCTTCTAGCATAACCCTGAATGGTGTCAACCATATTGCATCAGTAACGTGCACTTCATTGTTGTTACAGCAGGATCAGTTTGTGTGTTGTGGATATGACCCGTATATTTTCGGTAGCCGTGTTCTCAACATTTAGCATTTTGCTTATTATTCAATTTAATTTGCTTACTTTAACATCATTTTTCATGGTGGGGCTAAGCCATTTCTTGGTATGGCTGTAGCCTACCCCAGCCATACCCTGGCGCCACCACTGGTGTTCATGCAGTGCTAAATGATATTCCAGTCCAAGCCAAAGTGCTTCTGCAAGTCATTTATTGTTGTAAATACTGTTACAAACATTCTGGCTCTGGTACAGGAATGTAGCTCCATTAGCTAGAACATCACAGAAAAAAGCTAGCAAATAAATAAAACATTGCTGCTGCTTTACAGAAATTGTATTTTCCTTATATGTATATATTTTTTTAATCTTCCGACACATTGAGAGTTAATGTTTCAGTTACATTCAAAATGAGTGCACTTAAAAATACTTGTTAGCCAACCCTACTGCCTGTGCTAGCTTCAAGTGCTTGTTTCCTCTGTTAGCTACATCGTGTCACGCTAGCCTGACAGTCCATGGAGGGAAAATATCACTCACACCTTACATTATCTCGTACTCTAGCTTTATGTCTTTTAACATTAGTTGTGTACATTCCGTTCACATTGCTCTCTAATGAAGCTTGCCTTTAGGCCAAACAAACAAAACCATTAGAAGTATATACCTTTACATAGTTTTCTATATATTTACTTTATATGTGTATTTTATATATCCAGCTGGTTTTTGTTTGAACATGGAGTACATTGGTTTAAATCACACTACACACACACACTAGAAGTAAGAACAGTACAGCGTAATCTCTGTAAATCCAGAAATGGCTGCCCTTGCCCCTATTCCTCTTCAGGGTCCGTTTTACCATCATAAAGAGTCCAGTCGTAGCAGTAAGGCCAAGATGAGCTCCATCAATGAGGTCATACATATGGAATAAGCAGTGGGTTGTAAAGTTTGAATATACAGTGGGGTACATGTGGTTGAGCCTTAAACTCAAGAGGGATGTAAACATCGTCGTCCAACAGTGGAAATAAAGCTGTTCAAAGCAAGACAGTTGGGCTGGTGTAGTCAGGTACATTCCCAGAGATGCAGAGGAGTAGGTTTTGGGTTAATAGCGCTTTAGGATGTTGAGGAAAAAAGTCTACACTGATAAGATCGAAAAGATTGAAAGTCCAAATTGACTGGCCTTTAAAAGGTTCTTGTTTCCGAGTTGTTTATCACTTGGAACATTAGTTTTAACCTCAATGACTAACCCGCAATCCTTAGTAAACCTTAGAGTCCATCATTAGTCCACACCCCCCCCCCCCTCCCTCCCCGTAAAACCTCAATTTGGACTGGAGAGAGACAACAATAAGACCTTCTTGGTGTGCTACATTTTAAAGGACAGTCTTATTGCAGTCAAGGGGATGTGTTCTGTTTAAAGGAACACTTGAAAAAGAGATAATTCAATTGAAATGTATTCAGAAAATTGATTTGTATCTTATAAATAAATCAAAATTACATCTTACGAGTTATTTCCTTTTTGAATTGAGTTAGTTTTAAATGGAGCACAATGGCTCTGCAACATTGTAAGAGGCTGCAATAACATGAACCATTTATTTCCCCTTCTTAAATAATTTTTAAAGCCTAGTCTTTTGACACTAAATATGTTGTGATTATAATACATGTGCAGAACCTGAGCCACATGAACATTCGTAGCCAATGACAATCATCGTGTTAAATAAATGGCATAGAAGGCAGTGTGAAAAAAGAAACGTTTTTTGAATCTGCTACTGTATATGTGAGTCGCAGACTGAGATTCACTTATATTTCAGGTTCATTATCCTGTTGGTTCATTACCTCCTGGAACATAACACAAATGATGTAGAGAACCCTCTTCTGTCAGTAAAGCCGTTTTAAAGGCGCTTATATCTGTTTCAGTTGTAACACAAATCCTTCTAATCACTGAAGAGTCAAATATTTTACCCAGAAGACCGGCAGCAAAGACCTCCTCACTTTAGTCCCTTACCTTGTCTCATGTGATATCAGCACCTTTACTATAAAAAATTACTTCAGATTGAAAAGCAGATAGTCAAGATCATCCACAGCATTTTGAAGATAACATGCCGGTATGTCTATACGTTTTGAATACTTAACCTGTTACCTATATGCCACGTTCCACAGCTGAACCTTTGTTTTTAAATTCTAGTTTTAGGAGGCAGACACTGATTTCCAGTGATTTAAAATCGAATGGGATAAAACACCAGTTGAGTCATTTAAGAGGCACCACTTACATTTGAAAAAAATGCTAATGGACAGTCTCATTTTGTGTATTAATACAACATAAAAGTATCAAATTATCAGAGAACATTTAAATAAGAAAAAGGTAATGACAATAATCATATTTCAAGTTAACAAAATAAAGCATTGCACTTTGGATAAGCCGTGAACTGTCTGCAGTGCAGGAACAGAAAGGAACGTGAGAGAAACTACCGCATGCCATAATACTACGCATCTCATTGCCGTTAACACTTCAGGGATCTGTACTCTGCTGGGTTATAGGTATTCATAACTTAAAATATGCTAATAATCCTGATGTCTCCCCCTCCTTCCTACTCTTTCTTCCCCTTAAACATGTCTTAATTTTTGTCCTTCATCACATTTAAAAGCAAATAGAAAATGTCACGTTACACAGTTAAACTCATAATAGAAATAACACAAATTGGGTAATCAAACAGTGCTACATATAGAAAGCTGTATATGGGATGTCTTCGCTGATATGATGCTGATAAATGTCTCCCTGGCATTATTCATAATTATATTAATGGAAAGCGTATTAACAAAAACAATTCACTGTTTCTTATTTCCAATTGAATAAAGGCAGCATTTTGCTTGTCATTGTACATTCTCTGTTGTACTGTTGGAGGCCATTCTCTCCCTCAAATGAATCAGGCCTTTCCTGAAGGAGGATTGTATTTTTTGTTATTAGTCTTATATTTCATCATCATATAAGAAGCCTTAATATGTTCTTATTTGCTCCTCTTTTAATGTTCTGTCAATGCAGACTAAACCCTGATAAATGTGTTGCAAAATGTATATATTTGCAGTATTACAAACTGGGTATTTGCAGGATCTCGTGGGAAGTGAAATCTACAAAACACAGAAACACAGAGAGAGATCTTTGGGATTGAAACTTTCAGCTGCTGTCACTTACACGAAACACCTCCTGAACCCACAGTTAACATTAAAAACCTTGGCTAAAAACCAGTGGCTTAAAGGGAATAAAGCCATAAAATGTAGACTTTTAATGTGAAAACTGCAGCCAAGTTTCATAAGCAGTAGTTAACAAAAGAAAAAAAAGCAAGTAGAAGCCACTGGAATGATTTACTGAATAAGACTGTTGTTGGCAAGGGAAAGCGAAAGTCAGTGACATGATGCATACTCGCCTATCGCTAGACCATTTAAAGTGGCTTGTATGCACTACGAGCAGTGTCCTGTGTACAGAGATCAGTAAACCCTGTACAATGTTAAGGAAACAGACTATACACATGTACAGCATGAGTGCTTTGTGCATCCACATACAATGGCATGACGTAGTCCCGAGCACACTCCATTACCTACCTATTATTACATTATCAAACCAACAATGAATAAATCAAATTTCTATAGAGGCCAAATTATAAAGGCTTGATTTCCTGGAACTGTTTGCGTTCAAAAGAGAGGTGCAGGAATGGGCTAAAAAACCCAAAAATGAGTTTATTAATTTATTTTACCATTTCCGGTCCTGTTTCTTTGTAAATGCTTTGATTAGAAGTCTGGGTTAACACAAGCTTACAAGATTTTCACGTTTTGTTCTAAGACATAAAATACATATATAGTAAAAAAACCCACTGGTGAATGTCCAGAGTCTAAATAAGACTTCTTAACATCATTAGCCAAACATTAGCCACCTTGCTTAATGTTTGGCTCAGTCATGTGACCCTGATGTAGTCCGTTCATAGCATTATGTTAGTTTGTTACTTCTGGGGATTGCATTTTGGCTTCAAAGATAAGAAAAGTGGTGTTCAGATTTGGAGACTACCCTGCTGAACAGAAGGTGAAAGTATCATGAACATGTGTTTACCAACGCACATTTTAATCCAAAATCCCATTGTTTTTTTTCTAACTTCAGAGTCGGCCAACACGCTCTATAGAATAGGCAGAGTTTTTCTTTTTAAGGTTTTAGGGGAGTGAAGCGATAGAACTTCATACAGTATATGGTTCACTTTGTTTGAGAAAAACCGCCTGGGATTATTTCGAATCATTCCATCCCTGTCTTGTGCCAACACCTTGACACAGGGACATGGTGGTGCAGGTGTGATGTTACGCCCCCATGTTTGGACAGCATTACTTTAGTTGGTGTTGTCACATGACAACACCAAACTGACGGAGCTACAGCTTGTGCTCTGTACAGAGGATACAAAAATGTAATAAATGATCAGCCAACACTGACTGTGACAATGGAGTCAGAAACGTATCTGTTGGAAATGTGCAGCGTCAACTCTTCCAAAGCAGCGGACATATGGAATGTGCCAAGGGGAAGTGTGTGCTCACACTCATCTGTCAGCATGGTTCACACTGAGTTACAGTCGCAGGCTCCAGCTTGGTCCCATGAAATGTAGCTAAAACATGAAAACTGAAGATAAAAACACATCAATAATTTGGTGGAGGAACTACGTATATAAAGACACAGGCAGTGGTCTGCCAATGAAATAGCAGCATGGCAGAAAGGACAGTCAGGGTTAGATGTGCAGATTGCTCATTAAATATAAGGTGTATAGTGTGTGAGAAGTTCTAATTCTTCTGATTAAACAATGACCATATAGTTAAAGGTTGCCTAAACTGAACATTAGAGATGCACTGAGGAACTGCTCCCAAGTTTGAAAGTGTGAAATGTGTTGAGGATTGCGGGGCACTACTAGGCGCAGAAATAGCAACAGGTGTAAACATCTATCACCCTTTGTACATTTAGCCAAAGTAAGAAAACAAATCTTTTAGTGACGACAGATACTCTGGGTTTCTATGTTGTCACTTGAAGATGAGGCAGAGCAACAGAACAATCCCACTAACAACTCACTACAGTCCACCAGCTGGGATCAGAAGGGTGCAGGGTGAGCGCCGGAAAGGGGGGGGGGGGGGGTAGAGGTGTGTGAGGTCAGGGCTCGGTCTTCTTAGATGTAAACAGGCTGCTCCTGGGCGGTCAGCAGGCGGTACATGGCTGCAGGCATTGTCTTCATGTGGATCTGAGACAGTCAAAAACAGAGCAAAGCATTTCATTGATGGACTTATTGAAGGTAAATGCCTTTGAATGTCAAGTGCCAAAGGGTAGCAGTCATTGCCATCCCAGACATCCCCATGTTTAAGAAAAAACACTAACTAATTGTGTCATACTAAGCACAATTTAAGAGGCCTTATTCTGCTTTTTGGCGGGTCTCCCTCTCCTGTAGTGTGTTATATAGGTTGTTGTGCAATGGTCTGCAAAGGCTAACATCCCTGTGTTCCCTCCAACTCCTCCATCGGACTCACTATGAAACACTTCTATTGGCTAGCGCTCCAACACATTGTACGTGATAGGCTAAAGGGCGGGACATGCAGTTGACTAATCACAACATAGCTGACCAGCTAACCAATCAGAGCAGACTGGGCTCTGGTTTCAGACAGAGGGTGAAAAGAGGTGCTGCAGCTTTTTGAACATGGAGACATGTCACAGTAGAGACACTACAGACTGATATACACCTGAAAGTGAGAAGAATATGGCCCCTTTAAATAAAACGTATGAACTCTACACTGGGAGGCCAGGCTGGTGATTTAAAGCTTGCAATAAGTGTTGTGCTGCTTAGACTGGGTGCACTGGCATTCACCTTTGGGTGTCATGTAGCGGCTGCTGCTGTTTATAGCCGAGCACACAGCGAGATGCAGCCCGTCCGGAGACATCTGATGCTTCTGCTCAGCAACCCAGCTCTGTCACTCCCTGCTAATAACTCTCATAATCCTATGGCCAAGCCGAAGTCATGTGATATTGTTAACCCTTAGTTCTTTCAAGTGTTAGGTGGCAGAAGCGCTTTGGTTACCAGTGGTGTAAATGTACTCAAGTCATGAACTTAATTACTATTTTGACACTTTTACTCTTCTTGATTATTTCTATTTTCTCATATTTTATACTTCCAGGCCACTACAATTAAGAAGAAAATACCATACTTTTTACACAACTCCATATTTTTAAATTACTTTAGTTCCTTTGCAGATTTGGATTAATGATATGAAACATAATCAACGCATACATAAGACTTTAATTACACCTGAAATAAGTTCACAAGCTACCCTGCAGTATACAGTCATTTACTTAGCTCCCGCTCACCAGCTGCAACAAACACAATAATTCATCAACATGATATATCTTTCTGACCTCTGCATAGAGAGTATTTTTACGTTGGTAAATCATGTTTAATGCTAATGGTTTTGTACTATTACTTGAGTAACATTTTGAATGCAGGTTACTTACTTGTAACAGAGTATTTCGGTATTCCTATACTGTAGTATTGCTACTTTGACATATAAGTACAACAACTGAGTACATCCTCCACCTCTGTGTGTAACTATGTTCTTGAATAATTCTGGTAGAGGATCTATAGCTCAGTGTTGGTGATGTCAGAATGCAGAGGGACGTCTCACCTCTCCCACAGCGTTGGACAGGATGTGGACGATCTTCTCATGGGGCGTGGCCACCACGCTCTGGGTGTTGATCTCGATGATGCGGTGTCCCACTCTGACCCCGCCCCTCTCAGCGATGCCCCCACGCATAAGGCTGCAGATCTGTTTATTGACAGATGAGTTCATTTTGATCACAAATAAAAAAGTGATTTAACAGAATACAGACACAGTTCAGTATCACCCACAATGCCGTTCTGGACGCTGAACCCCAGCTGGTAGCGCAGGTCTGGCCGTCTGATGAGCACAGTGGTCACTGGGGGACATCTGACGATGTTCAGCTTGATCCCACACTGGTTCTTCAGACCCTACATAAAGAAATGCACATGGTATCAGCGAAACATCACAGGGTTCACATCACTGCAAACACAGATCAGATCCCAGCAGCAGAACAGAAAGACAGAAGCTGCAGTTCACAGGACGGAACCAAATATATTTCCACAGACCCTCATGTTAAAGTGCCTAACCTCACAGCAGAATAAAAAGATTTCACTGCTTGGGACAAAAAAGTCTGAATGTGTTTTTTCTCTTTCTTAAAATGTTCATTTCTCCTTAATTACTAAATATCTGGACAAAGTCGTTGCCAGGCAACAACTTGAGGTCTTTGATAACACTTGAAAAGTTTGAATCTAGCTTTCATCAGCATTAGTATTCAATTATTATTTATTTAACAATCACTCTGAGCACTTGACGCAGTAAACAATTGCATTGTGTTTGGCAGGGGGATATTATGAGTCAAAATTGTCTATTCATATTTCAAAGGAAATTGGTCGGTGATAGCTTTGCAGTGCCCCCATTTCATAAAAATGTTTCTCTATTTATATATACAGTATATATATATATTTGCCATGGCATGTCGTTTAATGTATTTCTACTTTTTTGATTAAATAAAGCCAAAACTGCATCCAACTAAACCTAATGAGCTTCGGTAATAAGTAGTGTATTAATTAAAGGGCCCATGTCATGCTTTTCCGGTTATCACCCGTCCCCTTGTGTGTTATGAAGGTTTTTCTGCATGTAAACGGTCTGCAGAGTCACAAACCCTCAAAGTACACCCTGTAGGGAGTAAAACTCTAACACAGAACGCCTCGTTGAACATTTCTCTTTTTCCATTGTGTGCTTCCTGGTTCTGTGACGTGTGAACACCCAGATCAACAACAAATGACCGGATTGGCCCAAATGGACCAATCCGCGGAGCACCTCACACACCGGGATCCCTTGGCTAACTAACAGGGTCCCCATTGACTTGCATAGAGCTCCCTGAACGCTGGTAATAGACGAGTTGGGATGGCGGAGAAATGCTCTCCGCAGACCCATGCTCACAGCGTTATAAACCTTTTTCTTACTCAGTATCAAGCCACACTTATTGTTTTTACTTCGGCTGTGAGTGTTTGTGTACTCAGGATGAGTTTCGCTTGTTCTCGGTGTATCGCCGACCCGGAAACCTGTCCGCTCCTCGCAACGTCCCGACCAATCAGAGCACACTGGGCTCACAGGGGAGGGGGGGGGGCAGGAGCTCCAACAAGCCGTTTAGGACAGAGAGTGAATACACATACTATACAGAGATGCTGTATGAGAAACCAATGTGAGTTTGGAACATTGCACAATTTAAATCTATTCTAGTAGACCTCAACAATGGAAATATGATCAGTAGAAATGGCCATGACATGGGACCTTTAAGTTAAATTGTGTTTTGTAGAAACACAACCAGGCTGGAGGTCCAGTGCAGGTGTAGAAGGGCCATAAATACCTTGATGATGCTCTGGCAGGTGGACAGTGGCAGTCCCACCAGACTGGTCCCATTGAGGGACATGATCTGGTCTCCTATGTTCAGTTTGCCAGACCTCTCAGCCGGCCCAGCATGCATCATGTTGGCGATGATGACGGTGGGCAGGATGGAGCCCCACCCACTCTCCACAATGACCACACCCAGAATCTCCCCCTTTGCTTTCTCTACGAACACCTGAGGAAACAAAACCGCAAAACCATTTGAAGTTAGAGTGAAATAAATGATGACTATTCACCGCAAAAAATGTGCCCACATCATAATGCAGCAATATCAAATAGTTTAGTGTAAGAGGTTACTTTATTCAGGATTAGGGAGTAATAAATTACATTATGTAATCAGATTACAAAAAAGGTACCTGTATTCCCTCAAAATTACATAAAAAATACATAATCAGATTACTGTTACATTTCTAATGATTAGGGATCACTATATCAGGATTACAATGTTACTGAAACCTAAAAAGATCATAGTGTTTGTTGTAAAGGATCAGATGTTCTCTCTTCTCTGTAAACTGTTCTGTTCTGTAGGCTAATACTTTAAGAGTGAATCTATACGTCTACTGCCTCAATCTGCTTCATGGTTTTCACTTTCTTTGCTTCATTTGTTCTGTTTTTAATTCAGCAGGTGAACCTGTATGTTCATAGAATAGTGTGTGTGAGCTTAACTGTGTGTATTAAACTAAAACGGAGCATTTTCTGTCAGCTCAGATTTTATTTATGCTTTTTAAACTGTAGTGTGTGCTCATGTGTTTCAGTGTTGGTGTATGGCTGCTGCCGGAATATGCTGAGTGAAAGGTTTTCCTATAAATAAAGGTAAAGAGGTAAGAATTAATTTCTCTTGTACTTATTTGCTTTGCATTTGATATGCAGGTATCCAAAAGTAACAGAAAGTAATTAGGTGACATTTATTTATATATTTGTATTGCTCTCAAAACCTGGTGAGAGGCTGTAAAACAGGCAGATATGACTTCTCATCAATAAGGTTATTGATAGACTGAATTCCTGATGAGTTAAGACTTGGGAAGAACTCTCTCTTTATCTCTCATCATGTCTGTTCTGTGGCTGGATTGCTACACTTGGGAAATAGAATTTTGTCCGATAGTTTTATTAACAACCACGAAAAGTAAGGACTCCAACTATCGATGTCCTCTGTTACACTCAAGCCTGTTTGTGAGTATGTTCCAGAACACATTCAGTGTTATAGACAGGGGTGCACATAACTGGTACGCAGGTACGCATGCGCGGCACAAATCTGAATTGCGTTAACGTCACTTTTGTCACTACGCGCCTTTGCGTGCCTCAAAACATCAAAAAACAAAAACACATATTTCGTCCTCAATGGAGTAAACTACTAGACATGTAAAAAAAAACAAAGACATTAAGCAGCTACGTTGCCGTTTCGCTCCCTGCAAAAGATCTTCGGACTTTCTATGACTGATTGAACCCTCAGTTGAGTCGTTATGCACCCTCATTTGGAAAATCAAAAGAGAAAAAAATGAATAGTGAAAAATATTACATATATAATAACAATAATAATAATAGTAGTAATAGTAATAATAATAATAAGAAGAAGAAGAAGAAGAAGAAGAAGAAGAAGAAGAAGAAGAAGAAGAAGAAGAAGAAGAAGAAGAAGAAGAAGAAGAAGAAGAAGAAGAATAAGAAGAAGAATATAGTTGAAATAAAATAAATTGTATTTGTGGTTAAATAACATTGTCTGCTGCATTTATTTGGTCAATTTAAACGGTAAGTAACGTTATTATGTCAGGTGCGTGTGACCTGTGCCGCTGCGCGTTCGTCATCTGCAAAGTGCTTACACAGCAGTCAGTGATGGACATCAGAAAATGGTTAAAACAACCAGCCCTTATCGCCAGCAGTAACACTGCATCTACTGCAGGTAATAACAGTTCAGATCATGGGGACATTACGTTACCCGCGGCCACTGTCGTGGACACTAACGTCCTCCCGCCCAACTCGCGGGCTTTGCCCGCCTCGCCCACGGAGGCGGAGCAGCCGCAGCCGTCTTCGTTGCCCCAAACACCGCCACCCCTCAGCGGATCGCAAGTGCCAGAGAACCTCGGCCAAACAGAGCCTGCCCAGGTATATTTAAAAAAGTACCCAACTCGACCTGTACAGTGGGGTGAGGCGTTCATTTTGCAGCTCATGGTTTCAAAACAGAGATTGGCTGGAATATTCATGTAAAAAAGATGCCATCTTCTGCTATGCATGTAGACATTTCGGTTCAAGTAGGCTACGTCAGATGCCTTCACCACAACTGGCTACAACAACTGGCGCCATGCTCTTATACGTGATAAGGGACTGGGAAGGCATGAATCAAGCAAAGAGCACATAGATCCATAGATCTCTTCATTTTGCTCTCAAAGTGCACCAGATTGATGCTTTTAACTTCAATATTTAAAAGAAAATCTTCCACCTAGAGGAGGTGAGGACCCTCCTAGGTGAGGACTCCCCTAGAGAGTGTTAGGTCCACTCCCCACTTATAAAAATAGCACTTTACCACTGCACCCTCTCTAATCTCAGATGCACCCTGAGTCATTTTGTTCTGGAACCGGGCCTGTAACCGACAGACCTGTGAGTCTTAAGGCCCTGACACACCAAGCAGTCACCAGAGAACTCGCCGATGCCGACGCCGACTGTTGCGTCGGCGTGTTCTCCTGCGTCTTGGCCATGTGTCGAACTGGAACACACCGCAAAGACTTCAGCCGAGCACGTACGAACTGCGCATGCGTGAGTGGCAATAACTCTCCTTACCAGCAGGTGGCGGTAGTGTGTATTCGTCATTCAAAGAGGCAACAACCGGAAGAGAGAGAAGAAGAACAGACTACGTGATATAAACAAACAACAAATAGCGTGTGCGTTCCATTTTCACTCTCTTCCATCGAAAACATGTTTCGTGCGGTACTGGAGCTATCAGCCATTGGAGTTTTGCTTGTGGAAGACATTCTCAAGCAACCGTTTCACTTGTCATGCACTGATTCGCTAGCTGAACAGCCAATCAGTAGAGGTTTCTCAATACTCAAATTTCCCCTCCTCGACTCCTCGACTCCTCGGTCCTCCGGTAGTGACCCGGAAATGAATTTCAGCGTGCCATTTTGAAGTCCAACTCATTTCTCTAAATGCACACCGAGCATCGAGCGTCGAGGAGGCTCTCTGGAGGAGCTCTAACCGAGGATACACTGATGGTTCCTTCACGGATGCATTTCCGGGAACGGTGGAGGCGTGACGCACGGCCGGACTTATCTCAGCCAATGACAGCTCTCCATGCATCCTCTGGATATTATTTTCGAAACTGCTTTCATCGCGTCGCGATGTTTACAGTGAGAACAGCTGTGAGGTCCGTGCAGAAAGCAGAGCAGTGTACAATATATATCACTCAGTATAACAGGCCTACTCTCTTTATTTGCTGTAGTTTAGCAGATATCTACAAACAAAGAGTCCATATTTTTCTAAGACCATTTAGTGCTTCACATAATAAAATACACAACGGCTGTAGCCTGATTATGCTTTAGGAGCCGTAATTGTGTGTGGTAAGCAGTGTGTATGTGTGTGTGTGGTACAGTGTGAGGTGTGTGTTGTAAAGTGTAGATACGGCGGACAGACGGGTCTCAGTTGGTTTGGTGTCCTCTGCTTACTTTTAATACTTGTAAATACAACTTTTGGCCCGTAATTTCAATTCCCCATTTCAGCGACCAGAGAGAGGGGGGGGATATATCCAGTCTCTGATTGTATTAAGTTATTATGAGAGTGCTCTCATACTTGTTTGATTCTGAAATTGTATATATTTATATAAATATATGTGTGTGTGTGTGTGTATATGTCCGCATCTGTAGCCTGTTATTGTCTCATTATACCGCACTGTCAATGAATCAAAGTAAATATATAAGTCGTCATGAACACATCTGTCCATCAGGCTGCTGTGCCTCCTGTCATCATTAATGGACGTCTCTTTAAAATGACCGCTCAGAGGAGAGGAGTTCTCATTTCTCTAACCGCCTGCTGCTTCCCCTCCTCTCTCCTCGGTTCCCCTCCTCTCTCCTCGGTTCCCCTCCTCGAGTCCTCCGCTCGCATCTCCTGCGGGCGGCACTAAGTCTCGAGGATAGGAGTCGAGGAGGGGACATTTAAGAATTGAGAAACCTCTAGAGTGATTTATTTGTCCGACGCACGGCCGATTCAACATGTTGAATGAAAGGCCAAATAAGGCGTGTCACGGCCGACGGTGCGGGACACACCAAATTGAGTTTGGGCGACAGGGCACGCTTCCTCGTCCGACTAACGAAAACGGCCAATTTCGGACTGGTGTGTCAGGGCCTTAAAACACACAGCTGCCAACTTACTCAGGGTGTTATGGAAGAGTTTGAAATCAGATCTTGTGTAGAAATACTCTGTTACAGTAAAAGTCCTGCATTCAAAATGTTACGTTAGTAAAATTAGAAAAGTATTAACATCAAAATATAGTTAAAGTGCCAAAAGTCAAAGTAGTCATTGTGCAGATTGGTCCATTTCAGAATAATATATCTGATATGTTTTATAATGATTGATCATGAAAGTGTTCTCAAAGCTGGTAAAGGTGCAGCTAGTTTGAATGACTTTGTATACTGCAGGGTAGCTTGTGGATTTACTCCAGGTGGAACTAAAGTCTGATTCAACACTTGATTATATTTCACATCATTCATCCACATCTGTGAAGTCACTAAAGGTATTAAATACATGTAGTGGAGTAAAAGTACACCATGTACCTCTGAACTGTAGTGGAGTAGAAGTACAAAGTAGCATCAAAGTCAAGTAAAGTACAAATATCTCAAAATTGTACTTAAGTACAGTACTTGAATAAGTGTACTTAGTAACTTCCCACATCTGAAATCAGATATGACTTCAAGTCATGTGATCATTTATTAGTATCTGATCCTTCAACTTGGCCTCAGGAAATGCAAGGACTTCACAGTTTTGGCAACAACTTTTGGAGAAAGCAAATCAGAGGCTTAAAAAGAGATATGGAGGTCTTCATCATCTTCATCATCTAGCATGCAATAAGTGTAAATAGAGGACAGTGAAGGAGACACTGAGGAGGACCACGCCTCGTGTGGGGTGAGTACCAAACGCTGTCTCCTGGTACTCATCTGAGTAACTCACAAAAAAAGTGATGTGCACCCCTGGTTATAGACCGATCTGGGCACTATGAGCCAGTGGCATTGGTAAAGGAAGTGATGTAAGACTGATGAGGCAGCAGTTCAAGTGTTTGCTTGATACACAGCCCTACTCACGTCTTTGCAGTTCTCAGACTTAGAGAAGTGGATGAGGTCATCATTGTACATGTCCTGAGTGTTGAGCAGATCGCTGAACTCCTTCTGGCTCAGGTCCTCCGGGTTAATACCATTTGCCCGTAAGAATTCCTGGTAAGCCACACTGAAGGCCTGCCCAATGGACTGGGCGATCAGCTGGGCCTAGAGGGGAAGAGGATTGTGGGTGAGACGGTTTTACATCATGTATACAATCTGTTATGGTCAACTCAATTTATACAAGCAAATACATGAGTACTCTGCTGCTGGACTCACATCCTCGGATTCAAACACATGGCATATCATCTTGTACTGCCGCTTGCTCTCTTGCCCTGGATCTGAGGCCTCCACGTTCTCCTGAGAGTCGGGTCGAGGCATCCTGCGCCGGGCCATCAGAACCACGATGTTACCAATGTCAGCAATGTAGGAGATGGTCCTCAAAGGGTGGTCCATCATGGTCTCCTGGAAGTCAGAGAGACAGAACAGTCTCAGTGAAACCACTCAAGGACATGGCTATACAAACGTATAAAGGTCCATATTGATGGTTGTTTAGAGTGTTTAAGTGATTAAGTATTTTTGTATGCTAACCCGGAAGTTAGCGTCACAAGAGCTCCCTTGCCAGAAGCAATGGGTTCCATTGGGTTTCGAAAGATCTTATGTTTACTATACTTACACGTTTTGTTCAGCATTATAATCTTCAAATTTGAACACCACTGATTTCTGATTTTTTTTTTAAGATCTCTAATAGACGTTGTTTCCTCTATGCTTCAAAACAGCTTCATATCTTACAGTTCTTTCACTCATCTTTCTTCTGTTTTTCAGTGTTTTCTAATCTAGAAAGCACTGAAAAACATTTTAGCTTAACGTTTGATTTTGAACGTTAAGCTAAAAGAGAACTTCATCACAGTTCTCTGGTTGTGCATAACCACCGCAATACTTAACGCGGCTAATGTTCAGCATGAAGATGTCAAGTTGTCTCATTCAGCCACATGTTAGCAACCCCGTATTAAGACAGGTACATGCTTCAAACATTCACAAGTGGTAGAGCTTTAGGTTTTTAGGACTCATTCCTGCACCATTCCAATATTGTACTCAATCTTGACTCAATTGTTAAGACTTTTTAAAAACTTTTTAAGCAGACATAAATTGCAGTTTAATACCTGTTTCACGGCCTATAATTATTAACCAAGTGAATGATCTTATTGACATTTCAAATGAAATTTCTCTCACACCTTTCCAGTTACACAAATTCCTGACATAATAACTGTATTAATGTATATGACCTGGACATGAATAAGAAGCATTAATGGTTAATCAAATAATAAATTAACCATCAATTTAAGGTCGATAGGATTGGCTAGATTCTGATCAAATCAGATACGAAAACATTTAAACATCAGTAATATTCCTGCCGATGGAAGGCTATAAAAACCTGAGAGTACCTGAGAGTCAGCGTTGAGCACTTTGATCCTCTGGGTAGAAATAAAGAGATCCACCTCCGTCATGGGCTGAGGCTCTCCCTCAGGGGCCTACACACACACACACACACACACACACACACACACACACACACACACACACACACACACACACACACACACACACACACACACACACACACACACACACACACACACACACACACACACACACACACACACACACACACACACACACACACACACACACACACACACACACACAGAGAACATATAGACAGAAACGTTAATGAGCAGACATCTAAAGTTAGAGGTCAGTAACGTGTTATTCCATCCAGAGCATGCAATGAAAAAACTGAAATGTTGGCTTTATTTAAATGTATTATGTCAACACATTTCACATAACTGTATTAGGATAGTTGAAAGCAAAACATTTAAGTTGAACCTAATTATTTATATTTAAACTTAATATTATTGATTTCAATGAACCTAATACAGTTATGTGAAACCTGTTGACATAAAACATTTAATTAAAGTTAACGTTTCAGATTATTACTTTTTTTGGCAACAGAAGCAAGAGTATAGAATCAATCAATTTAAAGACTTCACCCTGGAGAAAATAATTGAATAACAAAGTACTCTATTAAGACAGTACACTATTAAGACAGTAATCTATCAGTGTGCTAAAAATAAGTAAAAGTACATGTTTTAGTGTTGAGCAAGAAATGCTTGAAATAAAGGGCACTTGTGAATTACAACAGATCATTTCATAGTAAAACTAATACAGCATGCCGTGTGACTATTTTACAAACATTTCAACATGAACACTCCTTTTACCCAAAGTCACATGGCAGGTTCATGTGCCCTGAGTGCATTAGAGCATGGTCCTTTAATATGATAATACACGATGAACTGAAAGGTTCAAATTCAGACTTTTAACCATGGCTGGAGATCTTCTGTCTAGAATATCTTAACACATTTTGGATGAATTGCTGTGAAATCTGCCAGACATTCATGGTCCCCAGTGGATGAATCCTATTGACCATGATTGTTTACCTATCATCATCATCATCATCATCATCATCATCATCATCATCATCATCATCATCATCATCATCATCATCATCATCATCATCATCATCATCATCATCATCAGGTCAAACTCACAATGTCTCTCGGGGCTGCTTCTCTTATCATGACCAGGGTTGACATAAACCTTTAAAAAATCAGTATTCTATCATTGTCATTATGAGGATGCTGGACACTGAGCTTAAGGCCCAGCAGAGCCCCATTGCAGCCACCAGCATAGCTTTCTTACATTTCAGGCCTCAGAGACAAACTAATGAGATTACTTGGCATTTTGACTCTGGGTTAGCAAACCATAGGTAATAGGTTATTATTTACGGTCATACATAGTAGCATTACAATTACAGAATCAGCAGGAGAGATAGAAAGCACACTTAACACAACCACAAAGCCAGCACAGTGTGAGAAAGATTACAGCTGTTTCCTGCATCCAGCACACTGTGAGGGAAGAGCTAGTGTTCCAAATCATGCGTGAACTGGAAGGGAATACAAAATATGGAAGGGACTGGAGATTGAAGGAAGGGACAACGCAGAGGCTGGAGTCAGAAAAAGGCCAACAATCCATGAGAGTGACAGACACACAGAGACAGAGAGCCAAGTAGAGGAAAAAGAGATGTAGGTACTGCACCTTCTTCTTGTTCTGGGCTAATTTCTGGGCCGTCTGCCAGGCATGGAATAAAGCAGAGAGGAGAGTGAAGGGTTAGAGCGAGCACAGGAGGACTGAGAGGATCACACAGAGGCAGAGACCTCATATGTCACATTCTTTCAGCAGGTGTGTTTGGTGGTTGCTTTGGATTTGTGGAACTGCGTTATTGGAGCATCACAGAATCAGTCCCACCAATGGCAGAACTGAGGGTTTTGTGTAATCTTAAGGAGATGTATTAACCTTTTAATACAGAAAGTAGATTATGTATTGTCAAATTTTATGAAATTGAAAAGGCAGAAAACAGTAACACATTTTTGGATGAGATATTAAGCTTATATTTTAAATGGAAATGGTGGATTTGAATCAAACCCTCTTTATTTAACACCCACATAACACAGCTCACACAGTGACATGTTATCTCTGCATTTAACCCATCGTAGTGCGAGGAGCACTAGGCATCCATTGTACAGTGCCCAGGAGGTGAACTGGGACCTCTCTCTACCAGTCCACACTCCCTACTTTGGGTCAGGGTTCTTTCTCTGTTCATACCATGTTCATACTGATACTGCATGCACTCATTACAGTAGGAGCCTGGCCTCTTGCATAACCCTTTCTCCACCAGCAGGTGTCTCTGTTGTTTTGGCTCCAGAACAGACTGAGAGGTTTTGTACAGCAGTACATGACCACACATTTCAGCTTTACATTCTCTAAGAGTGAAAAGCTGTACAAAGAGTATAATGATTGGTCCTTTGTTTTTCTTTAAATGCCTTGCCAAATTAAACATAGTCATAGAACTAATATCCAGTGCTAAGCGGATGATACTCGGCTGTATGTGCCTGTAAAGGCAGATAAACATTTCCATACAAATATGTCTAAAAGTCACAACATTTCCTGCACCTAAACTCATGTAAAACCTTTATGTTTATCATCGGCTCCTCTCCAAATAGACACCAGTTTAATCAAATAAAACTCTAGACAATGATGTGATTTCTCAAAGTCTCATAACATCTAAGAACAGTAATTTAACTGCAGTTAAATTAGCATGGTTTTTTTTTTTAGCTATATGTAGCTAAAGGAAAGATGCCTCACTCCATTGCAGTTGTTGGAGATACAGTCAGCTGTGGTATTACAGAGTGAAACATCTTTCCTCAGAAACTATCCTGAGGAGCAAAAAGTCCCGTTCCTGCTGGTGGTCCTCAGACTGAATAATCTATATAATTATGGCACAGACTACAAAACAAGTCATAGTTAGGTAATATAGTTTATTTAACTGTTACAAAAACTAAAATGCAACAGTTTGACTTTTCGCTACACATAAGAGACTTGACTGTGCCTGGCAAATATGAGGTAAAGACCAGTGTGGGCATAAACTACAGGAGTGTGTGTATGTGTGTGTGTGTGTGTGTGTGTTCACCTTGATGCGGCTGACCGCCTCCTGTGCCTGCATCATGCGGATGTTCTTGGACGGTGTCTTATCCGACAGCAGCTGGGTGGAGCCCAGGTAGTTGGCTGCGAAGATGATCCCATCGATCAGGTCCTCTGGGTCACATGGGCCTGGGACTGAAAGGGGGGGGGGGGGGTGAATGGTTTAATCTCCCTCTGAAACACTATGTTTCACCTCAAAAAGAAGGAGAAGCCATTTCACAAAATCATACTTGATTCCTATTACTGTAGCAATCGTCAGAGTTCATCCATCACATTTTTTTATATAAAATGTAATCTTTTTAAACTGAATTGATATTGAGTCCTCTCCTTATCATCTACCAATATATCACTGTTTAAATATGTGTACAATCATATTTTACATGACGGATACAACCAGACCAGCAGCCCTTTTGATAGCCTCTATGTCCTCTAGCATTGTTGTAGGGGTGCAATTTCTTAATAGCGTGTGTGTGTGTCTACCTTTCCTCATCCCCCCCCCCCTTCCTCACCTGTCTCTCCCCTCTACATCTCTATTGGCTCCTGAAGGCCCTAGCGTTAAGGAAATGCTAACACAGCGTTTCCAGCGGGCTTAGATCAGCAGTGCAGGCCAATAACTGTGTATCACCAGAGTACAAACTAAACAGTCACAGTGTAGGTTTGCCATGTCGTTGTGCCTGTGACAACTAAAACCTCTGTGAACCCAGCAATTACATCACTGTTGATGGTGTGCAGAGGTGGAAGAAGTACTCAGATCTTTAAGTAAAAGTAAAAGTACCAGAGTGTAGGATTTACTCTGTCACTAGTAAAAGTCCTGCAATCAAAATGTTACTCAAGTAAAAGTATAAAAGTAATAATAATAATAGCAACAGCATAACATCCTTAAAGTAGTCATTGTGCAGATTGGTCCATTTCAGAATAATATATATGATATGTTTTATAATGATTGATCATGAAAGTGTTCTCAAAACTGGTAAAGGTGCAGCTAGTTTGAATGACTTTGTATACTGCAGGGTAGCTTGTGGATTTACTCCAGGTGGAACTAAAGTCTGATTCAACACTTGATTATATTTCACATCATTCATCCACATCTGTAAAGTAACTAAAGGTATTAAATACATGTACTGGAGTGAAAGTACACCATTTACCTCTGAACTGTAGTGGATTAGGGTTACAAAGTAGCATAAAATGTCCCTCAAAATTGTACTTATTAGTTACTTTACACCACTGATGGAATGTTAAATTGTCTGCAAGTCTTCCATATTTTACCGTGTTGATTGTTTTATTTTCTTCCATACTTTTTTGTTAATAGTACTGTACTTTGGTTACTTCAAAATCTGTTTATTCATGTTTGTTTTTGGCATGTCTCAATCACTGGAGGAACTGCAGCCATTTTGACCTCATTTGTGGCTTAGGTATCCCAGCTTAATATCCTCAATAAACATAGTGACAAGCTGCAAAATCACTGAGTTACATTACAATAACTAACGTAGCATATTTTTCAGAATTCCTCCAACTCTCACTCCACTGTTTGCAACAGAGATGAAGCACTCACCTTCCACATATGTGGGGAAAGATGCAAGGCTTCTTTTGGTCTATATTAAAAGGAGAGGAGAATGAATGAATCAAACATTAATACAACTTGATGTACAAAAGTGAGAATTAGACAATATGTAATAATGGGTTAACACCTCTTTACTGGAGGGAGAAGATTGGAAGCCGTCGTCCTGCAGCAGGAGTCTGCTGGAGGACTCTGCTCCTGGAGGAGAGGGTGAGTCGGAGCCTGGAGACTGGGGGGGGGGCAAAAAGCACAATGCAACAGTAAGATAAAGGGGACATATCCTGCTTATTTTCAGGTGTATATCAGTATGTAGTTCCTCTGTGACATGTCTCCATGGTTTAATGTTCAAAAAGCTCTTTATTTTTCAGATTTTTAATATTGTGTATTGTATATTGATGACTCCAGGTTTCTGAGGCTGTGGCATGTAAGTCAGCATAATAACTGTTTTGAATGTATGTGACCGATCATCAAAAAAATATAGTTTATCTTGTTACATTGTTTCAGGAGCTCTATCGCAGGAAGACAATTATTTGAATTTTTATAGTGAAAAAATTATAATAACTGATAGATTGGTGTCATCAAAGCTTGATTCTGTCACTGAGGTGTTATTAATCAAACATTATATCTTGTGTTGCTCACATCCCATTCAGGTTGCAAGATTTGAATATTGCCATAAGAATTGTAATTATTGTAAGGTACACAATGGATATGTTGAATATAATCTACTTTAGGATTTATTTGAAATTAAGCTCTTTAGGTTTCAGTGTAAAAAGTGGGCTCACGTGATTTAATAAAATACACAATCAAGAGAGGGCTTTCTTTCCTGCAGCATCAGTGTTCAATACAAAATAATTTTGTATGTATAGTAGGGGGAAATTATACTGTAAATATATATTCAGTTGCCAGTTTATTAGGTACAACTACCTAATTTTTTTTTTTTTTTGTAGAGAGGATGTATGTCAACTGATTGGTTATTTTGGAGGCTCAAGTTTCTGGTGCTGTAACATTATGTTGTGCAATAGGCATTTCCTTAACACTAGAACCGCCAACGGGTACATTTTACCCGCAGCTGTTTTTTTATTGTATGTAGCTTTTTTTAAATAAAATATGAAAGTCTCCCAAATTTCTTTTTGGTGTCTATCTACGCCGGGATCCTGAGTCGTGGCTGATCCTGTTGCTGCGGTCCTGTGTCCTGGATCCTCTATCCTGAGTCCTGTATTTGAGTCCTGGCTTCGAGTCCTGGCTGAACCTGTCACTGTGGTCCTGCCTGACTCTCATCATACTACTTCCCTGATGGCTCCCACAGGATTGTTGACATCCTCGTGGATTCATCTTCTTATCATAGACACATGTACAGTATTTCCAAACATTTGGTCTACCTATGCAGTAAAATGTATTATCTCTTTGATTTACACACGGCATCTATTGCACGTCTGTCCGTCCTGGGAGAGGGATCCCTCCTCTGTTGCTCTCCATGAGGTTTCTCCCATGTTCCCCTTTAAACTGTGAAGTTTTTCCTTGTACGATGTGAGGGTCTAAGGACAGAGGGTGTCGTATTGTCATACTGATATTCTGTACAAACTGTGAAGTCCAAGACAAATGTAACATTTGTGATATTGGGCTATATAAATAAACATTGATTGATTGATTGAAAACATAAAAAAGTTTTGAGTTCTATTAACTTGTCGGGTTATACTGCAGCACCTCTTTTCACCCTCTGTCTGAGACCAGAGCCAAGTCTTTTTTGATTCATTAGCTGGCCGGCAAGACATGTCCCACCCCTTAGCCTTATCACGTATGTGTGATGTGTTGGAGCGCTAGCCAATAGAAGTTTGAATGTTATATACGCTGACAAATCTGAAACGTTGACTTTAATTAAATGTATTACGTCAACAGATTTCACATAACTGTATATAACTGTAACTGTACTTCACTGTATTATTGTTCTACTGAGTAAATCGCCAGAACGCCGACACCCATGTTTTCTTTTGTGTTGCCATAAGTTAGTCTCTCTGCGTTTGTGCGCTGGGATAATGCTAATGCTAATAATGCTAATGCAAGGATAATAAAATGGCGGCTTCACAACACTTTTTGGAAGTTTTACGGGGCGTGGTTTGCAATCCGCCCAACCAATCAGACATAGGAACCTTTTTCTCCCACGAAAATACCTGCTCTCTAGCAGGGACTGAAAAGGGGGTAAAAAAGGTTCTCACAAACTAATTTGAGTTCTGGCTCTTTTTGGTGTGAACGCGACATTTCGGAACTATATCGGAACTAAAGTGGGAAAAGTACTGCGGTGTGAACGCGCCTAATAAGGCAGAGTGAAGATCTGCAGGGAGTCAATATGGGCAAGGCAAGGCAAGGCAATTTATATAGCACTTTTCAGCACATGGAGATTAAAAATGCTTTACAGATTAAAAGCAAAAGACATTTAAGAACAAATACAGCATAAATACATTATTAAAAAGGCATTTAAAAATAGGCATAATAAGCAAGGGTAATGAAATAAATAAAATAAATAAACACAGCAGGTACAGAATACATGACTGAAAAGGCATACTGTAGTGTGAGTATGGGCAGCTCAATTAAAAGCAGCGGCAAATAGGTGCGTTTTTAGTCGGGATTTAAAAATAGGAAGTGTTTCAGCGGACGTGCACGATTTAGGCAGTTTGTTCCAAATTGTTGCGGCATAATAACTAAAAGCTGCTTTTCCATGTTTAGTGGTTATTCTTGGAACAGAGAGCAGACCCGACCCAGAAGACCTGAGACTCCTGGATGCTTCATAGTGATGGAGTAGGTTGTCTATATACCTCGGTCCTAAGCCATTTAGTGATTTAAAATCACTAAATGGTACTAAGTAGTATTTTAACATCAATTCTTTGGCAGACTGGAAGCCAGTGTAATGATCTCAGAACCGGAGTGATGTGATCCACTTTTCTAGTGTTAGTGAGTACTCGTCGAGCAGCAGCGTTCTGAATCAGCTGCAGCTTTCTGATAGATTTTTTAGTGAGCCCGGTGAAGACACCATTGCAGTAGTCGAGTCTACTGAAAATAAAAGCATGGACAAGTTTTTCTAAATCCTGTTGTGACATTAGTTTTGTAATCCTAGATATATTCTTCAGGTGGTAGTATGCAGACCTAATAACTGTTGTAATGTGACTGTTAAAACTCAGGTCTGAGTCCATCACTACACCCAGATGTCTTGCTTTGTGAGTTACTTTGTAGTCTGCCGACTGAAGCTCTGCGATTACTTTTAATCGGTCCTTCTTTGCTCCAAAAACAATGATCTCAGTTTTTTGTTTGTTCAGTTGGAGAAAGTTCTGAGTCATCCAGTCATTGATGTGCTCAATGCACTTGCTCAGTGTTCTAATCGGAGAACAGTCCCCTGGTGTGATTTTTAAATAAATCTGGGTGTCGTCTGCATAGATGTGATAGCTTAGATCGCTCTTTTTAATAATTTCAGCCAGAGGTAGCATATAAATATTAAAAAGCAAAGGTCCTAAGATGGAGCCTGGAGGAACCCCGCATGACATATTTGTCAAAGTTGATGTGTAGTTGCCTATTGAGACAAAGTTTTTTCTGTCCTTCAAGTAGGGGCTAAACCAATTTAGAGCTGTTGCTGAAACTCCCACCCAGTTTTCAAGACGGTCTAGCAATATGTTGTGGTCAACAGTATCAAAGGCAGCGCTGAGATCTAATAATACTAACACTGATATTCTGCCACTGTCTGTGTTCAAATGAATGTCATTTAAGACCTTAACAAGTGAAGTCTCAGTGCTGTGGTTAGGTCGAAAGCCCGACTGAAACACATCAAAACCGTCAGTTAAAAACATGAAATTACTTAACTGTTGAAAAACTGCTTTTTCAATCAATTTGCTTAAAAAGGGAAGGTTTGATATTGGCCTGTAATTATTCATTACGGTTTTGTCTAGGTTATGCTTTTTTAGGAGCGGTTTAATTATTGCAGTTTTCAGGGCCTGTGGAAATACACCTCATTGAAGAGACTTGTTTACTATGTGTAGTATATCTGAGGCCAAGCAATGAAAATCAGTTTTGAAAAATCCTGTCGGGATGATGTCGAGGCTGCAGGAGAAGGATTTCAGATGTTGGATAATGTCTTCCAGGTCTTTAGCATTTATCAGACGGAATTGTGACATGGTGTCTGAATTGGCTTTAGGTGAACACAGGGACAGTACATTTGCTGTACCTGATACAGAGGCACTGACTGCCTGTCTAATTTGCATGATGTTGTCAGTGAAGAAGGCAAAATCATTGCAGGCCCTGGTGGATAGAAATTCTGAGGCTATCGACACTGGGGGGTTTGTTCGTCTGTTGACGGTAGCAAACAAGGCACGTGAGTTGTTTTTATTTTTGGTAATGATGTCAGAAAAGAAAGACTGTCTTGCCTTTTTTATTTCCTGATTATAGACGCAGAGTTTCTCTTTATATATTTCAAAGTGAACCTGGAGATTTGTTTTTCTCCACCTGCGTTCAGCTTTTCTGCACTCAGTTTTTGCTGTTCTCACAGTCATGGCTTTTCTCCCTGAAGATATTTTCTAGCCAGATACTTCCTTTATTTTAATGGGAGCAATGGTATCCATGACATTTGTTATTTTAGAATTAAAATGATCAACTAGCTCATTTACTGAGAAGTTAGCATGGGCAAGAGGGAGTACAAATCTGGCCAAACATTTCCTCTGTATTTTCAGTTAAGTGACGTCTAGTGGTTACCTCTTTCTTAACAGTTGTATGGACGGTAATAGAGCTCTCAAAGAAAACACAGGAATGGTCGGAGAGCGCTACATCAGTCACCACAAGCTTAGAGATGTTCAGACCCTTTGATACAATTAAGTCCCTTATTGTGCGTCGGACCCTTGACATGCTGAGTCATTCCAAAATTGTCGATAACACAAAACAGTTCTTTAGCCCCTCTGTCCTCAGGGTTGTCAACATGGATATTAAAATCGCCAACAATGATTAAACGGTCAAAGTCAATACACACTATAGACAGCAACTCGGTAAAATCATCAAAAAAGCTTGCACAGTATTTGGGTGGTCTGTAGATGTTTAGGAAAAGAGCTCGAGAGGAGCATTTCAGCTGAAGGGCCACATATTCAAAAGAAGCAAAGTTTCCATTCATAGTCTGCTTGCATTGAAATAAGTCATTAAACAAAATAGCTACTCCACCCCCTTTCTTATGTAAAGTTTATGTCTTGCCTGACTCATAGAATTAAAGTTGGGAGGAGTTGATTCTATAAGAACAGCTGTGCTGTTGTTTTGGTCTAACCAAGTTTCAGTTAAAAACATAAAATCCAGGTTGTGCTTGGTGATAAAATCATTGATTAAAAATGATTTACCTGCTAAAGACCAGGGGCCTCATTTATAACGCCGTGCGTAGGATTCACGTGGGAAGGTTGCTTATGTAGTAGAAATCCAAAAAATAGGTACAGACATTTTCCGACATTTTCCGATTCACAAAACATTGCGTACCGGCAAGGAAAATGCGTCCGGCACTTCCTACGCCGGTTTCCCTTCATAAATCACAATCAACTCAAAATGCGGTGCAGCTTTTGCGGGCTTCACGTAACGCCCATATTTGCCTATAAATAATCAAAGAAACGCCCATTCATTCATTCATTCTGACTGACTTTATGAAGAAGATCGCAGGAAATGACGACAGAACAGCTAAAAAAGACATCTCACACCGTGTCAGATTTTGGTTATTTTGGGGAGGTCGAGATAAATCATATTGTTTGGTGGATGCCGTTTGAACCAGAGTAGCAGCATGGAGGTCGGATCGTCACCAAAATAAATAAATAAGTGGTCCGAAAAAGGTTCATGACAAAAAAAATACACATAGCCTTCCTCAGGCAGTGGCTGTGTTTCACTTCGGTTAAATGGATTCCTTGCGTCCCTCACTTGCGTCGTTTCCCTGTGACTAGTCCCTCCCACCAGGGAAGCATGGAGAGACGCAAGGAAACCACGAGAAGCAGGGAAATGAGTTTTAAGAGCAATGGGACGTCCTTTCCTCCGGAGCGTCACGTGAAGCGCTCCGTTTGTGATGACGCCGCACAGCTGTTCGTCTGACAGCAGCTCTGTCGCCGTTATTTTCACAAACACCCCCGCCTACACATTTATGGCGCGTTTCCACTACAGGCCTCGCTCGGCCTCGCTCGGTTTGGTTAGGCCTTATTAGGCCCGGCTCACTTTAATGCTGCGCTTCCATTACAGTTTAGGAACTGGGGTAGTTACTATAGTAACGCAGTGTAGGCGGAGCCGTGACGTCGTCTTCAATGAGAGCCCCAAAAAAACAACACAGCCGTTAGCTCTTAGCACTCAGAGCTCACAGCTCTTCATATCTGTTCAGAAACTAGACAAAAGTTAAACAAGTACAAACCACAGACTGCCTGTGTCATGGCGAATACAGTCGTTGGTTTATTTATGTCTGTATAGGCCGTTGTTGTGAGTGTGGACGGTCGGAGCATATATAACGTTAGCTTAGCCGATCTCCATTCAGAAAACACGCATTTTAAAAGGGTTTTTCGCCTGCCGTCTGTCTGCAGACTTGTCAAAGCATTAATTCATGGTTTTTACTAACCGGTATCAGTACGTTGTTACTTCGGCATCATTTTGAAACGTGTATTACAATTAAATCACGGTCAAATATGTTCATCTTGTTGTAGTTGTAGCCCCCTTGCCAGCGATTCTCTCTCTAGTTTAGCATACTCAGCCCGACTCGCCTGGTTGTTCCTGGCCCTAGAACCACGATTTAGTCGGGCCAGAAAAAAGGTGAAAAAGTAGCCCCGGGCCAAAACTAGGCCAAGTGGAAACGCAACCAAAAACGGGCCCCGCACGGCTCGGCACGCTTAAAGCGAGATACCCGCTGCAGTGGAAACGCGCCATTACTGACACAAAAATTTGTATCATCTGTTGTAGACCCAAATACATAAAATAAAATAAGAACTCATTCTCAAAAAAGATAAACGCCATTCTTAAAATGTATAAACGAACATTAGTTGGATTAATATTGATTAGAGTGCACAATAGAAATAAAATAATTGAGAGATGAAAAAGACATATGTTATCTATCAAAACCCAGTTAGATTAACATTCATTCTTTCAGACACAGTGACGTCACGAGCTACCCACAATGCAACACGCGCCATATATATATATATAAATACGCCATTTTCCTGGAGGTGCAAATATAAACAGCTAGCTAACGTAGCCAGGCAGAGCGCACTAGGTTTTTTTTCTGAATTAACGACCGAAGAAATCGCTGCTTGTCTTCGGATTACATCTCTGGACTTGAGGGGTGTGCTCTAGGTCGTTACCAGCGTGAACTAGAGCTGTGTGGGTTGTCGGATTGCCCTTACAGACTGCCTGCAGCTGTATGGAAAACGACCCTCGAAAGTGTCCTTCGTAGATTTTGGCAGCATCTACGTCTATCTTCTGGAAACACCAGGTGAATACCCCACTTGTCACAATAATATTATCATGCCATTGCATATTTGTGGTATTTTAGAGTTGACTAGATATTGATTAAGTTAATAGACTATGATATTCAGTACAGGAAGCTTAGCAACACCTAGACGGTGTACGGCTGCTTGCACCTCGCGTAAAACGGCGGACACCGGAAGTACGGTGTCGCCCTCGGCCCAATACCCGTATGTGTGTGTGAAAGAATTGGATTGCACACTTTGTTTGTTTGTGTGGATATTAGGGGTGTAACGGTTCACAAACATTTCGGTTCGGTACGTACCTCGGTTTTTAGGTCACGGTTCGGTTCGGTACGTTTTCGGTACAGCAGAAAAAATTATCACAAAACATAACATATTTTTTTTTAATTAAACTGTGAATAATGTATTCACTCAAATAAATACAAAATATAATATAATAAACATTAAGGTGCAGCATTTCGATGAACTAAAATAATCTGTATTTGAACTTTACTGTACTAGTACTCACAAAACATAAACTATTAATTTTGGGTTTTTAATTATTATTAAACTATGAATATTCACTCAAATAAATATAAAATATAATAAAATAAACATTAAGGTGCAGCTTTTCGATTAACTGAAATAATCTGTATTTGAACTGTACTGTACTAAAAGCAGCCAGTTTGACATTATGATTTGCTTGTCATTGTATTTTCATGTTGTTTTAAAGAAAGATGAACTTGTCCACATTGCTTGCCGAAAGGGCAGATCTGCTGGCACTAACAATGTCTCCTGCTGTGGAGAACACCCTCTCGCTAGGGACAGAGGTAGCAGATACAGCCAGGTAGCGCTTTGCTAACATGGCAACATAAGGATATTTGGCGTTTGTAATAGCTTTGGCTTGGTCTGAACTTTTTGCGAGTGGTGGAGGCTTAAATGCTAGCGGGAGTTGGGTTTGCACTTCAGTCTTTTGGTACCGGTGATATTCACGTTCGGGTGATGCCTTTTCAAATGAGTGTGTAAGTTTGATGTATTGCCAGCCGCGTAACCAATTTTAGTTGAACAATGCCGACAAACAGCTTTTTCCACCTGTCTTTGTCCGTCATCCTTGTACGTAACTGCGAAACCAAAATGTTCCCAAACCGGAGACTTCAATGATGCTGGAGGATTTTCGAGCTCAACTTTATCTGCGTTCGCCATTTCGACAGTTCCTCAAATTATTGACTACATTTGAACGCATCCCTCTGACCAGCACGTCCAATGAAATGACTTGCTCGCTCTATGACGCGTTGAACACAACGGGAGCAAATTACTCTGAATGCTGCGACGCAGCACCTGAGATTACTTCCAAGAAGTTGTTCACGTTCTCAATTTGTTACATTTAACGTTATATTCGTTCGGTACACTTCGGTACACACGTGTACCGAACCGAAGGGCCCGTACCGAATAATTTCGGTACGGGTACGTGTACCGTTACACCCCTAGTGGATATGTAGCAAATTAACATTTTAAATAGCACTTAATGACTGACTGAATGGAAATTACAATAAATGAAAATGTAAAACGAAAAAAGCGATCATGAAAATGTTTCCAAAAAATTAATACAATTATTTTTGACCACTTTGTTGGTCAGATATATCACATATTTGTAACTAAATTATACATTAATTGAAACAAAACACGGTATAAACTGTGAGTGACTCCCGTGAGGTTCATGTATTTTCTTCACTCTGCTGGGAAACTGCTCTCATGTCAAGAAGCATCAGATCAGTGCATGCACTCGTCCAATCAGTGAGCGATACACAGTAAGGGGGCGGGTCGAGTGTCTGAGGATTTCATCGAAGGATGGTCTGGTGGTTCCTCGGTTATCGCTCCTCCATTATCGTTCCTCGATCCTCGGTCCTCCGGCAAAAATAAGGCCATTGGGACACTACTCAAGATGGCGCAGACAAATCAACTTCCGATGAGACCGAGACCGAGGAGCGAGGAAATGAAAAATAAGAGAAGTGAGAAAGGGCCTATGTCTCGTCTGACAGGGGTGCAGTTCTGCCGGAGAGCACCAGAACGCCGCTCCAGCACTTCAAACATTGCAGTGTTCTAAGGAGCCGTACACATGCCGCAGTTTCTGCGTGTCTGTGTCTTTAGTTGAAAGCCCAGTGGCGATCTGTTCATCTGTCATACTGATCATATACAGTCAATAACTTTGTTGTTATTAGCATCTGGTTAGCTAGCTATGCTAACGAATATAAGAAGCTTTTTCTACAACCAGTGAGGTAAAGGCACATCTTTATATGATCATTATAGTTATAAAAGAATAAATAAAAAACAGGTATAAAATACTGTATGACGGTAAAAAAAGTTGTTATTAATAAACAAGAATACAGTTAGAAAGGGGAGTGATTTGTAAAATATCCATAAAGAAAAAGAAAATCTGCTTACAGTTCTGTTTCATCTGGGTGTTGAGAGAGGTATCCATAGATCTCTTAATGTTGCTCTCAAAGTGCACCAGATTGATGCTTTTAACTTCAACATATAAAAAAAAAAATCTTCCAGGGAGAGCATGCCCCCGGACCCCCATAGAGGATGTTAGGTCCCCCCCCCCCCACACACTTAAATCATGTCCACATGGATAGGAAACTAAATACATTTGCACACATCTTGTGTCCATATCTTTCTGTTGTGGTGGTCATGCCACACGGTGCACGTGAATGCATGCGCGAGTCAGATATCTGGATTAAGAGGTTGCTTTTTCTTTGCACAGCATGAAAGAAAGGCCAAATGAATGGGCTGTGATTTTAGTATTTTTAAGCAGAGGTCAATCATTTGTACGGCCCCCGGAGGATGTTGTAAAAATTGAAATGGCCCTAGAGAGGAAAAAGGTTCCCCACCCCTGCTCTATGGAGATAGACATATGACAGTCATGTTAATTCCTTACGTGGGCCTCAGCTAATCTGAACTAAGCATTGAATACTGCTTTTAACCAGTATTCCTCCATATTGTGATTGTGTAATTCCCTCTCTTGTATATAAGCCAAGGACACTGTTCAGGAACGAGTTGCACCAAATGCTCTGTGTGTGATGACTACTTTCATTCTTGCAAGGATAATAAATACATGTATCCTGTTTTAAAACTCAAGCCGGTGACGAGTGAGATTTTTCTAACATAGTCAAACTATCAAAACAAAAGAGGCAAACCTCATATAAAAAAGAAACAACTTAGATCGTCTTTCTTTACTCTTTGGAGGATAATAACTTAACGATAACTTAACGGTTAAAAGCTGTGTCTCAACGGCGTCTTTCACACAGGTTACCCATATGTCTCTTCTAAGATGCTGTCACCGTGGGAAATGTAGTCTTTAGTGTCTGTCGACTACAGAGGTCATGTTTAGGTGTTTTTCACAAAACCAAAAGACTGGAGGTCCTAATAAGCAATTTCAAAGTTTAACATACATTTATTTAAGTCATGAAGTCCTGCGATAAGGACAGCAAATCAGCTGGATGAGTAATAAAGGAGCACTGTTGGTGTGGTGCCACTTTATATACTATTAAATATTGGAACTGAACCAAATGTTTTGTATCGCCTATCAATCAACAATGGAAATGATGTTCAAATGAATTAAATAATAAG